>CM035145.1:133007039-133529539 GCA_020205605.1 Panax ginseng | reverse complement strand
GTAGCATGTATGAGAATAATTAGGATAATTAGTAATTGTGAATTTTTTTGTTGGCCGCTACTCCTCTAATAATTTGGCCATGGGCCAAATTAAAAATCCTCTGTGTTGGCCATTTAGAGAGAGTAGCGACCGATCAAAAACGACGACATTTTGACCTTGGCTCACATTCTCCTACTGGCAACAACATTCATCTCGACCCATTAACTCTAATATTGGACGACTAGATTAAAGGCTAGTTCAAATAAGATAATAGTAACGCTTTCACTTTCATTCCCCTATATATATATATATATATATATATATATATATATATATATATATATATATATATATATATACACAAAACTTATTACATAAATATTACACATAACACATTATAATTATATTTGATTATAAAACATATATTTGTAATACAATTTTATTCTATTGACAAATATATCATACAATATTCTCTGTTATCACATAATTGTATCCTGGAAGGATGTATAATATTAATATTTGTTTTATTAATATTTGCAAGCTTGGAACTCGTGTGAGGCACGAATTATCTTTCTTATATACTTTTTATTTATCAAAATAATTTAATTGTAAATTCCTTTTTTAGATTATTATATATATATATATATGTGTGTGTGTGTGTGTGACATTACTATTTTTATGACGTTTCTCCTACTTTATTATGACATTCACGCATTTATATGTATCAAATTATAATTATATTCATTGAATTTAAAAATATAATATTATAAATATGTACTTTATATTTAAAAACTATAAGTTGATGTCCAGTTTACCTTTGAAATGACCAACCAACTTAATTTGGATAAGATCTCATCTTGACTTGGTATATACTTGTATTGATTTATCTAATTTTTAATTATACAATTGTAATTATTGCAACTATTTAAAAGATATTACTAATTACTCATTGGAATGAGATTACTAATAAACTATACGATGTTAAGTGAGGAATATGTTTTTATTTATTATTAAAAAATGTTACATATTATATTATATAATTATAAATGATATATCTAAAAACAAAGATAAAATCCATAAATAGCTATAAGATCATACAATTTATTGGTCTGCTTATTTAAATCATAAAATGAGGCCAAACTGTAAATTTGTTCAAAATGAGTATTTTTTTTAAGTCTTAATTTTTTTTATATCTGATTTAGTGATAAGAGATGGTCCATTAAGAGACAATCAGATATAAACAAGCAGCACCTAAGTATTGTTTGGAAGTGATTTGGGCTATACTTGCCCTACAAAAAATTCCCTCCCATAATTTTCAAGCCCACCCTCTCACTAAATTTTTACTCCATCAGATTAGAAAATACATTCATTCAAGCCCTATCTCCCTCAATCGCGCCTCAGTAGTGCCCTATCTCCCTCAATCGTACCCTTTCTTCTTCAATTGTCCCTACCCTCAGCGGCGCCTCCCCTCACTTGTGCCTCCCTGCTAGTCGTCTCCCCTCTAATTTCTCTCCAACTCATTCGCTTACCCTCTATTAGTTCTCCAAATCAGTCGCGGACATCCAAATCCAATCCCTATGAATATGTTGAAGCTAAGTTGAAAGTTTGGCGACTTCAACAAAGCAACTACAGATTCTCTACAATTGTACTTTTGGGTTTGTTCTCAATCCCTTTATGTTTTCACGGGTTTAGTCTTTTTCTGTTTAATTTGTTGTTGGTATGCAGTAATTTGATTAATTCTTCAATCATTTTGTTTGTGAGATATTTTATATTTTTATTTAATCTTCCTTTTTGTGTGTGTTTTTCAAGAACCACATTTTTACATATGAAGTTTTGTTCTTAATTGTTTGCCCCTTTTCCTTAAAACTTTAATGTTTTAAATCTAATTTTTTATTTTGTTGAAAACTAATGTCTGAACTAGTATATGCTTCTACTGTTTCAATGGTACCTTTTCCCCCTTCTCAGTCCTTTTAATTAGCTCTTCCGAGGGGGAAAACGGAAGCAAAATGTGGTATTGATTAGTTTCTACAGTGACAATATCTTTTTTGCTCTGTAAATTAATCTCTTGCTCTAGACTTCTGATCTAGAGAGTTTAAAGGTTATTATATTGTTTATGTTATTATATTCTATTAAGCAAATTCTTTATGTTGAATGTCTCTTAGGGTAGTTAACAACTTGAAAATAGTGTAATTGCTGAAAGTTTTCTAATGCTTTTGCTATGATGCTTACTCTATTGACGACATACTCATATTTACATTGAAGATGTTTTGGTTTCGTGCAAACACTTGTTCTTGATTATAATATAAACTATACTCACCTCAGATTCTGAAAATGTTAAATAGGCATAAATGATTTCTACAAGATGCATTGCATGTGTAAATATTATTGATCTAAGTGATTATGAGTTTCTCATTAGTGTTAGTTCACTTGCAGATACGGAATATTATGGAAACATAATTATAGATTGTGAAATCATATACTAGTTTCTGAATTACTGCTATTATTCTCAGAAAAAATCATTAAAACTATTATATTTGGCACATGAAAGTTTGGAACGGCTAGGATCATGAGGACCAATAGAAATCTAAATAATGTTCATTTATTGGTAGCGAAATTTGATTAATGTAATCATTCATGCTTGTTCTAATCTGTGTTGGTTAGTATTAACATATCTGAGTTTTTTTCCGCTTAATATTGTTTTACATAATTATATCCACATGTAGCATTCTTGGCACATTAAACTGGTTCATGAGGACTGACTCATGTGCACCAATTTTTTTTCCTTCTCTTAATAATGTATCTGGTAACATTAAAATTTAATGTTGGCTTTCCATGCCAAGAAAAGGGAAATGTAAAAGATTGAATGATTTATTTATGAATTCTATTGCAACATGTTCATTACTTCTGTGAAGAGCAGTTCATTATTTCAATATAGTTGAGGTGAAGAGTAGTTCTAATGGTTTCATGATCAAAATGAGAGATGGTCTACATTTAAGATGTGACCATACCAACCCTCAGGGACTATTCTTCATCATGGACTATTCTTGTAGGACTCAATTATGAAGGGGAGGAACTTATCTCGTGACACAGGGTATGTTACTTACTTACCACTTAAAAATTCCCAAGTTATCAATAAATGTGTCTTTCGATATGTCTGCATGAACATGTTGAATTCTTGGTAAATAAATCTATGATGTCTTGTGATTATAGCTAGCATCTTTGGGGCATATACTATATGGAAATTTGTCATCTCAAGAAAAGTTTTTCCACATTGACTAATAGCATCAACTTTTCCATAATTGTTGTCCTTTCTATATAAAAATCTAAACATTGTTATTTAAGATTGTGTGATGCTTGTGGTTGTTGAATGTGACTGAATTCTGACTTGAGGTCAACATATAATAATAATCTACAAGTCTTGTAAAAGAAAATATGTTTACCACTATGCTTATTGAAATTAATTCATGAAATAGTAGATTAAGATTCCAATTTTTCTTGTAACAAAGTAATCATATAGTCGCCTTTGAAGGTTCTTTTCTATTTGGATTTGTAGAAAATGATATTGTGATTGCTATTTTTCTTTTTCCTTATTATGAGCAATCGAGGTGTACATTAGTACCACATGCAGTGACTCCATTGTCTTTGTGTGTTGATTTTGGCACTAAGTGCCTCTGGTGACTTATTTGGTTCATTTTCTTGACTTGCTATTATTTTTAAATATGTGCAGGAAGACTGCTTCTACAACCTGTCTTACTATACTGGGTATCAAATTTATGTGTTACGTTTACGGAAGACAAGGGACGAAATTATGAAGTGTAATATCTCGTAATTAGTGTATAAGCACACCTGTAGGGGGGTGAATAGGTGTCTAAGCCAAAAGTAATCAACAATGACCAATTTTTCAATTTTGATTACGGACTAAAACAGACGATTTGGAAAATAGTTTATTGTATGCATTTTTAGAGCAAATTTCACTTTTCTTATAACACGACGAATGAAGTGATATGAGGAATGTCTGGATAAGTGTATTTTGCACTGCCAGAAAATCTACGTTACAATATTAAGTTCAGTTATTCAGGAGATAATATCAAATCAAAACACGAGATAATCAAACCATAGACACAAGAATTTTTACGTGGTTCAGCCCCTATCCTCTATTTAGTAGCCTAATCCACGTCCAATCCCAATTAGGATTGGAGACTCTTTTTATTAATATTTAAAACTCAAATTAAATACAATAAGAACAACTTCCTTGTTCAACAAAAGCTTTCCTCCTTGTATGGACACCTCTGCCCCTTTTTGCACTATGCACCTTGCCTTCCTTGCAACCTTACAAGCTCTTTGAATGCAGATCTATATCCACTAATGGATCGATCACTCCGACAAATACTGGTGAACAGAACTTGTAACAAAGGATATTGTTTTACAATGGTTATTTTTCAGCTAATAAAGAACTTACAAAGAGATGTTAACTTGCTGAAAAATTCTAGACAGTAAAAGCTCTCAAAGGAGGAATACAATCAATAAGACTCAATATGATTACTGCTTTTCCCTTGCTGAAGTATATTCCCTTGTGTACCTGTTATAGCCGAAAAGAAGAAATATATATATATATATATATATATATATATATGTATACTAAGGAGGGTAACGGCTATATGAATAAGACAGAGAATCAATTACCGATCTTTCTCTCTAATTAGCTCCTAACGGATAAATAGATTAGCATGAATCAATCATAGTTGGAGCAACAGGATATGTTTTGAAAAGATTGAATAATTTATTCCAAAAATAATTCAAAGACCCAGCTGATATTAAGGAGTATATATTCAAAGCAAACAGCTAAAGATAAGGAAGGAATGATTTGCCTAGTTACCATAAGACTCCTTAATAGACTCCTATTATATAAAAGTATCTTTGGAATAATCTTCATAAGAGATATAATAGGAAATCAATTAATTTTGACTTCAAGTACAAGACTTGATTGGTAATGAGTTGTTGGGTCAAGACTTGAATGATTCCAAAGAACAAATATTGGTCACATGACCCAAATCAATATAGCAATTAAGGCAAAAGACCTAATTATAATATTTAACACAAGCCCAATTTATTGTCATCATTAAAACCTCTCAAGATATAAATCAACAATATCTTTATATATGTAGATATATACTTTGATTGAAGAACTGTGGTAGCTTTAGATGGTTAATTGTAAAGATAATGAATGATTATGTAGTGGATGATTTTATTAAGTTAATAATATTTTAGTTTTTTGTATTTTTGCCATTATTTTCTATGGGGACATTGAGCCAGCTAGGTACACAAAAAGAATGCCAAATTATGATTTGGCAACAATATAATTCGTTACCAAAGCATTGAACAAGTTTTAATATAGCAATAAATTTTCGTTGCTAATGGCATTAAAAATATAATATTTGGCAACGAAAAATTAACCTAATAACAACAGAGAGGATATTGTTGCTAATACTAAAATAAAAGGCAACATTTTTTATTGTTGCAAATCATATCAACTTTCATTGCACATATAAAGAAATCGAAGACATATAATGTCGTTGCTAATCGACGACTTTCGTTCTTATTGAAAAAAAACCAAAGAACAAATATTTTCGTTGTTGATTCGAAAGATAATGTCGCTGCCAAATAATATAATCGAAGAACGAAAATCGTTGCTTTAAAAAGTTTATATTCATGACGAAAGCAAGCTTAGGCAACAAATTTCATAATTTATTTATGACGAAAAATGTCGTTGCAAAATGGTGTCAATTACAACGAAAATGCATGGTCGTTGCAAAAAAAAGTTCATTTCGTTGCCAATTAGCGAAATTTTTGCAACGAAATGGGGTTTTTAAAGAACGAAATTTTAATTATTCTGCGACAATACATTTTGTTGCTAAAGGATCGATGTCTCTGCATTTAAAGCCAAATTTTGTTGCAAAATGTATTACTTTTGGCAACGAAAAAAATACATTCGTTGCGAAACAATTAGCAACGCTCATTCCACAACAAAAGACGCAACGACAGTAAAATCGTTGCCAAAACCTTTTAGCAACGAAATTTGGCACCTTTAGCAACGAAAATCGGTTGTTGCTGAATCCCCATTTTTTTTGTAGTGATTTTCCTAAAAAAAATTTTGTAATACAATAATACAAATAAATTCCCCCCATACCTAAATCATACATTGTACCCAGTGTATGCACATAAAGAAAATGAAGTAAAGAGAATAAATATGTGAAAGAATTGTACCTTGGATGTGGGTCATTTGTTCTGTAAGAAAATGTGGTGAGAATGAAAACAAATGTAAGTACATACCTACGGATTTTATATATCGTAAAAAGCTTATGACTATAAATGAATGATACAAATGGGTAAGTGAGCGTGAACTTTTCATGATTTTCAGGAGGTCTAGGAAATTAAAAATAGTCACAATTTTCATCACAGTTATATTTAAAGTCTACCTCAAGAAAACTTTCACTAACATGTTCAAAAGATGGAAGAATTTACTCAAAATATGCATGTTCTACTTTAGTTGATTTATTTGTAATGGATCTCAATAGCTCATTGACCTTATCTAAATATTCAGATTCATTCTAATTTTGGTCATAGTGATTTAAAAAAAATCTATTGGATCTTTTTCAATCAAGAGTCTATCTTCAATTAATCTTGGGTCATGGACAACTCTTTGATCATGTTTACTTTAATGGGTTGGTCCAAAAATCACTAAGTGATTTTTTTGGAATAAGTCTTTCAAGGTATATAGCTATAGGCTTATAGACTTTTTCAATCGACTCATTAAATTTGACATGATCAATTTTAGGCATAGACTCATAATTTTTAGACTCCTTAAATTCGCTTGACTCAAATTAACTGTGTAAAATTGAATACAACTTTTTTGTTTTTCTCATCATTTCTACAAATCATCAAGATTTTCAAAATTAACCTCATCGTTACAAGAAAATTCATCCACCTCTCATTTATTATGGTGGTTAACCGACTCATTTAAATTTTTAAACGAGATATACCTTGATTCGTGTTAAATTGAGTTTCCATTAAAACTTCCATAGTTTTTACTAAGGTACTTAGTATTTCCTCTTATTCATTTTAAAATTTTTGTGGATATTGAGGTTCTGGATCGTCCAAATATGGACATTAATATGAACTTAGATAATGATTTTCATAAGTTCGAAACAATTCATTTACTTGGTGTGCATTAAAATTTTCATAAGATTCTTGATTCCAAGCAAAATTATTATTTCAACTATAATGAGAGTTCATCTTTCCCAAAATCACAAAGCAAATAATAAATAACTAACCACGAAAGTAAAAAAAATTAAAAATAAATAAAATAAAAATCTTAATTCTACAGTTAACCTAAATAAAATCTAGACAGCTTCTAACTGTTCAAAATTACACCTTAAGGTCCACCAAATTCAAAATTAATCACACCACTAGCCAGGTAAGTGTAAGAACGGTGGGAGTCTATCCGTGGGTACGGTGACTAAAATTGAATAATCACACATTCTTTAGGTGTTTGCCTTTTGAAACACTTGTCTAGACATCAGTAGATTGTGATAGGTCTCCAAATCTGGTAGTTTTATTTTGATGATAAGAAATTAGAAAAATAGGTCAACTAGAATCCTCTCCATAGAATTAAAGTATTAAAATGATTTTAATAAATTTATTTTGACCAAAAATATTTATTTTCAAAGCTCCATTTGAATTTATTTTCTGACCTTGATAAATCTAATATCATTGTTAATGAAATGAATTCATATAGTAACACTTCCCTAAGGAAAGGAGATTCCTATTTCTTGTTGAAAATAATTTTATAAATCTTTTATAGACAAAAGAATAAATCTTAATATATATATATATATATATATATATATATATATATATATATATATATATATATATATATATATATAATCCGTCTGTGCATGTCGTGCTGTGAGTGCATGTGTGTGCATGTCGTGTGTAACTGAATGTGGCTGGCAATAATGGCTTAGGAGTGTGCATGCATGTGATAACATAATTGATATCAACATTTTTTTGGGGCTAAATTCGGTTAAAGTAAAATGAAATTAACAGGGCTAAAAAGTGCTTGGCCAATCCGAGTGATATTAAATTGATCTGAGACTTCCATTTTCCATCATGCAATTCGAACCATTGATTTTAAAACCAGAATTCCAAATTACTTTTTTTGCCCTAACTTCAAAAATCCTATAAATAGGAAGCTTTTCATTTATTTTTACTTGCCAATTTACAAATCAGAAAAGGTTACTCTCCTTGTCTACATTCTGTCAAATTAAGTTTTCACTCTCTCTTCTTATCAAAATTCTAATTCTACTTAGAAGAGAAAAATTAGTCAAAGTATCTGAGATAATTAAGTTATTAATTTATTATTGCTTACATTATCTCATACTTGTTTGTATATATAGATATTCAAATATATGCTATACACACACACACACACACACATATATATATATATATATGTGTGTGTGTGTGTGTGTGTGTGTTGTGACGCCCCCAAAATAAGTATACATTACTCATTCTGAGTCATCAAATATACGGTACAGAATACAAATACAAATTTAATTATACAACTGTCGTATAATTATTATCCAAACTCAAATGGAGTCCTCATTATAATTATTATCACACTATTTTATAAAATAGTGAGGACTACTATAATACCATCTCGGGACCATCACTTGCGTTCCCGAGCTAGTCTCAAATCTTCGTTCTCATTTCACGAAGAAACAATGAAAGCAAAAGGGTGAGCTCAACTAGCCTAGTAAGAAATATTATGACTAAGTTAATGCAGAATAAATTATCGTTAGCCTTCAACCGTGTTAAATTAATAGAATACAATAAACAACAAGTTTAACTGCAGCGAAACAAGCAATCCATTAGAAGAGTCAAGTAGAACATGATATCTACTATCTTCTATGATTTAAAAAGTTTATCATCAATTTTATCGCTGAGACTCAGCTCAATAAATAATTCACACCACTGAATTATCCATGCACTACAGGCCAATGATATTCATTAGTATCACATCCACGAATTATCCATGCACTACGGGCCAAGGATATTCGTGTTATCACCGATGGTCATGATCATGTCAACAACTGTCCATCAATGCACTACGGGCCAATGAGGACTTTTATCACATCATTTGTAACATTACAGGTCATTATTATACCGATACATAGTCATAATCATATCAATCAACAATCCATATATGCACTACGGGCCAAAGATGACTTTTATCACAATATAAGCATGAGGATGATGACAATGATATATGCATCAATCAACGAAATCAAGGATAAATATCAAAGATTTTTAATTTATCAAGAGTTTAAAAATGTCTAAATTGTCAACATGATAACTACTTTTTGGAGTAAAATTTAAGAATAATATTGTATCAAAAATGATTTAGACGGAAAAAAAATCAATTTGTCATGAATAGTATCCCGGGTGAATAGTACCCGAGTGAATAGTACCCTGTGAATAGTACTTCAGGAATAGTATCCCGACATGAAAATATTAAAATTTATCAAGAATGTTCAGAATAATATTTTTGTGAAAAGATACTAGATGAAGCGCAAATTTCAAGGATATTTTACTAATTTCACGGAGTATAGAGGCAAAACTTATCAACATGAGTGTAGAATTATGAATACAAAACGAAATAATATTACTTACATACTACAGAGTATAGAAGAAAATATTATTTCATACGAATATTGAACAAAAATAATATCTCACACCTTAAAAGGAGAGTATTTATGACTAGTAGAGCGAGGCTATTCTTGAAGAAAACTTGCACTGTTTTCTACACTCAAAGCTTCCTTAAACTCTAAAGAAATACGCTCAATATTATAGAAGAAGAATTCTCAGATTCTGATGTGATTTTCAATTCCAAACTAAGCATACTATTTATAGGAGAATGGCATGATACTATTTGGATGCACAGTAAGGATAAAAAATCACGGACGCATAGTAATAATCGGCTGAAAATTTTGATAATCACATACTTTACTATGCAAACACTATGCATAATAAAATATAATATATTCTATTTGCTCATAAAAAAACAAAAATTATAATAATAATAATTGTAAGACCCCAACTTTTTATAAATAAAAATTGAATTTTCTTTATTCATTATTTTGAAATAGTAAGGGTTGAATTTGATTAATGTGGTTAGTTATGGGTAAAATGTGCAAATTTTACAAAATAAGTAAGTGATTATAAAATATTCATTGTTATCGGGGAATATTCGTTTGGTCTTAGAATATTCTTGCTGTCGGGGAATATTCGTTCGATGACGCAAGCCATTTGTGGGCCCCATAACGAAAAACTGTCGGATGAAGAAAACGAAAAGTATGAGTTTTTTAAATAACGACGTAGTTATTCTGAATTAACAACATTGGAATACCAGTGGTTAAAGAAATGCGATGTCTGGCGTCGTTGCCAGATAGCACGCTGGAATTGCCGACGATATTTTTGGATTATTGATTCTTACGTAAGAAGACACTACTCTCAATAATTATTCGATAATTACTTATTCAATATTCTATTTTATTGATTCAATAATTGTTATGTTGATATTTTATATTATTATTGTTTCAATAATTGTCACTGCACAGTATTTCCCATTATTAGATCAATAATTCATATTATTTGAATAATATTATTAGATATCATTATTGGCAATGTCTAAGGAAGTTCTATCTAGGAAAGGGGTTTGGTCACCTAATTACGTGCCAGTAAGGAGAAATCCTTATCGGAAAGCCCCATTCTTTCTTGGGAACGACCTGATTGTCATATTGTGATTCTGTAATATTATTTGTGAATAATTAATTATTAATTTATATGATAAAGAAATATTTATTTTTATGTGGATATAAATGAAGGAATTAATGCTGAGGTGTTTATCAGTATTTTGTCGGAATGGAGGTATTAAAAATCATCTGTATGTAGATTTCGGTCATTTTCTGTTTGGAATTTAGAAAAACTTTCTTCTACAAAGTTGTAGAGAATTAAATTTCCTACGAAATGGACATAAAATTCGTATTTTTCTGATAAAAGGACGATTTGTTATGAATTATTGAAGTTTCGAAAAATAAATATTTTTATTAAAAATTTGGTGGGCCCCACTTTTGGTTGGTGTGGAAAATGCTAATTTTGGTGGGCCACACTTGTGGTGTGCTGATAATTTGGTCAAGAAGGTGCATGTGTGTAGAAAATTTTTAAAGAATATTAATATTTTATTAATTTAGTCTGCTTTGGCATTCTGACATTTTTTTATAAATAGGGTGCTTATTTAGAATTGAAAATCACACCAGAATCTGAAGTTTTCTTTCTATAATATCGAGCGTGTTTTTGTGAGTATTTAGATACTTTGAGAGTTCTTTATTCAGGTTGCAAATTTCTATCGACTTTATATCGATATTTGATTAAATCTTTGTTAACTTTTTGATGTAAGGGATGTTATTTTCTTCGTATATGATGTTATTTCATTCAATATCATTATGCCGAAATATTGGAATGAATTTTATTATAAAATTTTTACCTTTTTATGTCGAGGTTACTATTCACGTATACGGCACTATTCACGAATACGATACTATTTACGGGTACTATTAACGAAGTATAATTTTTCTTGTTGAATTTTTACCTTTTCGTGTCGGGGTTACTATTCACGTATACGACACTATTCACAAAAAAATAAATTTTTCTCTTCTTTGTCCAAGTTGTCTATTATGGTTACTATCTTTGATTGTATCCATGTTTTGATCTTCATTCTTGAATTTTGCTCCACAATTGATTATTATGGAGTATTTTTTAACTTGAATGAACTAAAGTACGAATTCCTAATCTTTGTCCTTTTATCTCACTGAATTCGTTTTTTTAAGATATTTTTCATCATCATCAGTCTTAAATGATGATACTTGATGAATATCTTTGGCCCGTAGTGCAAAGATGGACAAGTGTTGAGATGAACATGACCAACTGGTAATACAAATGAATATCTTTGGCCCGTAGTGCAAAGATGAATATTTGGTTCAAGATGTATATTGATTAATGTTACAAGGATAAAATATTGATGATGGACTTTTAAATCATAGAAGATAGTAGATTTCATTCTCTACTTAACTCTTCTAATGAAATGTTATTTTTGTTGCGAATATTGATCTAAAACTTGTTGTCCATTATATTTTATCTAAATTATTGAAGGCCAACGATAATTTGTTCTACATTATCTCAGTCATAATATTTTTTACTGGGCTAGTTGAGCTCATCATTTTCCTTTTTGTTCTATTTTTCTTCTCAAAAGGCGAGAATATAGCGGGAACTAGTCGGGGTGTAAAGTGATGGGTCCAGACAGTTGTTTTAGCAGTCCTCACTATTTTTTAAAATAGTGTATTTTTAATAATTGTAATGATGACTCCTTTTGAGTTTGAATACTGTCTATTAGACAATATTTGTATTTAAACTCACAGTATGCGTTCTCGTATTTTGCACGACAATTATAATAATGAAGTTGTAGTTGTTTTCTGTACCATGTATTTTGCGACTCGGAATGAGTGATGTATACCTATTTTGGGGGCGTCACAATAATGGTCACCCGTGACCTCTCCCCCCACCCCACCCCACCCTACCCTACCCTACCCTACCCCACCCCACCCCATTATCACTAAATATATATATATATAACGTATATATATATAACAAAATTGAGATAACTTCTACCGACAGTTTTAAAAAATGGGTAAGTGAGGGTCCAAATAATAAGCTAAATTTACAACTAATACTTCATAAAAATCTCCTCTATTTATCTCAATTAACTTGGCTTCATAAAATATATTTTTAATAACATTCATCATTGATATTATAACATGCAATATTAACAACCAGATCATTCCCAAGAAAGAAGGGGGTTTTCGATAAGGATTTCTCCCTTAGTGGCGGGCAATTAGGTGACCAAACCTCTTTCCTCGACAGAACTTTCTAGACATGGTCAATAATGTAAATAATAATATGAATAACTTTATCGTCTCAATTATTGATTTAATAATATAAAATATTGTGATAATAATTGAATCAATAACGTGAGATACTATGCAACAATTACTGTGGCAATAATTGAATAAAACTGAGTGACTTTTCATTTAAGCATCAATAATCAAAGATCTTTGTACAATACTGGTGTACTACTTATGCAACCACGCCGTATTCTTGTATTTCAGATTATCGGATATTTCAATAGTTAACGGTAAAACTTTCGTAGTTATTTTTATAAAAGATATTTCATCGTTTTCTAACTCCGATGATAATTCCGTTGTGGGTTCCACCCGATGATTGTGTCGTCGCATCTAATATTCCCGATAAAACGAATATTTCCCGACCAATCGAATATTTTATAACAACTTGCTTACTTTGCAAAATTTATAAATATTACCCACGACTATAACATTAATTATATCAAATCCACACCATAATATTCAAAAGATATTTAGAGAACATTATTTTTATTCATAAAAGTTGGGATCTTACATATATATATATATATATATATATATATATATATATATATATCATCTATCAATATCAAAGTAAAAAAGTCGATTACTTTAGAATCTGAGTATAATTCAAAAGTAATTTCTCAAAAATTCTCCGAACGATCTTTAAAATCCTAAGTGGCTTTTTATTGATATAGATATATTATATAAATATTACACAATATTTATATAATTATCATATTCTGAAACTAATAATTTAGTCAGTACTTAGATCCCGATATTCAGAGATATTTTTTAACATAGAATATTAACTGAACGGTCTTTAAAATCCTAAGTGGCCAAATTTTCACAACGTAGATCAAATATATAAAATATATATATCTTTGAGTGAAGCGAATTAATTTGATAAATCAAGTATATATTATTTAACTGATTAATCTGTTATACTTGATAAATGTTGTAACGACCCTAAAATCGGGACCAACTTAATCCAACACCAGGATTAACTTAATCCCGATCTTGTGCGTTAATACTATAATGTTCTAGCTTTAAAACATTATTCAATGTTAAAATAGCTTAAATTGCGGATTTTTTTCCTATTCATTCATTCCTTGAATCGCTACCTTTACGACTCTTCTTTATACTACAATCATATTCATTTCATGATTTACTTAATCTGAGTAAATATATTAAGAGCTTCAAGTCTCAATACTTAATATCTTTCTTATATAGTAATGTCATTATATCACTTTATTTTATAAAGTATTCATTACAATACATCTAGAATAAATATTCTCTATTGAATATTTTAAATTATACGTCTGCCAGTTACCTATAACAAAATCATTAAGCATAGCTTTCTACACTTTCTAATTCAAGAAAATGTATTCATTTCGTACATCATTCATCCTTCATCATCCACATAGCAAATAATATTACATAACATCGTTAACCTGCAAAATGTTTGTGTTTGCAAGATTGAGCTCGACAGCCCAGCAAATTTAACAGTCTAGCATGCTTCACATAGCACACAACTCTATATTCAGCACATGTAACATACTTTCTTTGCTGTGCATATCTTGCATACATCAATAATTCTGTGCAATGCATATATTCTTGCATTATACATTTCTAATTATCGTGTTACATCATACAACATGTGTTATCACATATCACATATAAATTGAGTTTCATACCCAATTAACTTAGTCATATTTTGACTTTAACAATTCATAGAGGATGATATGTAATTTAACACAACCATATTCAATCCACAAACATAACAGAACTAAAAATTTTGTCTTTGATTGCATAAATCGATATACGGTCATCGAGCATCCTTCACGTATTCTCATTTGTTGAATTACCTCATCCGATCCTCAATCGTCTTTGTATAATATGTATATAGCACATTGAATTATAATATGCTTCATAATCTCATTCGAAACTTAACACATAACTAAATTGATTTATAATCTTTAGTTTGCATAACGCATCATTATCGACATTCCACATACTAACTTCATACTTTTAAGATCTTGAGTTCTTAAGATTCCATCTTGTTTTAGATTAGCTAACTAATCTTTATTCCGTTTCAAATGAATTTCATTACATTGTTGCTAATTCGCATCATTAAAAATCATGCGTATTACCTATGTGATAAATCTTATAGCTTAATATGTAACATGTTCTTTGGTTTAACCAAAACTTGAATACATCTAGATTAACAATTTGATCTCTAGTTATTAACCATATTAGGTTAATTAGTTCCATTCAAAGGTTATTTATATTTCTAATATCTCGCGTATGCTTATGTAGTGTAATTAAAGTCATTACATAGTTTAGGTTAGGAGTAGGAGTAGATTAAATGTGTAATAAACTAACTCAATTTATTCCTAACCTAAACTAATTATACATGATATATATAATAAACGTGTGCCCTAAATTAGATATTCATTCAATTTGGTCTCTTTTGTTCCCTTTTATCCTATTCTTTCATTCTTGACTTCAATCTTTACATGGTAATCTACCAAGATTATTTTTCTATCTTTAAAAGTTGAAAAAATTATCTTTTACTTATTCACCAAGATAAATAAGGTAAATCCTACAAAATCAAATAAAATGTATTAGTTAAATAAAATAAATGTATAAAATAATTAATATAAGAATATTAAAATAAATAATTAATGTGTATATATCGGTCTTTACCATTATTATATGTATTCTTAATATTGGGAATTTTAAAAACAAAAACTAAAATAGAAATTAAAGTATAAAAGATAATAAAAACTAACTCAATTTTTTTAAAAAATAAAAAAGTTTTAAAAATAATTATTATTTTCGGAAGAAAAATTGAAACTTTCATTTTTTTTTTAAATGAGTAAAGTTTCATAAAATATAGATTATAAAAATTAAAATTTTTAATTTTTAATTATTTTATGAAAATTTACACATCTTTTAAAAGTTTATGAATACAAAAAAATTTATTTAGTTTTTTGAATCTATATTTTCTAAAACTTTACTCATTTTAAAACAAAATAAATTTTCTATTTTTTCTGAAAATAAAGTTTTAATTTTTTGAATTCATATTTTATAAAACTTTACTCATTTTTTCTAAAAAAATCTACTTTTTTTGAAAAATAATAATTTTTTAAAAAAATTAATTTCTTTTTTAAAAATTATGAATCAGTTTTTTCTTTATCTTTTACTATTTTTTGTATTTTAATTTTGTATTTTTAGTTTTTAAAATTACTAATATTAAGAATATATATATATATATATATATATATATATATATATATATACATAATGGTAAAGACAATGGTAACTTGGAGGGACATAAGTGCAAAATGTATCAAATCAGGTAAAGACAAGTGGGTCGGGTCGGGTCAAAATTTGGGCGACTTACAGTCAAATCTGATAAAAGGAACAGAAATGATAAGAAATATTACTTTGAGGACCTAATTAATAAAAATGAAATTTAGAGATAACTTTAAAAGTGGGTGACAATTTAGAAGGACATAGTTGTCATTCAATTGTTACCAAAATATATATAGTCCCTTTTTCTCATAAAACGAATTTAATTTGTCTTTTTAAGTCAAATTGAGCATTTTTTGATTACTAATTAGACTTATTTATTTAAAATTTTAATCTCATGAACAACTGAAGTTAATAGTACATTGGATATACTTTATTATGATCATAGTTCTTCCCCATATATTTTTAAGAAATACTATAAATTTAATTTTAAAAATGATGAATTTAATCTCAAAAATTAAACTAAGCCAATCTTATGAGACGAAATGAGTATTTATTAAAAGGCCTAAATATGGATTAAAATTTTGAATTTTGAATTATTATTTTTCTTCTTTAGGAATTGTCCTCAATTTTTACAATTAGGGGATTAAACTTTTTGTTTTTTCTACTTTGGGTCTTCTCAATTTTTTCAAATAGAGAATTAAACTTTTAATTTTTTTCACTTTGGGGATTGTCTTCTCAATTTTTTCTATTAGGAGATTAAACTTTTATTTTTTTATTAATACGTCTAATTGATAGCGCCACTTCAGAAAATTAATGACATGACAGTGACACGTGACTACAAAATACTTATGTGTAATATTCAGTCTCATTTTAATATTTATTCAATTAATTTTTTGTATCAAAAAAGGGTAAAATTAATAATGGTCTTATATTTATCCTTTCTGGTACAAAAAATTAATTCAGTAAATGTTAAAATGAGACTCAATATTATATATAAATATTTTTTAGGGGCTAATTACACTTTTGTTACATGAAGTACCATCAAATTCATAATTCGGCCCCCCAGAGAATTTGGACTTACAATTTACTACATCAAGTACCTAATTTGATACAATTTAGCATCAATTTTCAAATTCGACCAAAATTGAACGGAATACCCTACCTGTCCAAGAATTCGATCGAGTTTTGTGTATTTAATACTAGTTGACCGTATAAATTTACAGTTTAACTTAATTTAAAAAAGGATTATTTACAGTTTCGTTACATCAAGTACCACTATATTCATGATTCAAGCCCCAAAACAAAAAATTAAAATTATAAAAAAATTATAAATATAATAATTTTTAGCCCTTTTAAAAAAGTAACTAATACCGTAGAAATATGGTATAAAATTATAAATATTTATAAATAAAATTATAAAAATTATAAATACAATTTGTAAAGTTTAAGTTGTGATATAATTTATAAAATTTAAGACGTAAAATTTATACTCCCTCCATCCCAAGATAAAAGTCTTTATTATTATTTCAGGTAGTCACAAGTTAAATGTCTATTTACCTTAAATGATCTATTTTTTACAATAATTTATCTATAATACCCTTATTATTAATTGTTATATTTCTATTCTCTGTGTATATTTATGGAGTATCACTAGTAGTGTGTAGAAAACTATGCAATTAAATGAGAATTTAAATATGGACTGTTAGGTGTGATCATTCGGTTATAACCGAACCGAATAAGTTATTCGGTTATAACCGAAAACCGAATTATTGATAATTTTACTATCCGAAATACTAACCGAAATTTGGAACTAACTTAGATATCTTAGAATTACTGAATTGTATATTAGGATATTCGAATAATAAATTGAGAGAAGAAACCCACCGCCACCACCAAATAAAACCATTTCTACATGAAAGCCCAAATAGCAATAAGCAAATAATTACATTGAATAAATGTTGAAATAATTACAAAGAATAAGCATTGACCCAAATAATTACAATGAATAGCAAATTAGCAATAAGAACCCAACAATAAGAACGCATCTTTACCCAACTTAATAACTTGATAAAGACGATTCAAAGACACACCCCATCCCCATCACCGGCAAAACAAATGTAAAATAAACAAGCAAACAAAAATAAAGCAATGACCCTTTTCTAAGAACGAAAGCAGCGACGACGAATCACCGGTCGACGAGCTCGTAGAACAAGATGACCGGAATCTCTTCAATGACCGGGACTTATAGCGATCGGCATTGGTCAAAGGAGGAGTTTTGAGTAAAAGCCTTGAGGCGATGGTCGTCTTGCGTAGGAAAAACGGGTATAGCCACGAAGCCGGTACGGTATGGAAGTGGGTCTTATATAGAGATGATAAATCGAGACCTAACTTTTGAGAAATTGAGATCAGATCTGGTTGAGACGGAGAGAGTAGATAGAGAAATCGACACCCGAATATGGAAGTGACTTTTGAGAAATCGATACGAATCTGGAGAGTAGAGATAGAGAAATCAATACCGAATACGGAGAGAGTAGATAGTAAAAACCATGGGAGGCTATGGCCCACGGTTCTACCAGGTATGGAAGTGACTTTTGAGAAATCGAGATCAGACGGAGAGAGTAGATAGAGAATAGAAATCGAGATCAGATCTGGTTGAGACTGAGAGTCTGTGATAAGAGATAAGAGATAAGACAGACGGAGAGAGTAAGATAAGGCTTATTCGGTATTCGGGTAGACCGAATAATACAAAAATGAAATCCAAAAAAGTAATCGTAAATCAAAAAAAAAATTCCGATATAACCGAATTATAAAAAATACCCAAATTATTAAGAAATTTAGGTTAAATTATTTCGGTTTGATTCGGTTATTCGGTTATACCCGTTTTTTGCTCACTCCTATGGACTGTGACGCCCCCAAAATAGGTATACATCATCTATTTTGAGTTGACAAATACATGGTACAGAAACAAATACAACTTTAGTAATACAATTGTCGTGCAAAATACGACAACACATATACTATGAGTTTAAATACAAATATTGTCTAATAGACAGTATACAAACTTAAAAGGAGTCCTCATTATAATTATAGATACACTATTTTACAAAATAGTGAGTACGACTAAAAAACTATCCCGAACCATCACTCCATACCCCATTTAGTTCTGCTTTATGTTCTCACCTCACGAGAAGAAAAATGGAACAAAAAGGAAAAAGGTGAGCTCAACTAGCCCAGTAAAAAATATTATGACTAAGATAATATACAACAAATTATCATTAGTCTTCAACAAGGAAAAATCTGATAAAATATAATAGACAACAAGTTTTAGATCAGCAACTGCATCGGAAACAACAATCCATTAGAAGAGTTAAGTTGTAACACCCCCTTCCCGAAAAGGAAAGGGAGGTCACGACCAAAGCACAACAAACCTCAAAATAAGTAAACAGAGCACTAATAACTTCAAAATATTAATAATGATATTCATCAATGAAGTACTAAATATAATTCTCAACTAGAATCAAAATAATCAAAACCAAAATTTAATCAACCTAGATGGTCAAGGCAACACTCTCATCACACTAGCCCTTAATCACCCCCTGCAATCAACAGAAAAAAAACACAACATGAGCCAATTGCCCGCTTCGGATCTGAGATATACAAAAGATATACAATCGATATATAAAAATAAGCGAGACAAAATCTTTGAACAAAGCCTCAAGTGTAAATACTGGATCGAAAATATAATCTCTAAAGATCTAAATGGAATATATCTCGAATCAATGAATTAGATTTAAACCAATAGAAGAATAAAGAATTAACGAATGAAGTAACTAACTCGATGAATCAGAATTGAACATGGATAAACAAAACTAATACAATGAAATAATAAATTTGAATCAAATGGTTGGGTGTTATTTCATACCGAGTGAGCTTCGAAATATACATTGCCACACGGCAAGTTAAAATAATGCCACACGGCAGTAAGTCAAAATAATGCCACACAGGCAAATCAAAATAATGTCACACAGTAAAATCAAAATAATGCCACACACGTAGTAAATCACACATTGACCGCGAATCCAAATGTATGTAAATCGGATATGTGTGTTTGGCACAACATCACAAATCCATGAGAATAGAAAACTAGGGTTAACCCATCGCCTCCCACAACAAAACACCAATGGCCCACTTCCTCCGGAGCCCAAACGGAGACGCTGTGGACTAATCACACCGCCACGAAAAGTGTCATGCCTCTCGTGCCAAGACGACATGCCTGTGGTGCCCCCACAGGTGGTTATAGCTCAAGTATACCCTACGGTATATTCTAACAAAAATACTATGTCACAACACATGCGACATAATACCAACAAAAGGGTTCTATATGTACATGTTGAACCAAATCAAATTATAGTCACAAGGTCTCAAAAAGAAGGTAGCAAGATGTACCGTTCTACAATTATCAAAAATAAATACTAAACATGATATCCTAATTCAAAGAGTACAAATACGAGTCCAATGTGTCAACTCCAAAATGAAACAAATATATGAATTTCACAAGAAACAATTATGTGAAATAATAACAGAATTTGAAACGAGGAACAAAACGAACAAATCAAATTTAACAAAAGTATCATTTGAAAGAAATACTGGAATCCGTGCACTGATACTTCCAACCCATTTATAACACACTCCACAAAATCTTACCCTCAAATTCCAACGATATCAAATACGAAACGTTATTCACAACCTAAACATATTCACCTCAAATTAAATATAATCCGATTCAATAATTCCAAAATAATTCATAATCTATTTAATATGCCTTTAATCATCGCCTTATATCAATTATTAATACTCCAAAATTTATATTCCAAATATAACTATTTAAGTTCCTTCAGTCTGAACTAATTACACAAATTAATAATACTAAATGTAAGTACATTTATAAAAATATGAACACTTCTATTTGGTACAACTATAAAATATAATTACTTATAATATTAAGATTTAATTCATTCCATATAATCTTACATATTTATTTGTATAACATCTCTTTGCAAATTATGCAAGTTTTAGTAAACTTTAATTACTACTTTATATATATATATTTTTATTTAAAGAAATCATCAATTTATTATTTTAGGATCTCCAAAATCAATCACAGATCACTCCTCCTCTTCAATCTGATTGGAATAAAGTGATAATAATAATAAGTACATCCGTATAAGTATTACATTAATAAATAAACTCTCTCATCTTTAAAGATCGCTCTTAGTTCTTGAATTACAAAAGTATTTGCTCATGATGAAAAAAACAACATACTAAATTTAATAATTTAATATGGAACCACGTGATTTATCTCCACTTTATATAATGTATAATACACTTACTTATTACTGATGAAATTTCTCCACTAGTGATCAAAATCTCTAGTCTTTCTTCACCTGAGCCCCCTTTGTAGCTGTTCTCTTTATCTCCAAAGTAGCCACCTCTTCTTATTCAGTTTGTATAATGAAGTAATATTAGGTTTAGCTATTTATTAATTAAGTTGCCCTAATAAACTTCTATTTTTGTTAAATTAATATTAAGGCCCAAATTTTAACCACATAATATTATCTATCACTTATTAATATTTATTAGCCCACATAATTTAAATAACTAGTTTGACCCAAATAAATGACAAGTTCCAAACAATATGTTTTAAGAATATTAATTTAATATTAATTTTTTTTTTTCGGGATATTACACAAGTAGAGAATGAATTCTACTATGTTCTAAGATTTAAAAGTCCATCATCAATATTTTATCCCTGTAACATCAATCAATATACACCTTGAATCAAATATTCATCTTTTGCACTGACGTGCCAAATATATTCATTTGTATCACCAATTAATTCATGTTCATCTCAACACTGTTCATCTTTGCACTACGGGCCAAAGATATTCATCAGCTAATCATTCATCTTTGCACTACAAGCCAAAGATATTCAGTAATATCATCATTTAGGACTGAGGATGATGAAAAATATCTTAAAAAACGAATCTAGTGAGATAAAAGATCAAAGACTAGGGATTCGTACTTTAGTTTATCCAAATTCAAAAATGCCTTATAATAATTAATTATGGAGCAAAATTCAAGAATAAAGATCAAAACATGGATACAATCAAAGATAGTAACCACAATAGACAACTTGGACAAATAAAGAAAGAAAATTATTTTTCAATGAATAGTGTCGTATATGTGAATAGTGTCGTATACGTGAATAGTAACCTCGACATGAAAAAGGTAGAAATTCCATAATAAAATCTATACCAATATTTCGGTATAATGATATTGAAAGAATAACATCATTATGAAAAAAATAACATCCCTTATCTCAAAAGAGCAATCACTTAAATATTGAAATATATCGTTATAAAATTTGAAGGAAACTTGCAATCGAATAAAGCAACTCACAAAGTATCTAAATACTCACAAAATACGCTCGATAATATAGAGAAATCTTATGATTACGGTATGATTTTCAATTCTAACTAAGACCATATTTATAGGAAAATGCTTAACGCATATATGATTAACCACATTTACCACACGATGGCTTTACTCGCTACTATTCATGCCCACCATTTTTGAAATAAAATTTTAGCACATTTTTCACCAACCAAAAGTGGGGTCCACCCATATTTTAAATAAAAATATTTATTTCTGAAACTTCAATAATTCATAATAAATAGCCCTTTTATCAGAAAAATATGAATTTTATGTCCATTCCATAGAAATCAAATTCTCTACAACTTTGTAGAAGAAAATTTTCCAAATTCCAAACGAAAATACCAAAATCTACATACTGAGACGATTTTTAATACCTCAGATTACAAAAAAATGATTGATAAAACACCTCAACATTAATTCCTTCATTTATATCCACACAAAATAAATATTTTCCTATCCATCCACATAAAATAAATATTTTCTTATCATATAAATCAATAATTAATTATTCACAAATAATATTACGGAACCACGATTTATGACAACCAAAATCGCTCCTGAAAGAGGGGCTTTTCGATAAGGATTTCTCCTTATTGGCGCGCAATTAGGTGACCAAACCTCTTTCCTAGACAGAACTTTCTTAGAGATTAACAATAATGATATCTAACAATATTATTCAAATAATATGAATTATTGATCTCATAATGGAGAATACTGTGCAGTGACAATTATTGAAACAACAATAATATAAAATATCAACGCAACAATTATTGAATCAATAAAATATTGAACAGTAATTACTGTAACAATTATTGAGTAGTGCCTTCTTACGTAAGAATCAATAAGTCAAAAATAATGTGTGTCCGGTATCATCACTTTATGCAACCACGCCATTCTTTGTATTTTAAACATCGTGTATTCCAACAATGTTAATTTGGTAATAACTACTGCCAAGATTATTTATAAAAACTCAAACTTGTCGTTATCTTCATCAAATAGTTTTTTAGTTATGGGGACTCTACAAATGGTCAAGGCCTTGGCAGTATCGAATATTCCCCAAATGACAAGAATATTCTATGACCAAACAAATATTTCCGACAACAATGAATATTTTATAACCACTTGCTTATTTTGTAAAATTTGCACATTTTACCCATAACCAAAGCATTATATCAAATTAACACCTTATTATTCACAATAATAATTAGAGGAAATTCGATTTTATTTATAAAAAATTGGGGTCTTACATGTACAATTTTGTCATTTTATCTTCTTTCTTAATATGCGCAAAAAGTCAACTAAGACTTTTATCGTGGGATGGAGGGAGTAATTTATAATTTGCAAGATTTAAGTTGTAAAATTTATACATACAATTTTTTAAATTATAGATACAATTTTAAATTTTTTTTTATAAATACAATATATATATATATATATATATATTAACTACTCTTTGTTTGAAGAATAAAACGAAAAACGGACGGAAAGAAAGTATTGTTGGATAAACTAATTAACTACTATTTGTTTGAAAAATCTTTTAACTAAATAAAAATAACTCACTTTTCAAATCCAAAATATATTACCTATGTCGTCTTATGTACCTTCTCTCTTTGCAACTCATTTTTTGCACACCATCTGCTCTCACCTCCTCCTTAAATGGCGATAATCAGTCTTTTTCCGTCAAAAAAGTCTTTGAATTAACATAAAATTTCAATTTATTTTCTGCTTAAATCGATCACAGCTACTAGACAGAATCCAAGGCGCTGAAATTTTCAAATTTGAAGGAACAAAAAAATTTGTAGGAGAGAGCAAACGGGTCATTTTTTTTAAATTTTTTCCTCCTTTTGTACACTCTTCCAATATAAAAAGGGTATTATTTAATTAATTAAATTTTGGGCACTTTTGTTAATTGTTTAAAAGTTTAATGTTATTCGTGTTAAAAATATAATTTGTATGTTTAAAAGTTTATTGATTTTTTTGGTAATTAAGTCTTTTTTTAAATTTTAAAATAAAAAATATATATATTTGGTAATCTTTGTATTAATATTTAATTTTAATAATTTAACATATAATAAGGATTTATAAGGATTTATACAAATTTAATACGTCAAAATAAGTATTTATACGAATTAGGTAATTGATGTAGTAAATTGTGAATTTTGTGGTACTTGATGTAACATAAGTGTTATTAGCCCGTATTCTATACCGTCAGACCGTATACAATTCTTATCTAACTGAAAAATTAGGTATTCTAGCAAATTTTGGTCGAATTCTAAAATTAGGGGCTAAATTGTATCAAATTAGACACTTGATGTAGTAAACTGTAAGCCCAAATTCTTTAGAAGCTTAGTCATGAATATGTTGGAATTTAATGTAGTAAACTGTATTTAGTCCTATTTTTTAGTCGCATGTCGTTGTCATGTTATCTATTTTCTGATCTGACACTATCAATTTAGACGAAATCAGAAAAATTTAAAAGTTTAATCCTCTAATGGAAAAATTGAAAAGACAATCCCCAAAGTTAAAAAAAAAAAAAAGGTTAAGTTCAGATGACCACCTGGGGTTTGGGCGGTTTCCCACTTAACCACCTATAGTCAGTAAAGCTACATTTAAACAATTTGATTTTTGAGTTAAAGTGAAAAATAACTTCATCATTAACTCATTACTTAAGTTGAATAAAGACTTAATTACCCTCCTTATATACAAAGGACAGATGAGAGAACATAGGAGTAATTCCATTCATTTTGTCTGAATCTTCAATACAGGGCTCATCAAAAAGGGAAAATATGAAAGATTGGTCATAATAATCAATACCCAATTGACAATTAAAAAGAAAAAAAAACTAATTTCATTCAATTTGTTACTCCATCCATCGTCATTCCTATAAACAAACAAAACCAAAACAAATTCCAATTCCAGTAAGCTCCACATGCAAATTTGACAAAAATACAATTCTTGATCAAACTCTGTAACATTAACCTTCAGAAATTTGTCCACAAAGTCAAGTGCAATGGTTTGTGATGCCTCTCCAGGCTCTTGAGAATCGACATAGCTCAGCCCTGCCAACTCGTTCTCAGAAGCGAACAACTGAGACAATTCTGCTTCTTGATCAGTATTACTCAAATTGTTATTAAGCCCTTTCCCAGTACTTGTATCCTCACAAAAAAGTTTCCTAACTGCTGACTTATTAACCCTGAACTTGTTTTCATTCCCCGATCCCTTCATTCGATTAACATACTCCTCCATAGTATGCCTCTGATCAATGTCCTCCCAAAATTTAGAAGAGTCTCTAATAACAGTTTTCCCGCTATGCCCAGCATCATGTTGCTTTAACAACTGACTGTCACTTATAATGGAACATGAACTACTATTAGTTCCTTTCAGAGCCATGGTGCGAGCTGCCAAACCAGAGGCCCGAATAGATGCTACACGTAATGAAGTAAATCCTCCAAGAAGAGGTCCTGAATCAACAAGTTAAAGTTTCACCTCCAGAAGGAAATTGAAGCTTCTTATCCATACAAAAGAGCTCTAATTTCAGCAAACCAGTCAAAGAAAAAAAATATCTCCACAGCTTTTCCCAAGTCTCCAACTTTACAACACCCATTTATCAATACATTCCATAACAACACACTCCCTAGCTTATTTCTTTCAGGACTTTCATCAAACAACTGTAAAGCAAAACCCAATAACTTAACTTTAACATACATATCAACCAAAGAAACTCGAACAAATGAATCAAACTCAAGACCCCTTTTCAAAATCTCACCATGAACCATCATACCAGCCCTACCCTCAATCAAACCCGCACTCGAAAATAGAGTATTTGTTGCTAAATCTTCCAATCAGAATATTTAAGGGAGGCCCAAAACAGAGCAAATAAAATCTAATACCAATTGAATAGCCCAAAACAGAGTATTTGTGCCCATTTCTTTGTTGAGGCATTTTATCAAACAAGTGGAGACTATGAGAGCCAAAAAATGTAGATACCGGAGACAATTGCAGATACTGACACTGTAACTAAACCCATAACCAATACCGGAGCTTTAACCCATAACCCATTGATTTGGCGACTCTGAAGGTGGTGCCAGAGGAGAGAGGAAGGGTGGCGGAGCCTCGGCAGATTTCGGAGCTGGACTTGGAGCCGAATTGGCCGAAGACGGAGATGGGGAAGTTACTGGACCTAGCGACGGTGCAGGGGACGTTAGTCGCCAAAGTTGAAATCGGATCTAGAGACCGGTACTAAGACTCACAGAATCACCTGCGGTTTGGAGACCAGATCACTACTTACCAGATCGCCAAAGTTGAAATCGGATCCTTCGAACTCTCTTCAATGTCCCGATCGGAGAGTAACTGGCAAGGGCATGATACTGTAAGAGTAACACTAGTTCTAGATATGGTGAGTAGTAGCTTTCTGAATCAAAATCGAGACATCGCCTCTCTCTAGCCCTAGATATAAAATTGAAATGAAATTATGAGAGAGAGCTCGAGAATCAAGAGGAAGAAGAAGGCTATTTTAGACATTTTCTAGTTTTTTTTTATTGTTACACCCTCTTTTCACGCTGTTTTTTAAATGTCTTTCATGCACGCATTAAGTTAATTTGAACGGAAAAAAACGCTTTTTACTTTTAACTCAAAAAAGTGGTTGTTTAAATGTAGCTTTTCTTGTTATAGGTGGTTAAGTTTTAAACCGCCCAAACCCCAGTGGTCATTATCCAGACTTAACCCAAAAAAAATAAAAGTTGAATCTCCTAATTAAAAATATTGAGAAGACAATCCCTAAAGCGAAAAAATATTAAAAGTTCATAGTACTAATCCATATTTATGTCTTATTAAAACTGAACTAGGCCCTATTTTTTTAATGGGCTTAATCTTTTTGAAGAGCTCCAAATCTTGTGGAATCAAGAATCACTCGGTCTAAACAGAGGAATTGTTGAGCATTATGTGAGTTTGACTTTTTAATATCAAAGGTTTTACAAAAAATGAACAAAAAACAAACAAACAAAACACTATGAATTGTTTAGACTATGAACAAGTACTTGTAACGTGTGTTGAATTCACACCATTGACTAGCTATCATGAATGAGAGTTGGTTATAAGCCTCAACTTGTCTTCTTCTTCTTCTTCTACCTTCTAATAATATCTCTACCTTAATCTGCAATTCCTTCTTTTATCATGACTAATTCAGATTCAGTAATGATGAAATTTTCACATCACATATTATCATGATTAATTTTTTATTATTTTTATTATTAACAAACGTTGTATTTTTGCTTGACCCAAAACTTTAGAGTTACTCTACAATGCAACTGTTAATAAAAAAAATGCGGTAAAATCTTTAAAATGTGACAAATTCATCTTAATCCGATCTTGGTGTTTGATTGCATCTTAACAGTTCACCTCTTAATGCCTCCTAAGAGCCCACATATTTGTATTAAAAGGTCCTCTAAATATTTAAGATACAAATATGAGTCTAAATTATTCAGAGGACCTCTTAATACAAAAATATGGGCCCTTATTAAAAAGTGGACTAATTAATATGCATTAAGATGCAATCAAACAGCATATATTATTTTGGGGTTAATCAGTTTGACCCATAACCAAACTAACCCGGCCTCTCATATGAAACTCATTTTAAAGTCAGCTATTTATACTCTAATCTATTAATGACATGTTGGACACGATAACGGGCGGGTCCCCTTCAAACAATTCGAATTGAGTGGCGGTCGGGTCAAAATTTCTAGATCAAAAGTCCGCCCATGACCGAGACCAATTTTGTGTCTATTTTATGCTTTTTATTTGTTTAAATTAACAGTAGGTAAAATAGTATTTTGGATTTTATCGAAAAATAAAAACAATAAATTTAAAGTTCTGCGTAATGAGATTTTAGGCCTATTTTGCTAGGTTTAATGACCTGATATCAACCCATTAAATTTTACCCAATACCCATCACCATCAGATTGACCCATTTGCCACCTCGGCCGGTGTTGGTGCCATTTGATTGTTGACATGAATTGAGTAGAAAATGTACTCCTAGACATTTAACTAAATTACAAAGTTAATAAGTTGACATATACAAAGCTCCTTTCAGCTTCTAAGAAGCAGCAAAATCTAAAACGTGTTGCCATTGCTGGGGCACCAATAAAAATTGCAGTTTTTTATTTTTTCAGAAAAAAAAAAAAATCATAAGTGGAGAAAAATGAGATTCAAAACACGTATGCATCACATTAAAACCATGCACGTGATGCAACGTGTATGACACAGTTTGTTTCTAGTTTTTCCCATTTGCACAGTTAGCCCGCACATTAGGACGGTGAATGAAAGCAACATCTGAAGGTTGCAATTAATTTCTTGCCTATTGTTTTTTCTTGCCTTTGCCTATTCTTAGGAAGACATTTCCATCCCTGGGATAGACTTTTGTGTGCCTTCCAACTGCAGGAACAGATTAATGCAGTTTGAAATTGTCATACAAATACATTTAAACCATACAAGACATATATCATAAATTCATCCGGGAAAATTTAATTAGGCATCCATAATTCAATCAACAACCAATCAATGAACATATTTTCTTTCCTCATCCTCTCTCTGATTGCCTTGTCGTCGCCTTTCATTCTTCCGCAAGCAGCAATAGCAAACAGAACCTTGACTACGACAGAGATGAACCATGAAAGGGCCGGTGCAATTAGTATTGCCGCCATTATTGACCAAACGTCTCGACCTGGTAAAGAGGCCAAAGTAGCAATAAAGATGGCAATTCATGATTTCAGCACCGTTACCAATCAAAGTATTCTTCTTTACTTTCAAAACTCCAAAAGTAAGCCTGTTCGTGCAGCTCTAGCAGGTAAAGTTTTCATTTCGATGGCCAAGTGTGAGTAATGCTAGGAAACTATAAAAAAGTTGTTTAGTTTACCTAAATAAAATTTACATAGTTGCACGGTACAATCCCGTAGAGCTCTGTTTAGGTAAAATAGACAACTTCTGTCTAGTTACCTAGTATTACTCAAAAAGTATTATTGAGTTGTACAATAGAATAAATTTCTCCTTTAAAAAATTTTCTCCCCATTACCCAATATGACTAGAAATTTGGTGCAATGCAGCCAAAGATCTTATTGATACACATGGTGTGAAAGCCATTGTGGGAGCTCATACATGGGAAGAAGCATCAGCTATTGCCGAGGCGGTTAGTGAAGCAGGACCTGATGCACCAGTTTTTCTCTCTCTTGCTGATACAACTCCGCCATGGGCAACAGATTCCTTCCTTGTTCAAGCCTCTCCCAGCCAGCATGTACAAATGAATGCCATCGCTGCAATTGTACAATCTTGGGGATTCCGTAAAGTTACTCTCATATACGAGAACCTCCATTCTCTCTCCATTCCTTCATTATTCGTCTCTCAACTCTCTCAGGCATTTCAACAAACTGGGGGTGAACTAACCAATATCATCCCACTCGCATCTTTTTCTCTTAATTCTTTCAATAAACAGCTTAAGGAACTCAAGACAAATAAATGTAGGGTCTTTATAACCCATACATCTCTAGAATCCGGATTCCGGCTGTATCAAACGGCAAAGAAATTAGATATGACTGGAGACGGCTACGCCTGGATCACAACAAACAGAATTTCTGATCTCTTTCATTCCATCAGTCCCACCAAAATGTACTCAATGCAAGGTCTCATCGGATTAAAGACTTACTTCCCGGAACACTCGCCGGAGTTTCAAGATTTCAGGAAAAAATTCCGGGCAAAATTCAGAACAGAGTACCCAGATGAGGAAAATGACGAGCCCGGCATCTTTGCTGCACAGGCCTACGATACCATGAGAGCGATTTTCGATAATAATAAATGTGATACCCACGAATTGTTAGAAAGATTTTCAGTTGCAAATTTTTGTGGGCTGAGTGGAAAAATTCAATATACTGATCAGGCATTAGCTCCGGCGAATACAGTAGAAATAGTTAACGTGATCGGAAAGAGTTACCAAAGTGGGTATTGGACCAAAGGACTTGGATTTTCAGAAAATGTGGCTAATGGAGCTATTTATGACAATTCCATGGAAATGTTAGGAAAAGTTCTCTGGCTGGCGCAACCGTCGTACACCGAGAGAAGACGGCGGATTCTGGCGGAGAGGGAGGAACCGTTGAGGGTGGGGGTGCCTACAACCTCGCTGTTCAGTCAATTTGTGAAGGTGGAAAATGATCCAAAATCTAACAAAACTACTTACGACGGATTTTCAATTAAGGTGTTTGAAGAAACCATGAAAAGGTTGCCGGAAGGCAATACTTTGTCATACGAATATTTCCCGTTTGACATACCTTATAATGAATTGGTGGAACAAATATCTTTGGGGGTAAGACTGCTTACAAATATATATTTTTAGCTCTTTAACTAGTTTTTTTTTTAATTTTAAATATTACCATTTTTTGTATTAAAAAATAGTTGAAATTGGATATATAGTGCAAAGAATAACAAAGGTTTACAGTAGTATGATGCATATATAGACTATATAAAATGCAACTTATTTTTATATACGGTCCAAATTAATGGATTGCCTCATTTTGAGTATGATGCATGTCTAGACTATATAAAATATAACTTGTTTTTATATACTGTCCAAATTATTGAATTGCATGGGATCCTTTTTTAAAATCTTAGGTTTAATGATAAGATAATACTATAGAAACACGAAAATAAGCATGCATGCAACTTTTATCACTTGCAAAAAAAAGAAGTTGCATATGGGGTGGTAGCATAAAAGATAAATTTTGTCCTCCAAATGTAACTTTTTCGAATACGATGTGTGTTGATAGAAGTTTGCATATGTTCTCTTCTTCTTTTTCGTGATTTTCATCCGGTGCTCTTATTTTTATTGTTAAATAGTAATATTTGTAGCTCATTTGGAATTGAATAATATCATTGTATTGAAGCAGAAAATTGATGCAGTAGCTGGTGATGTAACAATTATATCCGAAAGACATGAGCTTGCAGATTTCACACAACCCTACACAGAATCCGGAATGGAGCTGATAGTTCCCGTTCGATCTAGATTGCCTAATCGGGTATGGCTTTTCATGAAGCCCTTCACAAAAGAAATGTGGGGCTTAATAGCAGCAATCACTGTGTACAATGGCTTCATTGTGTGGCTGATAGAGAGAAAGCACTCCGAGCAACTCCGGGGCTCTATCCCCAATCAAATTGGAACAATATTTTGGCTATCATTTGCCACACTCTTTACTTTGCCAGGTAAGTGTTTCCTTAAAGATAAAAATACAAAATTTATGGGTTAACGAGTGTAAGAGGTTGAAAATGCATTGTGGAGTTTGGTACTTCTTTGTAATATTATCACCTTGCCGAGTTTGTGGAGTTCGTGTCTTTTAAGGTATCATTAGTAGTGCAAAACTAACCCAAAATATAGAGTCCTTCTAGGGCGACCGCCGGTGCCCTCTTTTCTTTTTCTTTTTTTTATTATTTTTTTACTTCCTAAATCCAAAACTCTATACCCTAACCCCTAAAACCCTAAAACATTAAACCCTAAATTCTAAATTTTATTTTTTTTATATGTATTCAAATTACACCTAAATCACTGAATTCTGTAAAAAATTAGTCTAATTTTTTTTCTTTTGTCCCCCTAAACTCTAAACCCTAAACTCAAAATTCAAAATTTTAGTTAAAATAAATATTATAAAATTTTTTGGAGTGAAAACAAAAAGAGAAAAAGAGAGGCCCCGGTCGCCCTAGAATTATTCCAAAATATATAGTTTTATATTATTAATTGTACCACAATAGAGCAATAGTCAGGTATCATATCTACACAAAATGATAACTCGGAGTATAATTTTGCATTTTAGTCTTGCTGAAATAAATATACCAATTGCTGCTATGCTAATATATAGTTTAATGAAAAACTCTGTATGAGCAGTCAGCTTATAACACATCATCATGGTTCTTTTGTACTTTACAGGAGAAAAACTACATAGTAATTTATCAAGGATGGCAATGGTGGTATGGCTTTTTGTGGCACTAATAATTACACAGAGTTACACAGCCAGCCTTGCCAGCATGCTCACAGCCCAAAGGCTTGAACCAGCAATAAAGGATGTTGAGACACTCAAGAAGATGAATGCAACTGTTGGGTATTGCAAAGGATCCTTTCTTCACTCATATTTGAAAGATGTTTTACATTTCGAATCCTTCAAGATCAAGAACTATTCATCAACAGCCCAATACGCCAAAGCCCTCAATACCGGAGAAATAGCAGCCATTTTCCTTGAAGTTCCTTCGGCTAAAGTTTTTCTTGCCCAGTACTGCAAAAGCTTCACAAAAACTAAGGAGACCTTCAAATTTGGAGGATTTGGCTTTGTAAGTTTACTTTTTTAAAAGTCTTTCTGCTTCGAGTTCTCTTAACTTTACAAAGATGATTGCTAGCAATTCAAACTGAAATGGACAAAAACAAAAGTAGGTCTAATCATTTTATTGGACACCTTGAATTAAATATAGAAATCCTATAAAGATGGTCTTTTTATGCTTTAGTTTCATTTTTACTAGAATATCCATGTGTTTTGGGTGTGTTTTTGGGATATCCATGTATTTATAAATAATGGCTATCCATGTGTTTTTAGTTCCAATGGTGGTGATACTAGAATATCCATGTATTTATTATTGGTAAAAAAAATTATTGATAAACAACTTATTATTTAAATAGCTTATTGGTAAACAACTTATAAGTCCTAGTCATATATATTTAAATAATGACTTTTTGTTTGTCAAAACTTATTTAAACGGCTTATTGGTAAACAACTTATTGCTTATCATTTTTTGATGTATAAACAAGTTTAAATTATAGTTTAAAATATGTTATTATTGGTAAGGATATAATAGTCCAAACAATAATTTTTTTATCCAATCCTTTAATTAATCATAGAAAAAACAAACATAACGTGAGATTATTTTAAATTATCTCATGAATAATCTCATAAAAAACAAACATGTGACTAGAACTATTTAATCCTAAGATTAATAGTCTTGGAATTATAATCTCATAATCTCAGAATTATAATCCTTGTAAACAAACATGGCCTCAGGTATACGGATTTACAGTTTAGCTAATCTTTTACTAGGTACTACATGGGACTTATAAAGTAAATATGTTATGAGTCTTATGACTACATTCACAAAGACAATATTCATTCTTCTTCTTGTACTTGTAGGCATTTCAGAAGAACTTTCCAATGCTTCCAGATATAAACCAGGCACTCATGAATGTCACTGAAAGTGGGAAGCTTCGAGAACTCGAAAACACCTACATTGTCTCAGAGAAATGTGTGGATTTGAATTCCATTTCTTCTAATGAAGATGCTAGCATTGACCTAAGCAGCTTTTGGGTACTATTTGGATTAACAGGAGGCACATCAACAGTTGCTCTTGCCACTTATGCCATTAGCTTCATCAAAAAACTTCAAAAGTCTATGCCACAAAACCAGAATGTTTTTGAGTTTATATCAGTTGTTAGTAAACAATGGCAGCAGCAAAGGAGGCAATCCTCTAGTATAGTTAGCCATGCAGAAAGCCCTAGAAATACAGTTCCTCAAGTTTAGTGCATGGATAATGTTGGCATGTATATTAATGGATATGAAAATGTAATCACTGTATTTTTTTTCTTTTCATGATGTAAATTTGTAGTTTTTTCTTTTCATGATGTAAATTTGTATACAATAGTTTAGTATCCCTTCAATTAAGTTGCCACCTAATTTTAATTTGGTCCTTTAAAGTGGAAAAAAATTCAATTGAGTCCTTCAAGCAATCGAACGGAGACATTTTAAAAATCAAAATTAAGATGACTAAAATTATAATCCCTCTGTTCCAAATTATATGTCCATCATTAACTTTTGAAAGTCAATTTGAGATATTTTTAAACTCAAAATTGGGATGACTCGTTAAAAATTATGAAACAATAAAATTTACAATGATTAATATTTTTTAGATAGTTTACAATATTCACCATTGCATTAATTAAAACTAAAAGAATTTATGTCAATTTCGAATTTAAAAATCTCTTAAGTTGACTTAAAAAGTCAACATGATCAAATAATATGGAACGAAATAACTATTAAAAAAATTTATTTCAATTTAAAGTTAAAAAATATTTAAGTTGAGTTTAAAAAGCCAATCACTATAATGAAGGCAAATCATTAATTTATGCAACTTTGGCAATGGATGCCAACTTTACCTTGAAAAAAAAAACCAAAAGATTATATTAATGGGCCGGAAAACCTACCCAACAATTGCTCACTCTAAAAAGAGAAGGGAAGAAAAGCCCTATTAAATATAGTTCAAAAGAAAGTAGCATTAGCCTGCTGAGGATATGTTTTAGACCTTTGGTTAACTACTCTATTTTAAATTTTGAAAATTGATTGTAGAAAATATGTTTTAGTAATTGTTTTTTATTCAATAAAATAAAAGTAAAACTCAAATAAAAATATTTCATAAAAATTATATATATTTCTTGACAAAACATGGAGCATTTCCATCTTTAATGTGATCCAACCATCAAATTTTATGGAAAACAAAACCAAAATTTCATTTCTACATAAAATAAAATAAAATCAACGTTTAACATACTTAACAATCATTGTTTTTCCTGAATATATATTTTTATGAAATTTTACTCATTTATTATAAAAAAATTTATTTTTGGAAATTTTAATTATTTTTTTTTGAAAATTATAAATTTTCATATTTTTAGTTATTTTTTTCAAATTTGAATTAGTTTTTTATTGTTTTGTGTTTGTTTTAATGTTTTTGCTTCTATTAAAATTGCACATAATCAACCACTGAGAAGACACAATTGATAAAAAAAATAAATTTTAAGAACGACTATGACACCTTAGAGGAATAAAAGTGTCATTTAATTGTATAAAAATTGCAATAATCAAGTTTTATGTTTTAGTTGAGTTGTCTTAAAGACTAAAACTTTCTCAATCACAACCAATAACCATTAGTTGTCACAAATTATAAGGTTGTACATTAACCTCACAATAAATGACACGTGTTGTGTATTAACCCGAGTTTAAAATAATGTGGTGTTTAATAAAATTGAGTAATTAAAATCTAAATAGTTAATATATCTTAAAAAATTATATTATCTGAGTGAAATAACATATGAAGTTAAAAAATTATTTGATAATTAAAAAGTATAAAACATCTGAATGACTTTTAAATTTAAAAATATCTCAAATTAATTTTTCAAAAATCAATAACATTTTGGCTTACGCATGTGGTGAGGTGAGGCCTTTAAACTTAACAAGAATTGCAAACTCTATAACAAAAATGCAACAATGGAAAAGGGGACCCTAAGGTCTCTTTTAGGAAACCAAAGTAAAGCCTACAATCACTTGTGGGCACTAGATTACTAAAAATGTTCTAGTAAAGCTTTATTTGTTAAACATGTAACTATATAATTTTGGAAGATCCCTCTTTTAGGGGGTGGACATGGGGAAAAAGGAAGCCTAAAGGTGGGACTTTGCCTAGTTGAACCAAGAAAAGGCATGCCCTTGATTTGAAATCTTTCATTATCAATATTAGTCAAAAGAAAAAAAAAGAGAAATGGGTTATAAAATGGGGATTATAGATGCAAAGAATAAAGTATACATATGTGAACTAAAGAAATGATAATTGGGTCCTTTACCTTTCTTCTTTTGTCATCATATCAAAGGGAAATTCACATCTCTTGTTTCTTTATAAAGGGATTAGTTATTCGGTTGGCCATTATTTCATTTCCCTATCTTCCCCCCTACAAGCGTTTGACAATTTTCCTACAAAAAAAATTAATGAATTGAAAATATATAAAATGGCATACTCCCTAAGGGAATGACCAAAGAAGTTAATTCTAAAGCCATGTCAAGAAGGGATTGATCCATAATTAACGTTGTCAAATTAATTTTATCCTTATAATAGATCTTGAGTGTTTATCCGAATATCGAACGATTGATATAACCCCCTTCCTCAGTATAGTTTCATATTCTGCAGTTTAATACTGCGGACAGGACAAATATCTAAAATACCCTCCTTATAAAAATCTCTCGTCTGTAGTATTAAACTGCGGACGCTAAGTATGGTTGGCTAATTGGAAAACGACGTCGTATTGGTCAAATTCGAATTTTTTTTAGTTTTCTAGGCTCTGCAGTATTAAATTACGAATGCCAAATAATAGAGATGGGTTCCTTAAACAGTTAAAACCAATGAAGAAGAATTAGTGAAGCTATGAATTCACCAACAACACTCACTCCTTCTTTTCAACGTAAATAAACAAAAACCAATAGAAAATTACTGTTAGATTTTTGCTATAAAAATTATATTTGTCTATTTATTTAATGTTTATTTATTTATGTTGGACATTGATTTATTAATAAAATTACATCATTTATCATTCATTATATGATCATTTAGTTTATATATATATATATATATATATATATATATATATATATATATATATATGTTATGGTTTATGTGTATAAATAAATGTTATACACAAAAAGATATAAATCATATGTAATATATAAATAAAGAAATAATAGTTTATAACCTAGGATAATTTGGAGATATTATCCTGTAGGTTATAGTACTTTAATTAACAGAGATGATTTATCTTAATCATGGAAGTTGGACTCCTAATTAAAGTATTAATGTGACGCCCCCAAAATAGGTATACAACACCCATTCTGAGTCAAAATATATGGTATAGAAAGCAAATTACAACTTTGACAATACAGATGTCGTGTAGAATACGACAATACAACTGTGAGTTTGAATACAAATATTGTCTTCTAGACAATATACACACCCAAATAAGTCCTCATTAATTATTCATACACTATTTTACAAAAATAGTGAGGACAATAAAACATCTTCCTAGAACCATCACTCCATACCCTGACTCGATCCTGCTATGTTCTCACCTCCTGAGAAGAAAAATGGAACAAAAAGGAAAAGGGTGAGCTCAACTAGCCCAGTAAAGAATATTATGACTAAGATAATATACAACAAATTATCGTTAGTCTTCAACGAGGAAAAATCTAATAGAATCTGACAATGTATAACAAGTTTTAGATCAACAAATGCAAAATGAAACATCAATCCATTAGAAGAGTCACGTAGAGAAAGAATTCTACCGTCTTCTAAGGTTTAAAAGTCCATCATCAATAGTTTATCCTCAGAATAACAATCAATATACATCTTTAATCATCTTTTTTCTACAGCCAAAGATATTCATTTGATCACCAATTGGTCATGTTCATCTTAACACTGCTCATCTTCTTTACTACGTGCCAAAGATATTCATCAGTTAATCGTTCATCTTTTCACTACAGGCCAAAGATATTCATTTATATCACCATTTAGGACTGAGGATGATGAAAAACATTTTTAAAGAAACGAATCCAGTGAAACAAAATGACAAGGATTAAGGATTAAGGATTCGTACTTTGTTTTACCCATGTCCAAAAATACTTCGAAAATAATCATATTGGTGTAAAATTCAAGAATGATCAAAACATGGATACAATCAAAGCTAGTATCCAGAATAGATATTTTGGACAAAAAGAAAAATTTTTATTTTTCTATTGAATAATCTCAGATTCGTGAATAATGTCATATACGTGAATAAGTCTTAGTATCGTGAATAAGTAACCCCTACACAACAAGTTCCAAATTTGATAAAAAGTTCACCAATACTTGACATAATGATATTGAAGAAAAAAATATCATTTAAGAAGAAAATAATACCCCTTACCTCAAAATAATCGTCTTACATTTGAATTTCGGTATAGTCTTGTGAAACCCATATAGTATAGCAACACTCAAAGTATACTCACAAGAATACGCTCGATAATTTAGAGAGAAAGAGAAAAACTTAGTTTACGGTGTGATTTTCAATTCTAACTTAGCCTCTATTTATAGGAAAATCTTTAGAGCATGAAAAGGAGACTAAAATAATAAATTAATATTATTTATAAACCAATTTCTACGCATGCTTTCACCCTCAATGCTGAAAATTTCAGCCATATGTGCATTCAACACCCACCAAAAGTGGGTCCCACCATAATTAATAAAAAAAAAATTATTTTATTTTCCGTAACTTCAATAATTCATAGAAAATAGCTCGTTTATCGAAAAAATTGAAACTTGCGACTTTCCATGGAAATTCCATTCTCTACAACTTTCCGGAAGAAAAAATTTTCCAAATTCCAAAATGCGAAATTGACCGAAATCCATAAGCAGACGATTTTACGATTCATAATCAATTTTCGATTCAAGAATTGTGTCCACCGACACACAAAACATATATTAAACATTTAATGCCACAAAATACTCTACCTCCTCATATACTCATATATCCCACAATCATTATAAAAATATCACAAGTTAATATATTATTAAAATAATATATTTAAATGTATTATTTTATCGAAAAGATAAAATATTAATTTTCAACAATTGTCACATTAAAAATTTTCTCCATCTATATCCACATAAAATAAATATTTTCTTTATCATAATAATCAATAATTAATTATTCAAAATAATATTACTGAAATCACAATCTTGACAACCGTAGTTCCTCAGAGAAGGGGCTTTCGATAAGGATTTCTCCTTCTTGGCGCCATGATTAGGTGACCAAACCTCTCCTTAGATGTAACTTTCTAGACATTGCCAATAATGTTATCGATAATATTATTCAAATAATATGAATTATTGATTTGATAATGGAAAATCTTGTGTAATGACAATTATTGAAACAATAATAATATAAATATCAATGCAAAGAATTATTGAATCAATAAGATAAAATAATGAATAGTAATTACTTTGTAACAATTATTGAGTAGTGCGCCTTCTTACGTAAGGATCAATAATTCAACAATCTTGTAACAATACGAGTGTCTTTCTTTAACCACGCCAGACATCAGTATTTTAACCACCGTGTAACCCAACAATGTTAATTGGTAACAATTTACGTCGTTATTTATAAAACTCAATCTTTGTCGCTTTTCCTTCATCCAACCGTTTTTCCGTTATGGGGCCCCCCCAATGATCACTACTGTCAGCACGGAGATTTCCGAAAAAAAAAGAATATTCCACGACCAAACGAATATTCCCAACAATAATGAATATTTTATAACCACTTGCTTATTTTGTAAACTTTGCACATTTCACCCATAACCAAAGAATTATATCAAATTAACCCTTATTAATTTAGAATAATGAATAAAGAAAAATTCAATTTTATTTATAATAAGTTGGGGTCTTACAACCTCCCTCCTTATGAAATTTCGTCCTCGAAATTGACGTACGATACACAAAGTATATCGAAAAGGTGAGGGTACCTCGCTTTCATCTCCGATTCAACTCCCATGTCATTTCTTCAATTGCATGGTTTCTCCACAAAACCTTAACTTGTGGTATAACCTTCGTCACGTAAGACATACTCTTCCTATCCAAAATCTCAACAGGTATCTCCTCGTAGGTTAAATCTTCACTATCTCGTGCGGGTTCTAATGCAATAATGTGGTTCGGTCTTTCACATATTTACGAAGCATAGATATGTGGAATACATTGTGAACACGAGACATACTTGGAGGTAACGCGAGTCTATAGGCTACGTTTCCTATTCTTCGAGAATCTCAAATGGACCAACAAACCTTGGATTGAGCTTTCCTCTTTCCCAAATCTTGTAACTCCTTTCCATGGAGCAATACGTAACAATACATGATCTCCAATATTAAACTCCACGTCCTTTCTATGAAGATCGGCATAACTCTTTTGTCGATCTTGTGAAGTTTGAATACGTTGTCGAATCATTTGGATCTTTTACGTAGTCATGCGTACTAATTACGGTCCCAACAATGTTGCTTCTCCCACCTCGTCCCACATCTTTGGAGAACGATATTTTAAATCCATACTGGCGCCTCAAATGGAGCCATGCCTATACTTGCTTGATAACTGTTGTTGTAAGAGAATTCCACCATGGTAGGTACTTATCCCAACTTTCTTTGAAATCTAGGACACGAGTCTTAATAGATCTTCAGGGTTTGAATAGTCCTCTCGATTGTCCGTCCGTTTGAGGATGGTATCTTTGAATCAATCGTAAATCCGCGCCCATAGCTTCTCGCAAGCTAACCCAAAATCTTGAAGTGAATCTCGGGTCACGATCCGAAACTATGGATACTGGAATACCATGCAATCGTACAATCTCATTCACGTACATACGAGCAAGACGTTCAAAGGAATAAGTCTCGCGTATCGGTAAGAAATGGGCAGACTTGGTTAATCTATCAACAATAACCCAAATTGCATCTACGCCTTGAGAAACTTTGGGAAGACACAGAACAAAATCCATAGTAATGTGTTCCCATTTCCATTCCTAATCTCAAGTGGTTGCAATGGACCTTTTGGCACTTGATGCTCGCCTTTACACGTTGACAAAGTTAAACATCTTGAGATAAACTCATGATCTCTCTTTCATATTGTTCCACCAAAATGTATGTCGAATATCATGATACATTTTGGTACTTCCAGGATGGATTGCAAACGGGGTGTTGTGTGCCTCCATCATGATTTTATGCTTCAGGTCAGAATCGTTAGGAACGCAAAGTCTAGAATTGACTCGAAGTATTCCTTCCTCATCAATTCTTGCTTCCGGAATAGCTCCTTCTTGCACTTTCTTCTTCATACGCATCAGCCCCAGGTCCGTAGCTTGAGCAGCTTTAACTTTATCGATTAAAGTCGGTTCTACTTGTATATTCGCCATCATTATGTGGGTCCCTGAAGTCTTTAATTCTACCTCCATCCTTTGCAAGTCATACAAAATGGCCTTTGCGTTGACAATATCGTACTCGTACTTGCATATGATCTTCTACTTAATGCGTCAGCTACTACGTTCGCTTTTCCAGGATGATATTGAATAGTGTGATCGTAATCTTTTAACAGCTCCAGCCAACGTCGTTGCCGCATGTTGAGTTCTTTTTGGGTGAAGAAATATTTGAGGCTTTTATGGTCCGTATAAATCTCCACTTTCTCTCCATACAAGTAGTGTCTCCATATCTTCAACGCTTAATCATCACCGCTAACTCTAGATCATGTGAGTAGGATAATTCCTCTCATATTCTTTGAGTTATCGTGAGGCATAAACTATGACTTTCCCATGTTGCATTAGAACACATCCTAACCCTTGCCGAAGCATCATTTGTAGATAACAAATCCATCCCCGAACCGGATGGTATTGTCGAAACAGTCTTAAAATGAGTCTCCTCTTGAGCTCTTGGAAGCTCTTCTCGCATTCCTCGCTCCATAAGAATTTTGCATCCTTCCGAGTCGGTTTGAGTTAGCAGAGTAGCGATTCGAGAAAATCCTTCCACAAATCTCCGATAATAACCAAATGGTAAGCCCGAAAAAACTGCGTGCTTGATCCACCGACTTCTGGCTCTCCTAACTTTGTATTGCTTCAATCTTCGGCGGGTCAACAGATACTCCTTGTTTTGACACCACGTGCCCAAGGAATGCTACTTTCTCAAGCAAGAACTCGCATTTCTTGACTTGGCATAAAGCTTGTGTTCACGAAGTCTTTGTAGTACCGACTTTTCAAATGGTGCTCATGATCTTCACGGCTTTTGGAATAGATGAGGATGTCATCAATAAAGACAACAACGAATCCGATCCAAATATTCCTTAAATACACGGTTCATCATATCCATGAAAGCAGCGGGAGCATTAGTCAATCCAAAAGACATGACCAAGAATTCATAATGCCCGTGTCGAGTCCCGAATGCCGTCTTTAGAATATCCTCGCTTTTAATCTTCAAATTGATGATATCTCGAACGAAGATCGATCTTTGAAAAGAATTGCGCTCCTTGTAATCGGGTCGAACGGGTCATCAATGCGAGGTAGCGGATACCTATTCTTGATGGTGACATGGTTCAATTCTCGATAGTCAATACAAAAAGTCGCATACTCCCGCTCTTTCTTCTTTACGAATAAAAAGCAGAGAGCACCCCAAGGAGACGTCTTGGGGCGAGAATGAAACCGATGTCTAATAACTCCTGTAGTTGGACTTTTAACTCCACGAAGTTCAATAGGAGCCATTCGATATGGGGTTTTAGAAATGGGCTTTGTGCGGTTCAAGGTCAATAAAGAATTCAACATCACGCTCGGGGTAGACCGGGAAGCTCTTCAGGAAATACATCAGGGAATTCTTTAACCACAGAAATATTATTCAAATCTGACTTGTCTTTATTCAAATCCATAACATGGGCTAAGAAAGCTTGACATCCGTTTTTCAATAAACGAATAGCTTTGTGGCTTGATATGACAGTGACTGATTTTAGTGGTTTAGTGGTTTGAATTCGTATGACAGGTTGGTTAGGAATATGAAAACTAACAACCTTACGAAAATAATCAATTTTGGCATGATGAGTGGTTAACCAATCAATTCCTAAAATCACATCAAAAGCAAGTATCTTTAAAGAGATAAGATCAACAGGTAATGTGATAGTGCCAACTTGGATCATGCAAGATTTATAAACTGTAGATGTAACGAAGGTTTCACCCAACGGAGTTTCAACAGATAAATCAAAATCTAATTTCTCCGGAGTCAAGTTTAAACGTTGAGCACAAGCAGGAGAGATAAAAGAATGGGTAGAACCCAGATATCTAGTAAGGTATAAACTTACGCAAGAATTCAAGATTAGCTTACCCGTGATCACCTCGTTTGGGTTCCTCACGTTTTGTCCATCCACGACAAACGCTTCTTCCAGAACCACCGATTTCGACTTATCCGGACAACCCTCGAATCACCACTCCTCTTTGAACTTGGTTTCGCGATAGTACAATCTCGGCGATGTGGCCTTCCTTTCCACAGGTTGTAATATACCTTGGATTGTTGTGGGACAGTTTAATGATATGTCCTCCTTCCCGCATTTGTAACATCTAACTGGCGGTCGTTTCTCCTCCCCAGCATTTGTTGTTGGTCTTTGGTCTTTTGCCGTTGATATCTTCCCCGTCATTGTTGAATCTTCTCTTTACAAATTTCCACTTGAGTCACCTCTCCTATTATCATGTCCACGATTACCACTCGAGTGGTTACCGCCTTTGTCCGTATTCTTTCCTCCTCGCTGGTTATCATCGTTCTGATGACTACCCTGATTGTGGTCCCTCGGTTGAGTATACTCACTATCTCGCTCTAATAACTGAGCCCTGTTGACAACATCTGAATACAGAGAAAATTTATGAGAGATAAGGTATTGACGAATCTCTGGTTTTAGACCTCTCAGAAACATACGCGTCATTCGTTCCTCATTCTCCACCAAATGAGGTGCAAACCTGGATAACTCTGCGAACTTTGCCTCGTACTGAGACACCGTCATGTTGTTCTGCTCGAGTCTAATAAACTCTACCTCTTTCATATAGCGAATACTTTCTGGAAAGTACTTGTCATTGAACGTTTCTGAAATCTTTCCCAAGACATGTTAAGTGCATCTGGTCAGTACGCTTCACGATTCCCACCAATGTCTAACTTCACCACGAAACATAAAGGTGGCGAATGGAACCTTCGTTCCTCCGCACCCCAAGACATCGAATATCTTGGTAATTTGCTTGACCCACGTTTACGCTTTGATCGGATCCGGCTTTCCATGGAAATCGGTGGTCCCAACTCCTTAAACCGCTTAGTTTGTGACGAATCGTGCATTGCCATCATTTCCACCGTATTTTGTACACGAGTCTCCTCATGCGATTTTGCATGAACCGCAAAAAGCTTCAAACATCCCGTCGTTCATCATTTGCTCCGATGGCGTTGTTCACGGAGGAACATTGCCACTGTGCACGCTTCTCCTCGTTGGTGAGTAGTCTGGCGTCTCCACTCGGTCTCATAAACTCCATTGTTAACGCTCTCGCGTGACCATTCTTAAATCTTGCCATAAAAACAAGGGTTAATTAAACAAATTAACATATCACATAATATCCTATATTATGATCGACCAACAAATAAGCTTAGGTAGGACACCTTAGCGAAGGATTTACTCGTCTCTCCTCCTAGTTATATTCCCGATCTCCGCCAGAGATCATATCCCTAAGCTCGATACCAACTGTGGCGCCCCAAAATAGGTATACAACACCCATTCTGAGTCGCCAAAATACATGGTATGAAAGCAAATTACAACTTTGACAATACAGGATGTCGGTAGAATACGACAATACAACCGTGAGTTTGAATACAAATATTGTCTTCTAGACAATATACACACCCAAATAAGTCCTCATTAATTACTCATACACTATTTTACGTAAATAGTGAGGATACTAAAAACATCTTCCTAGAACCATCACTCCATACCCCGACTTTCGATCCTCGCTATGTTCTCACCTCCCGAGAAGAAAAATGGAACAAAAAGGAAAAGGGTGAGCTCAACTAGCCCAAGAAAGAATATTATGACTAAGATAATATACAACAAATTATCGTTAGTCTTCAACAGGAAAAATCTAATAGAATACAATGTACAACAAGTTTTAGATCAACAAATGCAATGAAACATCAATCCATTAGAAGAGTCACGTAGAAAAAGAATTCTACCGCCTTCAAGGTTTAAAAGTCCATCATCAATAGTTTATCCTGTAATAACAATCAATATACATCTTTAATCATCTTTTTCACTCTGAAGCCAAAGATATTCATTTAGATCACCAAATAAGTCATGTTCATCTTAACACTGCTCATCTTTTGCACTCTGCCAAAAGATATTCATCGATTAATCGTTCATCTTTGCACCACAAAGCCAAAGATATTCATTTATATCACCATTTAGGGTGAGGATGATGAAAACATTTTTAAAAAAACGAATCCAAAGGAAACAAAATGACAAGGATTAAGGATTAAGGATTATTCGTGCACTTTGTTTTACCCATGTCCAAAAATACTTGAAAATAATCATATTGGTGTAAAATTCAAGAATGATCAAAACATGGATACAATCAAAGCTAGTATCCGTAATAGATATTTTGGACAAAAAGAAAAATTTTTATTTTTCTATTGAATAGGCTCGTATTCGTGAATAAGTGTCATATACGTGAATAGTCTCAGTATACGTGAATAAGAACCCGACACAACAAGTTCCAAATTTGATAAAAAGTTCACCAATACTTGAAGATAATGATATTGAAGAAAAAATATCATTTAAGAAGAAAATAATACCCTTTACCTCAAAATAATCGTATTTTGATTTGAATTTCGGTATAGTCTTTGTGAAAACCCGCATACCGTATAGCAACACTCAAAGTATACTCACAAGAATACGCTCGATAATTTAGAGAGAGAAGAGAGAAAACTTAGTTTACGTGTGATTTTCAATTCTAACTTAGCCCTCTATTTATAGGAAAATGCTTTAACGCCATGAAAGGAGACTAAAATAATAAATTAATATTATTTATAAACCAATTTCTACGCATGCTTTCAAATTTCAATGCTGAAAAATTCAAAACCATGTGCATTCAACACCCACCAAAAAGTGGGTCCCACCATAATTAATAAAAAATTATTTTATTTTCCGTAACTTCAATAATTCATAGAAAATAGCTCGTTTATCGTAAAAATTGAAACTTGCGACTTTCCATGGGAAATCCCATTCTCTACAACTTTGCTGTAAGAAATTTTTCCAAATTCCAAATAAAATTGACCAAAATTCATAAACTGACGATTTTACGATTATAATCAATTTTCTATCAAGAATTGTGTCCACCGACACACAAAAAAATATATTAAACATTTAATGCCACAAAATACTCTACCTCCTCATATACTCATATATCCCACAATCATTATAAAATATATCACCGCTAATATATTATTAAAATAATATATTTAAATGTATTATTTTATCGTAAAAAGATAAAATATTAATTTTCAACAATTGTCACATTAAAATTTTCTCCATCTATATCCACATAAAATAAATATTTTCTTTATCATAATAATCAATAATTAATTATTCAAAATAATATTACGTAATCACAAAGATCGACAACCGTGCCGCTAGTTCAGAGAAGAGGGGCTTTCGAATAAGGATTTCTCCTTCTTCTGGCGCAATTAATTAGGTGACCAAACCTCTCCTTGATGTAACTTTCTAGACATTGCCAATAATGTTATCTCGATAATATTATTCAAATAATATGAATTATTGATTTGATAATGGAAAATCTTGTGTAATGACAATTATTGAAACAATAATAATATAAATATCAATGCAAAGCAATTATTGAATCAATAAGATAAAATAATGAACAAGAATTACTTTGTAATAATTATTGAGTAGTGCCTTCTTACGTAAGGATCAATAATTCAACAATATTGTGCAATACCGTATGCCATCATATGCGATCCATTAGAAGAGTCGTAGAGAAAGAATTCTACGCCTTCTAAGGTTTAAAAGTCCATCATCAATAGTTTATCCCTATAATAACAATCAATATACATCTTTAATCATCTTTGCACTACTACGGCCAAAGATATTCATTTTATATCACCAATGGTCATGTTTCATCTCAACACTGCTCATCTTTGCACTACTGGTGCCAAAGATATTCATTTATATCACCATTTAGGATTTGAGGATGATGAAAACATTTTTAAAAAACGAATCCAATGAAACAAAATGACAAGGATTAAGGATTCGTACTTTGTTTTACCCATGTCCAAAAATACTTGAAAATAATCATATTGGTGTAAAATTCAAGAATGATCAAAACATGGATACAATCAAAGCTAGTATCCGAATAGATATTTTGACAAAAAAAGAAAATTTTTTATTTTTCTAATTGAATAGTCAGATTCGTGAATAAGTGTCGATATCGTGAATAAGTCCGATACGTGAATAAGTAACCCCCACACAACAAGTTCCAAATTTGATAAAAAGTTCACCAATACTTCTTGATAATGATATTGAAGAAAAAATATCATTTAAGAAGAAAATAATACCCCTTACCTCAAAATAACCGTACTTCTGACTGAATTTCGGTATAGTGCTAACAGAAACTCGCACCGTATAGCAACACTCAAAGTATACTCACAAGAATACGCTCGATAATATAGAGAGAAAAAGAGAGAAAACTTATTTCTGATGTGATTTTTAATTCTAACTTAGCCCTCTATTTATAGGAAAATGCTAGAGCAGCAGAAGGAGACTAAAATAATAAATTAATATTATTTATAAACCAATTTCTACGCGTATGCTTTCACCCTCAATGCTGAAAATTTCAAAGAATTTCATGTATGCATTCAACACCCACCAAAAAGTGGGTCCCACCATAATTAATAAAAAAATTATTTTATTTTCCGTAACTTCAATAATTCATAGAAAATAGCTCGTTTATCGTAAAAATTGAAACTTATGACTTTCCATGGGAAATTCCATTCTCTACAACTTTCCGGAAGAAAAATTTTCCAAATTCCAAATGTAAATTGACCGAAATCCATAAACAGACGATTTTACGATACTATAATCAATTTTCAATCGAGAATTGTGTCCACCGACACACAAAAACATATGTTAAACATTTAATGCCACAAAATACTCTACCTCCTCATATACTCATATATCCCACAATCATTATAAAAATATCACCGTTAATATATTATTAAAATAATATATTTAAATGTATTATTTTATCGAAAAAAGATAAAATATTAATTTTCAACAATTGTCACATTAAAAATTTTCTCCATCTATATCCACATAAAATAAATATTTTCTTTATCATAATAATCAATAATTAATTATTCAAAAATAATATTACGTAATCACAAGATCGACAACCGTGCCGCTCCTTCGAGAGGGGCTTTCCAATAAGGATTTCTCCTTCTTGGTAGCCGCAATTAGGTGACCAAACCTCTCCTTAGACGTAACTTTCTAGACATTGCCAATAATGTTATCGATAATATTATTCAAATAATATGAATTATTGATTTGATAATGGAAAATCTTGTAAATGACAATTATTGAAACAATAATAATATAAATATCAATGCGGCAGATTATTGAATCAATAAGATAAAATAATGAACAAGAATTCGTAACAATTATTGAGTAGTTCCTTCTTACGTAAGGATCAATAATTCAATAATATTGTGCAATACCGTGTCTTTCTTCATGCAACCACGCCAGACATCGTATTTTAACCACCGTGTAACCCAATGATGTTAATTCAACAATTTACGTCGTTATTTATAAAACTCAATCTTTGTCGTTTTCCTTCATCCAACCGTTTTTCCGTTATGGGGCCCCCCAATGATCAAGGCCGGTCAATGCGCATTTGAGATTCCCAAACAAAAAGAATATTCCACGACCAAACGAATATTCCCTAATAATAATGAATATTTTATAACCACTTGCTTATTTTGTAAACTTTGCACATTTCACCCATAACCAAAGAATTATATCAAATTAACCCTTATTAATTTAGAATAATGAATAAAGAAAAATTCAATTTTATTTATAATAAGTTGGGGTCTTACAATTAATGCATTAACAAGATGCATTAAATCGGATCTGTGATAATATTTTATTTATAAAATATTTTCACATAAATACTAATTAGTAAAATTTCTTTATTTTGAAATTATAATGGACTTAATATTATTATATATATTAATTTAATGTTCCAATGAGTGAGATTACATCGTGTTAATTATGACATCGAAATGTCGATTAATATATTTAATTAATATTACGAACACTATTATTGTCAAAACATCTATAAGATTTTTTATAAGATAATTTATCATTGATCATAGGATCTTAGCCGAATCTTTAAATATTTATTATTAAAAGGATTGATTTAATTGTTAAATCAATTTATGATCAAATAGAGATATATAAATTATGGACTTATGAAATTAGTTTAAAATGTATCAAAATTAGTAAAGGGTTTATTTAATTAATTCCTAGACTGAAGAGCAATTATAATTATTTAGTAGAATTAATTGTAATTAATATTTATTTGAATATTATTATTAGATAATAATATCTAGATAAGTATTGGAGTCAAAAAAGGATCCATTTCCTAGCTTAATATGGACCAACTTCTTGAGAGAGGGTAAGGATCAATGTTATTATATATATCATTGATCAGAAACGTATGGTAAAACTTTTTCTATCACAGGGAAAACAAAAATATGTATTCTCTCTTTTAGCCTAAGAAAAACAAAATTAGGGTTTTTCTAGATGGGTGCTTTGAAGATCACACTCCAAGTTCAGCATAAAGGTCATAGGAAGGAAGATCTTGAGGATATAAGAGACTGTACGAATATTCAAAACATACTAATCCAACCACGCACTAGGTAATAAATTCATACTTTAGATACATGATATATATATATATATATATATATATATATATATATGTTGTTTTGTATAAAACTATAAAGATGATCCTAGTTTTATTTAATTTATTTTTAAAATCTATTTTTGAAAATTTTTTCCTTCAATTACAATCTTTATAACAGCCAAATTAAGTAAGTGAAACAAACAAATTAAATAAGGGGTGAAGAAAAGAAAAACATGATGATTGGGCCAAAATCACCAACGAGTTCAACTCATTTACTCGGTTAGTAGAAATTTCTAAGGAATTATCTAAATTATAAACCACAATTGTCTATAACCCTTAATAAAAGCTGAAGCACTGTATGACTTCCGATATATCATGTTCTTCCTGTCACCAATGTACTCTGCAGTGCCATTATAAACAATTAAAATCCTGAAGAATTTTCTTTTAAAAAAAACCTACCTATACATATACGTATATATGTACACAGAATTCTGTATATAATATATAAATAAAAAAATTATAATTATAATTATAATTTATGTTCTTGATCTGAAGAAGAAGAAAAACGAAACAAAATGGTAAATTTAGAGCTTCAAGAGCCATTTGAGAGATTTATGAGTTTAGAGAGATCGAAAGTACACATTTTTATTATTTTAGTTTTCATTGATTCACAATTGTAGAATGAATCAATGAAATCGTAGAGTGGAATTAATTAATTGGCATCTGCAGTTTAATACTGCAGAGCCTAGAAAACTAAAAAAAATTGAATTTGGTCAATACGACGTCGTTTCCCAATTGGTCAACCATACTTAGCATTTGCAGTATATTTAAAAACGATGTCATTTCCCAATTCGTCATCCATACTTAGCATCCACAGTTTAATACTGCAGACAAGAGACTTTGACAAGGAGAGTATTTTGGACATTTGTCGTGTCAGCAGTATTAAACTACATAATACTAGAAACTAAGCTGCGGACGGGGCTATATCAATCGTTCGATATTCGAATGAATGCTCAAAATCTGTTGCAAGGATAACCTTAATATTTGACAGTGTTAGTTATGGATCAGTTCCCATATATATATATACACACACACACACACACACACACACACACACACACACACACACAATCATTCTTAAAAGCAATCAGTCTGTTAACTAACTAGGCTAAGCTATGCTATGGTAATGGTACTTTATCGTCACCATAGATAGAGTTCGTTCTAAGACCGCTATATATATATATATATATATATATATATATATATATATATATATATATATATTAAGATCAAAAATAGGTAGATAGCATCTCAACCTTTCGTTGTAATAATCAATGGTGAAACAGGAGGATCCGAAGCTGATGATGTCGAGTTGTTAGATAACATGTTGATGGCCTTATAATATCATGAGTTGGAGGATCGTCGCAGGTGTGGAAGCTATTGACGCTTTCGGCTTCTAGAGAATGAACGTCTTCGGCTCGTGGCGTCATGACTTCGGGAGTTCGACATATTGGCCTTATTATTATTATTATTGCTTATTTCTTTTTTGGTAATAAGTTGTTATTTATTAGAATTTTATTTCCGTAAATATAAGAAGTTTGTTAGGATTATATTCTCGTATTTCTAGGTATGCACACACACAATTTCAATATTCAACAAGTATAAAACATTGATACATGTATGCTTATTTTGTTGTCAAAATATATTAATATCAAAGAGAGTGAGAGAGGAATAGCATTAATTTGGTTACTTGCTTTTTTACAACGTCCATAGCTAGTGATAGTTTGGTGCATGCATGCGTTTGGAGACGTTTAAAATAAATTACTTGTTAACAAACAAGATTTGTATGTACTTTTTAATTTTCAAAGGCACCCAACACCTCAGAAACCAGTGACAAACAAAAACATAGAACTTAACCTAAACCCTTTGAGAATTGAACTTTTTGTAAGGTTATTATATAAATAAATCTGTAACAAAAGTTGAACCCTGTACCTCCCTGATAAGGACATTAACTAATGTTTTTTGACTCCAAAATAAAATGATACCTTCATTTCAAAGTGAGTTTCATTAATTTGTTGGATTAAGTTTTGTCATACTAAACTGAAACAATTATTAAAAGTTACTTTTAAGTGAGTCTACGACAAATGTTATTATGCCTAAAAATAAAAAATTATTAATTTTTTCTATGCAAGTTTATTCCATTTATCAAATCCTATTCTAAAAGAGCATTAATGTTATGTCCTCTCATGAAAATCATTTCGAATGTTAGCAAAGTAGATTTCATGACAATTCAAGTTTACTTGCATTCAGAATAATTTTTGAAAAAGGGTAAAAAAAATGTATTCTAAAGTGTTGGTGAATAGTGCATGTCACATCAAGTATCACATAGAGAAGCCATCATTCACTTGCCTTGAAACCAAATAAAGAAGCCTTTGATTTAAATTCATAATTAAATTTCTAAGAGAATGATAATTAAGACTCTTTCATGCCACATGATAATTGAATATCAAAATTAAAAATAAATTTTTTATAATTTTATCTATTTATTTTTTATTTTTTATTAATGGTCAAAATATAAATAAATAAAATTATAAAATATTCATGACCAATTATCGTGTTCGCTATTGTAATTCGGTGTAATTAAATTTATGTCAATACATAGCGGGACACCATTGAGTATAAGTGGTAATTATAAAAATAAAAGTATACATTTTTTCAGTTGATAGACTAATTTAAAATTGACCGATAAATTAGAGAGACGGATATGTAATTCAGTAAATTAATATTAATTTCAAATTTTTAAGAAATTACTATTAAAAAAAGTGAAAACCTATATAACGATTGACATCTTTCTCCTCCAATTTTATTGAAGTTGCAACAATCTAATTCCAATTTCGGGTTTTTTTTTTCTTCTCATTTTCTCCCTTTTGGTTTCAAAAAATCGATTTTCTTGATTTTTATATAATTAATCATTTCGTTTCATTTCTTTTTCATATTTTGGTTCAAATCTTACCTAGAATCATAATTCATATAATTACTTAACACCTAATAACCCAATCAAAATTATTTTATATATAAGTTTTTGTTACAAAGATTCAATAACATGCGCACTCATTATCCTCACTGCAGGTATTCATCTAAAATCAGTTAAAAGAACTGTTCACAAGATTAATAAAGTAGAGTAGAAGAAGGCTTTGTGATTGTGCTTAGTGATTGTGCTTTGTGATTGTGAGTTGGATCGATACAAAATTATGATTTCATCTAATCACACTTTAACACATTTATATGACATGTTAAATGTCAATGATCCAAGCCCTACCAGGGGTGAAGCTAGGTAAAGGGGTAAACGAACCGATCCAAGTACTGAGTTGCTCAGATTTGATTCACAAAATTTATCGAGTATAAAATAAAGTTTGATTGAGGCTCATTTAACTTCCGAATCGAGTACGATTCCGAATCGAGCCCGAGCAGTTTGAACTTTTCAAATGAATATGATCCGAGTATCAATAGAAAATTATAATTTGAGTAGGTTCGACTAATTTATCGAACTTTAAAATTTGCTCATATTTGACTCATTTATATTTCGAGTCGAGCTCGAATCGAACTTTTAGTTGAGCGAGTACGAATCAAGCCCGAACTGTTTGCTCATTTTACAACCTTAAAGGTAGGTATTAGATTGTGGGGTCAATTGACCCAACTGAAATTATATATCTATATATATATATATATGATGTAATATATTTTTTTGTGTAATTTAGTAATTTGACCTCATTGCTTTTTTTTATATATTTATGATGTAATAAAAAATTTTTGGGTGTAATTTAACAATTTGACATCACTAAAATAGTAATTTTACCTAATTTATTTCTCTTTAGGCATTTGGGAAAAAAGATAGTAATATTACCTAATTGGGAACCTAATTTTACTTGAGTTTTTTGAAAGACCCCAACTTTTTATGAATAAAGATTTAATTTTTTCTAAATGTTATTTTGAATAATAAGGTGGGAATTTGTTATAATGCTATAGTTATGGGTGATATATGCAAATTTTGCAAGTAAGCAAGTTGTCATAAAATATTCGTTTGGTCGGAGAATATTCTTTTTATCGGGAAATATTCGTACGACGGCACAATCATTGGTGGATCCCACAACGGAGTAACTGTCGGACATAGAAAGAGACATAAATGACCTTTTTATAAATATAACGGCAAAACTTTTACCGTAAACTGTTGAAATACCCGGCGATAAAAGTACAGTAATACGCGTGGTTGAACAGTAGCACACGGTATTGTATAGTATCTCTGATTATTGATTCTTACGTAAGAAGTCACTCAGTTTCATTTAATAATTGCCTCAGTAGTTGCTGCATAGTATCTCGTATTATTGATTCAATTATTGTCACAGTATCATCTGTGCAATATTTTATATTATTAAATCAATAATTGAGACGACACAATTATTCATATTATTATTTGCATTATTGACAATGTTTAGAAAGTTTTGTCGAGGAAAGGGGTTAGGTTATTTAATTGTGCGCCAATAAGGAGAAATCCTTATCGGAAGCCCCCTCTTTCCTGGGAACGATCTGGTTGTCAATATTATGAGTTATAATATTAATGATGAATAATTGTTGAAAGATCGTGTTGATTAAAAATAAGAATAATGATTGATGAGTGGAATATGTTTGTTCAATAATTATTTTTAATTGGTATTTTTTCTATTTTGGAAGATGCGAATTAATTTAGGGAGGGGTGGCCATCAATTACCTTCAAATAAGGTATCTGTTTTTATTTTGATTTGGTAAACATGATTTTCAAGGAATGGACCTTATTGGCCAAATTTTCTAATGATGCATTTACTATTCAATAACTTATGAATGACGGTGCTCCCTCATTGGTCCATATCTCCAAATTGGTATATTGAGAGTCTTTCCTTATTAGCCAAAACTTTCAAATGAAAATATTGATAAGTTGAAACCCGTGAACTTCGTCCGAATTTTTTTTACTGTGTGTCCGTGATTAGTTTTAAATAGTGTCATGTCATTCTCCTATAAATAGGATGCTTAGTTAAGAAATGAAAATCACACCAGAATCAGAGAATTCTTCTTCTATAATATTGTGCGTATTTTTTTTCTAGTATAAGGATACTTTGAGTGTAGTGCATTGATGGACAGTTTTTGGTATGATTATGGCTATGGATTCTCTTTGGTCGTAGTTCAAAGATGAATTGTTTTATGGCATGATCAGGACCGTTGATGAAAACATGATTATCTTAAGTCGTAGTGCATGGATAATTCGTGGTCGTGATACTAAAGAATATCCTCGGCCGTCATCTTGCGGGGTGATTCGATGATGTGGATTATTTATTAAAATTTGAGTCTCGTGATAAAAGTGATGAAAAATCTTTTAAATCATAGAAGATAGTAGATTTTATTCCCTACTTGACTCTTCTAATGGATTGCTTGTTCACCGCAGCTTAAACTTGATAGTTATTATATTTTATCGCTTTAACATCTTTGTTGAAGGCTAACGATAAATTATTCTCGCATTATCTTAGTCATAATATTTCTTCTTGGGCTAGTTGAGCTCACCTTTCTTTCACTTTATTTCTCTTGAAATGAGAACGTAAATTGGGACTAATCGGGAAACATAGTGATGGTCTAGATGGTGCATTAGTAGTCCTCACTATTCTATGAAATAGTGTGATAATAATTGTAATGAGGACTCCTTTTGAGTTTGTATCCTCTCTAGTAGACAATATTTGTATCCAAACTCACGGTTTATGTTTTGTCGTATTGTACCACGTACAGTTGTATTATTAAGTTGTATTTGAATTACGCACCATGTATCCAAGCGATTCAAGATGGGTGATGTATACCTAATTTTGGGGGCGTCACGGTTGGTATCAAAGCTTAGGGATATGATCCCACTAAGATGTGAGACAAGAACTAGGAGGAGAGACGGAGAATTCCTTCTCGCTTAGTATGACCTACCTAAGTTTATTTGGTATTTAATTGGTGGTCGTGAGTATAGGGATAATATGTGACATGTTAATTAACCCCGGTTTTGTGACGGTGTTTGAAAATGGCATATGAAAATGTTTGAGATAAGCAATGAAGCACATGAGACCAGTTGAGTCACTTCAACCAAAAAGGTAACGAGCAACAATACGATAATAATCGTCTTCAGGTGGCAACGCGTCGAAATAATGATAACCATCGTGGGGAAATTATCATGCCAAGAATGGTAACCACTTGGTGGTAATCATGGCCAAGATAATAAAGTGAAAATTTCAAGAAGAGAAGGTCATTTAGCTCAATTTTCTCAGATAGTGAAGTCAAGTCCAGGTTGGAACGGTGGCACCAAAGGCGAATACGAGACAAAACAAAGTCGGTGGTTTCAGGAAGAGCGTTTTTGTGACTTCTCAAAAAGCGAAGTAACCTTGAACGAACGGTTAAGACGAGCTAGTTAATTATAAATTCTTGCGAAATCTATACCTTATTAGATACCGGTTCTACCCATTCTTTTATCTCTCTTGCTTGCGCTCAAGGTTTAAATTTGACTCTGGTGAAATTAGACTTTGACTTATTGGTTGAAACTTCAATAGTAGAAACCTTCATTACCTCCACTGTTTATAAATCTTGTTGATTCAAATCGACACTTTCATGTTACTTGTCGATTATATCTCTTTTTAAAATATTTGCATGGATGTGATTTTTGGAATCGATTGGTTAACTACTCATCATGCTTTTCGTAAGGTTGTTAGCTTTCATATTCCTAACTTTTCAAGTAACCAAACCACTAAAGTCAATCAACGCTATCAAGCCATAAAGTAAGAGCCCCGAGCGTTTCGTTGTTGACTTTCTTGTGTGGAATGCGAAAAAGCCGGACTTTCAGAAGCGATGTCGCGAATGACAGCGATGACAAGTTGATAGGTATCAATGTGACATGCTATCCAAGTCTTGGATGAGAGTCACAGTTTTGAATGATATTTCTATTGTTAATAAATTTCCTGACGTATTCTTAAAGACTTCTTAGCCTATCCCTAGAGCGTGAAATCGAATTTTGTAGTGACCCCAAAGACAAAACTCATTTCTAAAACCCTAAACATTTATTCAACTAAAGCGAACGTAACATACGCCAAAAGCGTTGGCTCGAGTCATTTAAAGATTATGATCATACCATACCATCGTGGAAAAGCGAGCGTGGTAGGTGACGCATTGAATAGAAGATCGTATCTGCGATTCTGATGCGAATATACGAACCCACGTGAAGATAACGAATATCTGATTAGAATAGACTTTAATCGATAAAGTTAAAGTTGCTTTCAAGCTACATACTCGTGAGGCGATGAATGTGAAGAAGAAGGTTCAAGAGGGCGATATTCTAGAAACAAGAATCGACGAAAAGAGGAAATCTCAACCCTCGATTTTATTGGCCCATTTGAAATTCTTGATCAAGTAGGAACTGTGGCCTATAGACTCGTTTTACCGCCAAGTATGTCGCGTGTTCATAACGTTTTTAATGTATCGATGTTACGTAAATATGTGGACGGCCCGAACCACATTATTAATTTAGAACCGAACGAGATAGCGGATGATTTGACGTTTGAGGAGATACGTGTTAAAATCTTGGATAAGAAGAATCATATTCAACACTCAAAGGTTATACCTCAAGAGTTAGAATTTGAAATGAAGTCGAGGTATCCTAACCTTTATTTGACATACTACGTATCGCGTCGTAAATTTCGAGGCGAAATTTTATAAGGAGGGAGATTGTGAGACCCAGTTTTATGAATAAATATTTAATTTTCTCAAATATTTTTTTTAATATTATGGTGTGGATTTGATATAATGTTATAGTTGTGGATAGTATTTATAAATTTTGCAAAGTACGCAAGTTGTTATATAATATTCGATTGGTCGGAAAATATTCTTTTTTGTGGGGAATATCCGTACGTTGGTACAATCATTTGGACCCATGAACGAAATTATTGTCGGATGGAGAAATGACAAAAATATTTTATGAGAGTAACTTGGCGGAAGTTTTACCATTAATATTGTTGAACTACTCAAGAGTAAAGAAAACGATGTCTGGCGTGGTTGCATAGTAGCACACCAGTATTGATTATTGATGCTTACGTGATAAGTCACTCAGGTTTTGTTTTATTGGTATTATTAATGTAATAAAATGCAAATAATTTTATAAATTTATTCTATAAATAGAATATATTATATTCTATTACGCATAGTCATAGTGTCTGCATAGTATTTTTGCATAGTAAAATCTTTTTATATAAAAGTAATACTTTTATAAAGTTATTACATAAATAGAATATATTATATTCTATTATGCATAGTGTTGCATAATTGTCTCGTATAGTGTTTTCATAGTAAAATCTTTTTATATAAAATGCGAAATACTTTTATAAAGTTATCTGCTTTATTAGACAATAATTAGAATATATTATATTTTATTATACATAGTGTTTGCATAGTGTACTGCAGATAGTATTTATATAGTAAAATCTTTTATAAAGTTATTCGCTTTTATTAGATTATAAATAGAATATATTTTAATTTATTTAAAAGATTTTGCTTTAAATATAGAATAGTTAGATTAAAATAAATCAATCCTAATAGTTCATGAGTTAGTTACTATGCAAATTCCATTTTTTATAAATAGAAGCTCATTCATTCATTATTTCTTACGAATTCACCAAAACTCTGAGAGAGAAACTATAGAGAGAAAGAAGAAAAGTGTTCTGCTTCTTCACTACTTCTATATCCAAAAGATCTTCTTTCTTTCTAAGGTAGGAATATTATTTGTTGTACTCGTAAAAAAGGTACTCTTTCTTTCTTATTTATGAAGAGAACTTACATTATTCCATTCTTTATTATTCTCATTGAATAACTTTGTATCTGTGAGTTACCCTATACTTGGTGAAATTCTTACATTATTCCATTCTTTATTATTATGTTGGAATAACCTATCTATGCAAAATAATCGTGCATACATGGTGAAATTCTTCTAATATTTCATTCTTTATTATTCTCATTGAATATATCACATGCAATGCGTTTTACTGCACGGGACTGGTTCCGTTATTTATTATTTTGTTGAATATCCTCACATGCATGCGTTTTACGTGGGACTGGTTCCGTTATTTATTATTTTGTTGGAATGCGAATTTACTTTGACACAGTTCCGTTATTATTATTACATTGGAATAACTTTTATCTGTCATGCGAAGTACCGCATGCATGGTGATTTCTTTGGTTATTCCATTCTTTATTATACTCAATTGGTTAAAGTTTTGACTTCTATACTCCATGAAATTAGTGGAATATCCTTGATATTTGCGCTTCATCCAGTATCTTTTCATGAAAATATTCTTCTGAGCATTCTTGAATTTTACCCTACAAAGAAGTATCATGTTGACAATTTGGACGTTATTAGTTCCTGGATAAATTAATTCTTGAACTTGTTTTATTGAATTCTTATATCATTGTCATCATCCTCATGTTTATATTTTGTTGAAAGTCATCTGTGGCCTGTAGTGCATAGATGGACTTGATATGATTATGACCAGGGATTATTCGGTGTAATCATAACCGTAATATTACAAATGATGTGGAAAAAGTCCTCATTATCCCGTAGTGCATTGATGGACAGTTTTTGGTATGATTATGGCTATGGATTCTCTTTGGCCGTAGTGCAAAGATTTTTATGGCATGATCAGGACCGTTGATGAAAACATGATTATCTTAAGCCGTAGTGCATGGATAATTCGTAGTCGTGATACTAAAGAATATCCTTGGCCGTAGTAGTCTGAGGGTGATTCGATGATGTGGATTATTTATTAAGCTGAGTCTCAGCGATAAAAGTGATGAAAAACCTTTTAAATCATAGAAGATAGTAGATTTTATTTCCTACTTGACTCTTCTAATAGATTGCTTGTTCCGCTGCAGTTAAACTTGATAGTTATTATATTTTATCAGTTTAACACTTTTGAAGGCTAACGATAAATTATTCTTTCTGCATTATCTTAGTCATAATATTTCTTACTGGGCTAATTGAGCTCACCATTTCTTTCACTGTTCTCTTCAGGAAATGAGAACGTAGCTGGGACTAGTCGGAGAACAGAGTGATGGTCCTAGATGGTGCATTAGTAGTCCTCGTTATTCTGTGAAATAGTGTAATAATAATTGTAATGAGGACTCCTTTCGAGTTTGTATACTCTCTAGTAGACAATATTTGTATTCAAACTCACAGTTTATGTTTTATCGTATTGTACACGACAGTTGTATTATTAAGTTGTATTTGAATTCTGTACCATGTATCTGGCGACTCAAGATGGGTGATGTATACCTAATTTTGGGGGCGTCACAACAGTAATACGCGTGGTTGCACAGTAGCACATGATATTGTACAGTATCTCTGATTATTGATTCTTATGTAAGAAGTCACTCAATTTTATTTAATAATTGCCTCAGTAGTTGATGCATAGTATCTCGTATTATTGATTAAATTATTGTCACAGTATCATCTATGCAATATTTTATATTATTAAATCAATATTTGAGACGACACAGTTATTCATATTATTATTTGTATTATTGACAATGTCTAAAAAGTTCTGTCGAGGAAAGGGGTTAGGTAATTTAATTGCGCGCCAATACGGAGAAATCATTATCGGAAAGTCCCCTCTTTCCTGGGAATGATCTAGTTGTAAATATTGTGAGTTATAATATTAATTATGAATAATTGTTGAAAGATCGTGTTGATTAAAAATAAGAATAATAATTAATGAGTGGAAGATGTTTGTTCAATTATTATTTTTAATTGGTATTTTTTTTCTATTTTGGAAGATGCGAATTGATTTACGGAGGGTGGCCCTCAATTACCTTCAAATGAGGTATCTGTATTTATTTTGATTTGGCAGACATGATTTCCAAGGAATGGACCTTATTGGCCAAATTTTCTAATGATGCATTTACTATTCAATAACTTATGAATGAGGGTGCTCCCTCATTGGTCCATATCTCCAAATTGGTATATTGAGAGTCTTTCCTTATTAGCCAAAACTTTCAAATGAAAATATTGATAAGTTGAAACCCGTGAACTTCGTCCGAATTTTTTTTACTGTGCGTCCGTGATTAGTTTTAAATAGTGTCATGTCATTCTCCTATAAATAGGATGCTTAGTTAAGAAATGAAAATCACACCAGAATCAGAGATTTCTTCTTCTATAATATTGTGCGTATTTCTTTCTAGTATAAGGATATTTTGAGTGTAGCAAATATTGCAAGTTTTCTTCAAGAATATGTCCGCTATACCAGTCGGAATTACTCTCCTACTAAGGTAAGAGATATTACTTTCGTTCAATATTCGTAAAAAATATTATTTTCTTCCATACTCTGTAGTATGTGAGTAATATTATTTCGTTTCATATTCCTAAATCTACACTTATTTTGATAAGTATTTCTTCTATACTACCTGAAATTAGTAGAATATCTTTGAATTTTGCGCTTCATATAGTATCGTTTCACTAAAATATTTTTCTGAACTTTCTTATTAAATTTTAATCTTTTCATGCCGGGATACTATTCACGGGGTATTATTCACAATAAAATTGGTTTCTTTTCTGTCCAAATTATTTTTGATACATGAATATCATTCTTGAATTTTATTCCACAATTAATTATCATGTTGACAATTTGGACATTCTTAAACTCTGAATAAATTGAATTATAAATCTTTAATATTTATCTTTGATCTCACTTGATTGATTTCTTATATCATTGTCATCATCCTCATGCTTAAATTGCGGTGAAAGTCTTTTTTTGCCCGTAGTGCATAGATATTGGACTGTTGATTGGTATGATTATAACCAGAAATTATGTATTGGTATAATTAGGGGTGAGCATGGTGCGGTTTGGTGCGGTTTGAAGGAAAAACACTTTTTAAAACCGCTTGAGTCTTGGTTTGATAAATCCAAAATCGCACATGAAATCGCTTGTGATTGGTGCGGTGCGGTTTTAAAAGTGCGGTGCGATTTCATTTGGTGCGGTTTCGGTTCCAAACCAATTGAAACAACAATTGATATAAAATAAGCTCTCTGTTTTCGAAAATGATATAAGTTCATTAATGTAGACAAATACAACAATGAAAACTATAAACTATCTAAAATGTAAATTTTTTCTGCAACAACTTCTTCAATACATGGAAACTGTGGAATATTTTCTAAATCAAAATACAAAATGAGCAATTAACCTCTCATAAGATGTCTTTTAATTTCTTGAATGCAGGGGAGTAGGTGCGAGACTTTTCTCAGTCTTATCAACACTTATATGAATGTCAAAAAGTTATGTTCCATGTTCCATCCATAATGTTTGCACACCCATACATACATAAATAAAATAGGGGAAAAATGTCATTAATGAGAGGAAAATAAGTACGTACAATAAATAAATAAAAAGCTAGTATAGTAATTTTGAGTTGATTTCATTGCACAATGCCCACCTTCATCATTAAGAAGTGCATACTGTTATGTAAAATTAAACCACCAAGTACTACTACGGTTGGACGAAAGATACTAATTAAGCTTACACAAGATAGTGCCAAACTCACTTCTCCCAAATTCAAAGAAGACGCAGTGAATGGTGAATACATCTGTACACACATATAGTGCGGCGGTTTCGGTTTTGTGGTTGCGGTTTTGGCTAAGAACCAAATCGGAACCATAAATTTGGTTATTCAACCAACTTAAAACCACAACATACTGCCTTGAACCAGATTAGTGCGGTTTTAATTAGTGCGGATTTATCTTGGTTTTTAGTGCGGTTTCGATTCCAATTTGGTTACTTGCTCAAAATTACTAGGTATAATCATGACTTGTAATGTTACAGACAAATGATGTTGTGAAAGTCCTTTTTGGCCCGTAATGCATAGATGGACAGGTGTTTGACATGATCATGACCACTAGTGATACTAACGAATATCCTTGGTCCGTGGTGCATGGATAATTCATTGATGTAAAATATTTATTGAGTTGTGTTACAGAGATAAAATATTGATGATGAACTTTTAAATCATAGAAAATAGTAGACATCATGCTCTCCTTGACTCTTCTAATAGATTGCATATTTCGCTGCAGTTGTTGATCTAAACTTGTTGTCTATTGTATTCTATCAAATTTTACACTGTTGAGAACTAATGATAATTTATTCTACATTAACTTAGTCATAATATTCTTTACTGGGCTAGTTGAGCTCACCCTTTTCTTTCATTGTTCTCTTCAGTAAATGAGAATATAGCTGGGACTAGTCGGAAAATGGAGTGATGGTCCAAGATGGTGGCTATAGTAGTTCTCAGTATTCTATAAATAGTGTGATAATAATTATAATGAGGACTTTATTTGAGTTTGGATATTGTCTATGAGACAATATTTATATTGAAACGCACAGTTATGTTTTGTCGTATTTTGCACGACAGTTCAATAGTTGTTATAAATAAAATTTGTATTTAAATTATGTACTATTTATTTAACGATTCAAAATGTATTGTGTAGACCTATTTTAGGAGCGTTATATTTTCTTTTTACTTTTTTTTTGGTCTTGTCTAGGATTAATATTTCTATAAATAAAATTGATATTTTAAAAGATTCTCACGTAAATAATAAGTTGATCTCAAGTTAGTGTCAGATAGATTTTTACTTCTAAAGTTAATAATAATAAAAAAAATCAATTCTTTTACCATAACATTCCAAAGTAGAAATTTAGTTGTTTTGATGTTACCATGCCCCAATCATATTGAATCTAGGAGAGTAGGACCACTTAAGCAAATTATTTGAATTCATTGCAAAAAAAATAAATTATCCTACTGATAATAGGACAAATAGTCTAGAACTATGTTGAGTTATCTTTAAGATCACTTAAACTAATTGCTTAAATTTCTTATAATAATAAACTAATTGCTTAAATTTATTATATATGTGATTGTATTCTTTTTATTGTTATTGTGGATGTTCAAGCTTAATTTATTTCAATTAGAGATGTAAATTTACTGAGTTGGGCTAAATATTGAGTTTTTTTATATTTGGTTCATAAAATTTATCGAGTATGAAATAAAGTTTGATTGAGATTCGTTTAGCTATCGAGTCGAGTACGATGTCGAATCGATCCCGAACAGTTTGAATTTTTCAAACGAATATGATTCAAGTATCAATAGAAAATTATAATTTGAAGAAGTTCGAGTAATTTATTGAACTTTAAAATTTGTTCATATTTGAATCATTTATACTTCGAGTCAAACTCGAATTGAACTTTTAGTCGAATGAGTACGAATCAAGCTCGAAATGTTTGATTTATTTTACAACTTTAATTTCAATCTTTTTTTGGGTTGTTTAAAGAAGAAAGAAAAAAAAAGAATAAATAAATAAAAATGACTTACAATCATATTGAGCTTCAGGACCACTTGAACCAACCCCATTAAATTGGTACAAATTTGACTCTTAAAACTGTGACTCATATATCACTTGAATTGTGATATGACCAACTCATCTCCTTAGTAAATAATATCTTACTATTTTTATATGAGAGGAGGAAAACCTGTATATATAAATGAATGAATAAAGTGGATGCCCATTAGGTGACTGAGGTCTTAAGAGAGGTAAGGTAAGGTTAATCCTATGTTATCAAATTTTAATTTTTAAATAATATATATGTTTAAAAATATTTTTAGATATTAGTTAGTCAATCACATTAAGAGTAATAAATATTACATATTATAAACTAGAGGGGTACTGACTGTTACTTGAAAAACTAAATAAGTGGGGAGTGTTATTATGATTATCTACAGGGGGATGTCAGTGTATTCTACTTTATAAAATATGATAAAAGAATATTTAATACAACATCATTTTGAAGATTTATTTGGGATTAAAATTCTAAGTCCTATCATGTATTGGAAGTTTTTTGTCATATTACCGGTACATTGGATTGAATGAGATTATAAGATCACCCTCCACCATATTACATATTTGATTAAAAAAATTACTATTAATAATTATTCGCGTAATTAACAATAAAAAAATCAATATTAAGTCCCAAAAGATATAATTTCTCAAATCTAATATCCCTAATATTATCATTAAAGGAAATATATAGGGAGCCCTACTCAAAGCCCTTAAAATAATTAATGTACCTAATGCCCTTGATTCACTTTCCATTGAGATCTCAAAAGATCGACCAACATCCTCTCAGTGTCCCATTCTCCAAAACCCCACGAGCACCCACTTAGACAAACAAATTAATAAACAAAACATCAACCCCCCAAAACATTTAAGATTTCCTGGTCGCCCTTCCCCCCTCCCCCCCCTCCTCCTAGCTAGAAAAAGAGACATTATATATAGATTATATATTATAGATATTGCAAAAGGGAAAAAAATATTGGATGCTCACTAGGAGCATCAAGGGAAATGGTCCTTGCACCTAAACACCTTCCATTTACTATTGGATTGAAAATCATAACAAATTTTCAATAAATATCATTTTGGATATTACTTAAATATGGGAAATAGTAAAGGCATTTTATTTTTCACTACTTACATTCTACACTACAAGAAGGTAAAAAATAAAACAAAGTTTGTTACACAATCCGATTGTAATATATGAGCATTCGAGCAAGGGGGAGAAGGTCGATGAGGTATTAGCCTAGCGATTAAGACTAACGTATCGTGACATTTAGATTTCAGATTCGATTCTCATTTAAGTGACTTTTTTTTTAATAAGAAGAAAAAATTTTTAAAAAAATCATCTTAGTTTTATTCAAGGGAGAGTGGTAGCTATCAACAAAATGAGGAAGAGTGTTGGTAAGAAGATATATAGAGATTTAAAGATTTGGATGACCTATAAAGAATGATTGCGTTTAGTACAAAAGTATGAAACACATACAAAGAATTCCATCATTTCATCTCTCTCTAAGAAAAACAAAACAAATAAAGTAATTAAAAAAAAAATAGTATCTAGGAGAAACAAACCCCACAATAAATAAAGTAATTAAAAAAAATTAGAAACAAACCCCACAATAAATAAAGTAATTAAAAAAAGAATTAGTATCTAGGAGGAACAAACCCCACAAATTTCAATAGAAAAGAGGGGATCTAAAGGAACAAAGTCGGTTGCTCGAGGAAGAAAAAGGGGAAAGGAGCCAAAGAGCACTCAAATCAAAAGAGGGAACTCATACCCAAATGGAAGAATTTAGTGGACTACTTCTCATTAGTAGAAGAATAAAAGAATTTCAGTCAATCTAACATCATACACCAGTCCCCAACAAGACTTAAAATATTATATATCCACTTGCCTTGTTCTCATCTAACCAGGGTATTTTTGTCATTTGGCTATCGAAAATATTAAGTTCATTTTACGTTCTCAAATAACAAATATATCATTATTAAATAGACGCATGACTAACACGTGAGTCGTGACACGAAATTAGGAAAGTTTAACCCAACAAACTAAATCGACACTAAATGACAATTATGAATTTTGAAGGACAAATTAATCTGTAATTCAGTCTAATTTAAAATAAGGTTTAGAATGATTGTAGTCGAAGCAATATCATTTTTCCTTCTCAAATTCAAATATATCATTATTAAATAGACGCATGACTAAAACGTGACACGAAATTATTTAATTTTAAAATTAATTAACTAAATAAGACAAAATTATGAAAAATTTAATAAGTGCATTTTTGGTAATTGAGATGTTATTTTGAATCTACCTGACACCACTGCGGAGAAGTATATTAACATGAGCAGTAGTTGTGTTATTTAACAAATTTATTAGTGTCATTGTTGTCCTTTTATCACACTTTTACAATAATATACTCCTAAAATAATTTGAAATAATTAAAATTACGTGGTTTTAGAGCAGTTACCACAACCAACTTGGTGTTGCGGCAACAACTACACTTTCGTAACAAAACTCATTTAAAATGATGTAGGACAAAATAAACATATACGAAAAAAAAATGGAGAAATTGGAAGAGAGCTCATGAGGATGTCATGTCTTTTGGGTGTCCCTCCTTTCACTCCCCCCTCCCCCCCCTCGCCCCCCTAGGTCCCTGTTCTTTGGTATTTTCCTTTTTACCCCATCTTTTTCTTCCTCTCTGTCCATTAAACAATGAAAATGGCAGATTACCAATCATCCATTCCCCTCTATAGGAAACACCCATCATTGCCACCAACCTTTGAAGCTCTAAGGTATTCTTCTTCTTCTTCTTCTCATTCTCATTCTCAAATTCAATATCACTAATAATCTCTTTATAACCCTTTTTATTCTTCCCTCTTTTTTCATAATTTCTTATGAATGGATCCTTCTTCCACCAACTCTGTCAATGGCTTCTACTCCTTTCTAACCAGAGGGATCGATGATCTCGAAAGGGTTTTTCTTTCTAGTAATTTCATGTCAATTCAGTTCCTCCAGAGAGTTTTGTCCCTTCTACGATCCTTCCACACTCAGCTAACCCTCCTAGTTCAAAAGCTTCACTTGCCCGGGGGCGAAAAATGGCTTGATGAATACATGGATGAGAGCTCCAAGTTATGGGAAGTCTGTCATGTACTCAAGTCTGGCATGTCAAACATGGAGAATTATTACTCCTCTGGATTCAACATCGCTTCCTCTTTCGAAAATCATCGCCTTTTTAGTCCCCACCTCTTCAGACAGGTTAATGAATACTTTTACTGATGAAACTTGATAAGAAAAAATAAAATTTGCTCTTGATTGAATTCTTGAAAACATGCAGGTGATTCGGGTGATTTCAGGGTGTAGAAGAGAAGGTGTTGGATTGGAGGAAGAAAACAGATCATTAATGGAGACGAGAATTGAGCCTCTATCCCTGCGTTTTGACGAAAAAGTGTGTATTGAATCAAAGCTGAATGGGTTCAGTGGATTCAGAGGAGTTCTATATGCAATGAGAAATGTTAGTTCACTCCTACTCAGGATCTTGTTATATGGGTTGGTATTTTGTTGGCCTGAGTCAAACACTCTTCAAGGAGGCTATGAAGGTTGTTTGTTTTTCGGATCGGCTTTTATGATCTCCACAGGGAGGCTGCAGCAGAGGGTGGCAGCCGAGATTAACCAGATGAACAGCCGGCCGGGGATTCTGTTATACGAGTTTCGGAGATCCAAAACCACCATGGATGAGCTAAGGGGGGAACTGGATAGAAGGTGTTCACAAGGGACTGTGGTGGATTGGGAATCAGAAGCTGAAATGAGAAATAGGGTGGAGAATTTAAAAGGGTGTTTTGGGGTTTTGAGATCTGGCGCTGATAATATTATTGGCCAGCTTGATGATTTTTTTGATGAAATTGTTGAAGGAAGGAAGAAGCTTTTAGACTTTTGCAGTCATATGTAGGGAGGAGAGAATGTAAGAAAATGGCAAAAAGGAAAAGAAATTATTTTTACTATTAATTAGATGAATTAGTTTTGGGGGCGGTTGTACTTTTCTTTTTCTATCTTGTTCAATATTTTTTATTTTTGTTATTTCTTTTATTTATTTTTTCTATTCAAGAACACAAGATGTCTCTGTTTTTTAAGGAGCTAGAGAGATAAATTTTTATCCTAGCATGCATGTTTTAAAATTATTAAATCAGTGTGTAAGAGGAGTGATTCATAACGGCCTCTTACTATGAAGAGAAACAGTCGGCAAATATTTTTTTTTTAAAAAAAAGTATGATATTCGCTATTAATAGTAAAAAAATGATTAAAATTTTAAATCTGGACTCTACCCGATCTACTCTAAACGGTCATAGATGTATTTATCTGAATAGTATTATAACAAACATTTGCTATAGATCATTCTTCTACTTCTACTTCTACGTAAAAATATATGTGTCGTCTCTCTTTCATAAAATGATGATATGGTTAAAGAATGGAAGCTTCTTGTTACTCAAACAAGGTAAGAGAGATATCAAGTCAAATCCCTCTATTTTCTTTATATATTTATAGTACCTTGTCATTGTTGAAGGAAGTTGTGTCTAAAGTTATTCATCAACAACAAAGAACAAGAGGAGTGCTTTATAGTAGTTGTTGTAGTAAATGAGTAATGATTTTCAAGTAGGGAAAGAATATGATGAAAAGTAAAGGCTTAGTTAGGACAGTATAATTGAGGGACTCTCTATTAGATTCCTGGGTTGGCTTTAATGTCAAAAGCAGCAGTAGCAGTATAGTGTCTTTCTACTATTGGGAAGCTTTTATCTGATTCAGTTCACTGAGAAAGCAATGGACATGATCATGAAAGAAACGGACCACGATTCGTTCTGGTCTAAAATGGACAGTCTATTTAGTCGGTCTATAAGTTGCATTTATATAGCAGAAAAGTTCAGTATAATGTCTTTATAACAAGCTTTTTCTGATTCAGTTCATTGAAAAGCAATGGACATGAGATCATGAAAGAAACGGACCTCGATTCGTTCCGGTCTAAAATGGACAGTCTATTTAGTCGGTCTATAAGTTGCATTTATATAACAAAGTTAACTCACTTCATACTAACCGGGAAAGATCACTTTTTTTAAACTGTCCAAATGAACTTTTTCTAAACTCTATTTTAAACGGCTTTGAATCAGAATCCGAAAAAAAAAAAACCCCCTCTTTCTACTTTCTCTCTATTCTTTCTCCAAGTCCACGATGATCTTATTGTGTAGCAAAATTTCATCCCTCTTTCTAGGGTGACGGATAATATAATAATAGAAAGAAAAATTTGGGTCACTTTCTCCACCTTCTAACCGGATCTCGTGCTTTTTGTCCCTTGCCGGGGGAAGGAGTCTACTCATTAAACAAAACAAAAGGCAGTATTTAATAAATAAACAAATACTCCAAATAGTGGGCTAAACAAGGATAATGAACAAGCAAACTGCACGCAATACCAGTGGTTAGAGGTTTATTTTTCGTGCTCCCAACCAACCCAGCGATAGACTGTTGCTATTCCAACAAGCTGTTCAAGTTCTTTTATTTATTTAATTTAATTTTTTTCCCCCTTATGCCGATGGAAAGATGGAAATTAATTAATCTGCTCAGCTATCAAGAATTAAGCTTAGAGAATATACAACCATCACAGAGATAGTAGATTCACAAAGTATGAGTATGTATCTTTAACGAAATGAAGCACTATAAAAAAGAAGGTTTCCAACAAACTACAGGATATAGTTCATGCAGTATTCAGTAAGATTTTGCTCACAGGTTTGTAAATATGTTCAGAAAGATGATTTTCATCTTTTTGATTTGTTCAAATTTGAGATTTGCAAGGGGAACATGGCAGGTGATGATTTTGAACTCTGAATATCACGACCAAATGAAGAATTAATTTTTGCACGAGCCATTATGCAGAGGATGATCAGAAAGGAAACTGTATGTGTTACCATTTCAACTGAAGCTGATCATGATGCATTGATAACTGCCCGATCCCCTCCGTCAAGCATGTATTTTCTATTCCTGGAATTGCAAACGGGGAACGAATATTTCGATAACTCTTTATAAATCATGTCTGCAAATTTCACTGCCTCTCTGCGCAATCTGCAAGAACAAAATCCACAATTGCATTAAAGACATTGTACAGCTTCAATATGACATAGCAGGGGTACCTGAAAAATACTTAGACAGAAAATCACATACATTCATCCAAGAACTTCATGGTCATCTTTACATCAATTTAAAAATATTTGCCACCAACAGCGATTTAGGATCAAGAGGTCTTTTGCAGATAAAAGGGGACATCCTTCAGTTTTTATTATAAACAATAATCAAAATAGACTATAAACTAAGGTGATGGTCGATCATAATATAGAGAAATTTTTATTTTCATCTGTTTTTATACTCGGTGAAAAACTCATTGATGATTAAGAAATCTATGAAAATTTGAGAATTTTGTTATAATGCAACAGAGAAAAACTCTAATTATCTACTAGTGGAACTGTGGAGGCATTATATCAAAGCAGTGTTTGCTAGTTCTTGGCATTATATCAAAGCAGTGTTTGCTAGTTCTTGCACCTTAGGAGATCTATAACCATATGTATTGACTTCTTTTTCTTTTTCCTTTTCCTTTTTTTTTGTCAAGTTACAACAATGTATATACTTAATAATAAGAGAGATACTTGTATAACCATGTATTCCTGAGAACAGCAGGTGTATATTTGTATTTTCTTGTGGCATGTACCTCCGATGATTGGATCTAATATGAAATGCATAAATTAGTGAAATATTTGACATCGATGAGTATTGAATAAAATCTAACAAAATTGAAATAAGGATTGGCATCCAATTGCATTTCAATGTTTACATTTGTTTTATACTGTCAAGATGCATAAATTCCCATGAAATTTTCACCAGTCATTTTCGACATTCATAGGTTAATTTCTGGAAAAGATTTTTAGTTGAAAACATATGCGTAATCTCTCCTACATTCTTCTTTAACAAATGGGGGAGAAAAGTGTCAGTCAAATGCTAAAAAGCTGAAAACTTAGTAGAAACAAATAGACAGTGAGTACACATGCATTTAAGTCAACATTAACAACTACAGAAAATGACCTTACCTTGTTTCTTAACAGGTCAACCGTAGTGAAGATGCAACTACTAATATATGGTAGGGTTAATGAAGACCACTTGTTTGCAGATTAGTAAGCATTTCACCGACTTTTACAATAAGAGTTGAAGCGAAAGATCCAAGAAATGGTTTGTGTAAGCAAAAATTGCATGACTGAGGACTAAAAGAATTCTAGATCATTATAATAGTAGGCAATCACTCTCGTGGTTGACTTGACTACAGGTCCAGATATGCATAACTATGTTAGCAAATGGGTTGATTCACATACAAGTTGAACGAATTTACAAGAAACAAAGCCCACTAGCGCATTTATGGACAATACCAATATAGTGATAACTCTTTGGCTATATTCTAACAATGTTACCCGCATTTACTCACTCAAAAGTTCATATGCACAGATGCACTACATTCTTCAAAAACATAGAAAGGCAGAGTTTGTTAGTGTAGAAAGAGGGGAAATAACTGAACAACAAAAGGCAGAAGCTTATAAAGAAAAGGGGGGAGAGGGAGAGAGAAGGAAAACATCATTGGATCATTGCACAAAAGAAATTAACCTTTCTCAAATTAATACTACCTCCATAACGTTTTAAATGACAGTTTCTGGGGTATTCAGCACAAAAATAAACTTCTGCTATATAGTTGCTGATGCATATATAGTGACATGAAGGTCTGATGAGCTTGCTTACCAGCACCTACAGCAAGAAGCCTACACACAGGCATACAGAATTAAGGAGATATTACTTTTTGCATACGCATGGAATATAATGCATGTACAGTGACTTCATTCGCAAACAGAGAAATAAAAAGCAGTGAAAACATCATTCCTGCAGCCAGGAGCGAGTCCAGAAATTTTTCCCAACAGGGGCGGATTTTAGCTTTTTTTTTACTGAAGTTAAATAAAGAAAACTTGAACTAATCATAATATTAACTAATCATAATAATGTTTATAAATTACAATGCTATCATTCTAGACCTCACATAGCTTGAAAATGTTCTAAGGTAGCTTCATTATCAATAGTTTCAAATACATCATTTTAAATGTAAGGAACCAAACAATCACTAAATCATTTATCGCCCATTTGGTTTCGGAGAGTGGTTTTAATAATATTCATTGCTGAAAATATTCTCTCCACCGAGGCAATAGCAACCGGCAAAATCAAGCCAATTTCAACAACAAATAAACTCGAGGATAAAAATCAGCCTTATTCTTCTTAACCAACTTTTGAGCAAATTCATCAATCCCTTTCACATTATAAAATTCAGGATTACTTTTCATATCTGCATTGTAAGTTTCAAGTTCATCATCAGTCCCCCAAAGATCTCTATTTTGAAATTCCAATGGGTAAAACTTTGCAAATTGAATCAACCGTTCCTTGTCAAATGTTGAGAAAGAGTTAGTTGGATCGAGACAAGCCATACATGAGAGCAACTCTGTATTAACATTGTCAAATCGATCATTCAATTCTTGAAGTTGACTATCTATCACTGTATAGAGCAACTCATCCTGAAAGTGATGAAGATTGGTGACTTTTTCACCCCGACTTGATTTCCCTTGAACCAAAAGGATACCTTCCATTTCTCGAACGACTATCCTATGCACATTACAAAATTCAGTAGTTTCTGCCAACAAACTCTCCTAACCCGAATCTTTCATGCTTTGTAACCGTTGCTTTGAGACAGTAACTAAAGTCATTGCATTTACGAGATTATGATCTTTCTTTTGTAATGCTTGTGACAAGGTATTCGTGATTCTCAAAACTTTTTTCATTAAATGCAACAAGAATACAAACTCAAATCTCGCATGAAATGCAACAAAGTGCCTGCTTCTGTACTTTTATCCCCCGATGCATCATCTTCTACTATCTCAAACACTTCAATTGTTTCAGAAAATAAGTTAAAAACACTAAGAATTGTGTCATGTGAGCTCCACCGCATGTCTCCGGGCCGCTTCAAGGTCGCTTCTTGATTCAACTTACGCCCGGTCTTGATTTCACCATAAGCAACTCCTTGAATTGTTCTTTGTATGTGCTTCACTCGAAGAACTTCTTTTGCTTGCAAGAAGCTCCAATAATATTTGCCAAAATTGCAAGATAATCAAAGAATGATTTGAGCTTTTTATGTTGTTTTGCAACTGCTACAAGTGTCAATTGAAGGTGATGAGCCAAACAATGAACATAAAAAGCCGACTTATTCTCTGACAAAATCAAACTCTTGAGACCACTGAATTCCCCTCGCATGTTACTAGCATTATATCATTGCCCACGTACACGTGACATGCTCAATCCATGTGTTGCAAAAAGTGACTCAATAGCCTCTTTTAAGTGTTCGAGCACATGTATTGGCAATTGATGAACAATGCCAAGAAAACACTCGATAACGCACCCATGTTTGTTCACATAAAATGTAAAGCAAAGTCCGCGGGTTCACGCTGGCCATCCGTTTTTTTTGAATTGATGAATCACGAGCCTCGTGGGCAACTAACAAAGAGAAAAAAGACCCCCCCGATCTCTGACTATAGCTTTTATGGGTCAAAATGCAAACGGCACTACAAATGTCTTTTTGAATTAAAGGTGGTGTCAATTTGTGGTTTCCTGGAGCATTTTTCAACACAACTTTATTCACTACATCATTATTCTCGGATAAAAACTTTAGAATCGAAATAAACAAATCTCACCTTTTTGAAGCATCTGATTCATCATGGCCACAGAAAGGTAACCCTTCACTTAAAAGCAACCAAACACACTTAATAGATGAGACCAAACGAAGATTGCAATCTTTTTTTTCTTGGTCAGATATATTGACAAGTTTGCTATATCTGTGTTGCTTTCGGTTCCTCAAATCGTGACAAGCTACCATGCATTGTCTATGAATACTATTAGGTGACTCTCCAACATGTTCAAATAAGTATTTCGTCTTCCTCCAATTATTAAATTCCTTAGCATCATATTTCATTATAGATGGTCTTAGTCCCGAATCTGCAACAAGTTCTTCTAAATTGAATTCAACTTGGGATTGAGAATTGATATTTTGAGATTGTTCTTGGATAGGGGTTTTGAGAGATTTTGAGTTGTCTTATTGACTCGTATGGATTGTGATGTTGATGACTCAGTTTTGGAACATTTGAATTTTGACCACATGTCACGAATACCTAAATCAATCAAGATACAAGTATACAACCCCAAACAAACAATTATTTTATGCAACATAAATAGAATTCTATAATATACAATAAATAAATATTCATAAATCATAACCCAAACTAAAAAAGGAATTTCAAAATAAAAAACATTTAGATAAAATTTAAAATTTTACTTCGGTTACTTGTCATAACTCAATTTGAATGATATCCCAAATAATTACAATTTCAACCGTATGCACAAAGCCTCGAACCAAATTTGCCTTCTTTATTCAAACAAAATCAAGCCAGAACAGTCAAAATCAACTCACAATTCACAAACATAATAAATTAAAAAAAATGAAGTGCATAACTGCATATTCATTTAACCCCAACCCACAACAAATTCAAATAAATTTAAACTTTAAACTATCAAAAAAAAGCCCTAATTAGTTGCCTCTTAAGTCCAAAATACAACAAATACATCAAATAAATTGAATTGAGTTTAACCCCAAGTCTCCAACCAACAACAAATTCAAACAAACTACAAATTTTAAAGTATCAAACAAAAAAAAAGCTATAATTTAGTTACCTTCTAATGCGCATGGGGCAAGGGAAGAGACTAGAGAGTAGAGACTGCAATGAAATGAGAAGAGGAGACGAGGTCACGGTGGTCGTCGCTGAGAAAAGGAGAAGTCGCAGTGGTCACAAACTCGCGGTGTTTCAGTTTTTCAGCCAAGAAGTAAAGCAGAGAAACGAGTTCTTTCAAGTATGCTCTCGCCTCTCTGACTCTATAATCTTTACTTTGTTGAATTAAATTAGAATGGAACTGTTTTCTTTTGCCCCCAACAAGTTTAACTTTCTATTAATCTGCCCCCTTGAGTTTATTAACTTATAAATTCTGCCCCCTATACCTATAAAAAAAAAAGGCAGCATAGGCATTGCCCTTCTACTCCATCCACCCCGGCTGCAGTAAGTATCTTAAACATGCTGAAGTATATAGCTGGCACTTGAATGCATGTCTTGTTGTAAGGCTTTGTACGATAGGTTCCTGAAATCAATTGAAGATTAAAAAAAAAAATATATATATATATATATATATATATATATATTCAAGGTCGCAGCACAATGCAGACTACGTGCTAAGAAATTTTAACCTCCTACAGTCCAACCAATCACCTGGAAATATAAATTAAAAATTAAAAACTTAATAAAAAAATCGACACATTCTCCAAAAGTGATGGGAACAAATTTTGCCTTTTTCCTAGCATCAATACAAACTGAATTAAACCAAAAAGTGAAAGAGGATTTATGAATGAAGAAGTGCTAGTCTGGACTATCAAAATTTGATATAAGTGGGACAACATGGTGATTTAAGCAAAAATCAATTGCCAAGCATTTATTTAGCCACCACCAGCAAACAAGTGAAAAGGGAAAGAAAAAAAATAAAAAAAATTGATTCATTCAATACACAGTACACTCAGAAAGGGAGGAAAATTTAAAGGTAAAACTGCACAAGGAACATAAATGCATAAACTCAGGAGCCAAAAGATTGTGATGTGATAAATATGAAGCAAAATCATTACTCGTGTAATCCCTATTTTGGTCCAAATGATCAAGACATCTCAAGTGACTCATGCTCGCTAACCTCTCAGCCATCAGAATGTGCATGTGTTTGCCAGTGTGTGTGTATCTAATCTTCAACAAAGTAACATAGTAGTACCTGACTCAGAGTAGGGCAACCCACACATGTTGGTTTTTATATTTTGTAATTTTAATGATGACAATATGCTAGAGAATATAAGTTATTAAATGGGCTGAATTGATTTTGAAATGGGTTGATAATCAATTTGTATGGTAGCTCTTTGCCACGTGCTTCAGTTTTTTATGGAAACTAATAGAACTAGGAAATATATGTTTATATCTAAATCTGTTTAATATTCCTCAAGTTCCTCATATATTTTTCTAAATTATATATATATTATATATATTTCTAATATATATATATATATATATATATATATATATATATATATATATGGTTACCAATTCGAATATTGGTTTGGAGATTTTCTAGGAGTTGGTATATTTAAGGAATCTCATTCAAAGTTGCTAACAACTAGTTGGACTCTTTTAGCTAGACTTTGGATATTATTTGACTCCTTCATAGCAGTATATCTCATATATATCTATTGAACTGTTTTATATTGTTATATATCTTATCTCATTAGATTTTATAGCAGGATGAGATTTTATTGCTAACGATATCTCTATTTCAATTAAGAAGAACTAGCCGTTGCTTGTTCTAGTCGTTGCTCTTCTTCTCTCGCTTATATATATTGGTTTTCTACACAAGGGGGACACAAGAAGGCAGTAACGAAAACTCATCGTAAAACTAATTTGAGATACATACAAGTCACTATATCATTCTTTAGATCTCAGTTTACAGTGTAGTTCTTGTATTTCTTTTTTTAATATCTATTGTAAACATAGTACAAGTCTAGGTTGGCTTGGGTGATCATTTAATATTCAGTCTGTACAACAGAAGCATCAAGGTCTCAGAGGTGAGAGAAGTTAGAGAAGTTGCAGAAGTGCAAAGGGGGCAGAGGTGTCCAAGTCATAATCGATCTTCGTTGTACAGGGAGTTTTCTGTAATCTTTTGAATATTAAAGTTTAATAAAAAGAGTCTCCAATACCATTTGGTATTGGACGTGGATTAGGTCGCTAGAGTAGAAGATAGGGGCTGAACCACGTAAAAATTTTAGTGTGATTTATTGTTCTTTTGATCTGTTATACGTTTTAATAATTTGCAATTTTTGGTTTTAGTCGTGGTCAAAAATTATACTAAAACAGACAGGTATTAGCTGTCCGATTATAACAGACGAAGAATATATACTAAAACAGACAGGTATTAGTTGTCCGTTTATAACAGACGAAGAACATAACTAATACGGACAGGGTTAGATCGTCCAATTATAACTTGCAGTAGTAAACTTTAATAATTGACCATTGTAGATCACTTTTGGGTATTTACACCTATTCACCCCCCTCTAGGTGTGCTTAATTACAGAATTACATTTGGTATCAAAACAAGACTACTAATATTGATCTTTGCAGGTTGTAGGTAAAGATCCTATAGCACACCTCTATTTTAAAGAAGGTCAATCTACAAGCCGACCACCTCTGTTGCTTCTAGTGAAAACTTCAACTTTTGGAAGTTTAGAATAATGATCTATCTCAAACAAGACCCATGGAATGATGAGTTGTTGAAAATGGACCGTTATTCCTAGACATGATGATGGTAGACTCAAGACTCTCATGGACATGGATGAAAATGAAAGCTACATGTTTTCTTACAACTCAAGAGCCATGAACACCTTGCTAGTTTTAATGGTCCAAGTGAAATTGATAAAGTATCATCGTGCAACACAAACAAAAGAAATGTGGGATACTATCTTGACAAGCCATAAAGGTGCTTCTAAAGTAAAAGAGGTGAAGTTAAGTATCGCTAATGCAAGACTATGAGCTATTCAAGTTAGAAAAGGATGAAACAATTAATGAAGCTCAAGGGAGATTTCTTACTCTAATGAACTAGGAAATTGATCAAAGGGACTGAAAATTGATCAAAGGGAGATAAACAGAAGGATACTTAGAGTCATGCCTAAAGGATTCGCACCAAAGGTTACAACTCTTCAAGATTCAACAACAAACAATGGAAACTCTCACTTTATTTAGAGAGCTTGAAGAATTTGAAAATCAGTTAAGAAGGTATGATGAAGAAGATGAAGCACCAATAAAGAAGACATTGGCACTTCAAGTCGAGAGCAACAATAAAAGTAATCACGAAGATTTTGATGAAGAAATTGAAATGCTCTCAAGAAAACTCGAGAGACTACTTCAAAGGAAGAAACAAAGGAAAAATCAAAAAGGTAGCTCAACTCTAGTGAGCAAGTCCAAAACGAAACAAGAAGAAGAAACTGTCCAACTCTGTTTCATGGGACTAGAAAATGATGATCAACTTGAGATAACAAATTTTCATGAAGCTTTTGAAATATATATGCCTGATTATATTGCTTTACAAAATAAAAATCAACAGCTCAAAAAGAAAACTACCTATTTTAAGAATTGTGTAAATGAGCTAATGAATGAAGTTAAGTCACGTATTAAAGAGAAAAAAAAAATGAATATCTTAAAAATGAAAATGAAGTGTTAAAAAAAATTGAAAATGAGAGATGCATGTATAGATGCTTTTAATGATGGAAAAATGATGAATGTTCAACATGATGATAATATAACAAATGCAAAAATAATATCTTTTTAAAAATAATCTTGCTAAATTTGTGCGAGGAGAAGAGAACCTAGATGTTATGTTAGGGGCACAAAGGTCTCAGTCTTGATAAACAAAGAATTTGATATAATCCTATTAAAATGTGAAAAATAAAATTAATGATAATATTAGAATGATTAATAGTAAAACAAGGTTTAAGCCACTTTATTGTTCACCGTTTGTTACTTGTAAAAAATGTGGTTTTAAAGGACATTTTGATTCTAATTGTAATAAAATTAGAATAAAACAAATTTGGGTAAAGAAATGTGATTTATATGCTACTAACACAAAAGGACCCAAGAAGATTTGGGTACCAAAAAGGTAGAGACGATTTGTTTGTTTTGTAGATATCTCAAGGTCAAAATGGAGACGAATAATACTTTACTTTGAGAGACTACACTAAGGAGCTCAATTATCAAGTTTATTATTGGTAACAAAATGTTGGTATATATATGTAACAAATCGCAAAGGTATGATCATTTTGTTTATTTGCTATATATTGATTTTGTTACTTTTTGTTGATGACAAAGGGGAAGAGATATTTGGGTAATGATGATTATGTTATAATAATGATGGTTAATATGTAGTATAATCAACTTGTATTTGCTTTGAATTGATTAATATTCATTTTATCTGATGATGGTTATTTCTTTTTTTGCTCCTAATATGATAAAGGGGAGAGATATTTGGTATTTGAATTGATTATTCATAATTTGTGCTTAATGATGGTTTATTTTTTTTATCAGTCTTTTTTGCTTTGAATTGGTATTATTCATAAATTTAAGGTCTTTTTTGCTCATTATATACATAAATTTAGGGGGAGATATACTTAGAAGGAGCATGTTGATTACAAAGTTTAATATATTGTCATCATCAAAAGGTGAAGAATGTTGGTTTTTATATTTTGTAATTTTAATGATAACAATATGCTAGAGAATATAAGTTATTAAATGGGCTAAATTGATTTTGAAATGGGTGATAATCAATTTGTATGGTAGCTTTTTATGGATGGAAACTAATATAACTAGGAAATATATGTTTATATCTAATCATAATATTCCTCAAGTTCCTCATATTTTTGATATATATATATATATATATGGTTATCGAATACTAGTTTAGAGATTTTCTAGGAGTTGGTATATTTAAGGAATCTCATTCAAAGTTGTTAATGTTAGTTTGGACTCTTTCATTAAACTTTGGATATTATTTGACTCCTTCATATAGCGATATCTCATACTCAATCTGTCCGGGATAAAAGTCACGTGGACTTTAAAGTTTGGTTATTAAAAGAAAGTAGACATTTAACATGGGACAACCCAAAATAGTAATAAGGACTTTTATCCTGGGACGGAGGGAGTATATATCTACTGAGCTGTTTTATATTGTTACATATTTTATCTGTTAGATTTTATAATAGGATGAGATTTTATTGTTAACGTATATCTCCTATTTCAATTAAGAAGAACTAGTTGTTGCTTGTTCTAGCCGTTGCTCTTCTCTCGTTTATATATACTGGTTGCTCGGCTCAAAGGGGACACAAGACTGCAGAACAGAAACTCATTAGAAAACTAATTTGAGATACATACAAGTCACTATATCATTATTTAGATCTCAGTTTACAATGTAATTCTTGTATTTCTTCTTTTAATATCTATTGTAAACATAGTACAAGTCTAGGTTGGCATGGGTGATCATTTAATATTCAGTCTGTACAACGGAAGCATCAAGGTCTCAGAGGTGAGAGAAGTTGCAGAGGTGCAAAGGGGGCAGAGGTGTCCAAGTCAGAATCGATCTTCGTTGTACAGGGAGTTTTCTATAATCTTTTGAATATTAAAGTTTAATAAAAGAGTTTCAATACCACTTGGTATTGGGCGTGGATTAAAACCACTAGAGTGAGTAGTAGAGGATAGAGGCGAACCACGTAAAAACCTGTGTGATTTATTATTCTTTTAATAAAATAACTTTTGGTTTTCTCAAGGTCAAAAATTATACTAAAACAGACGTGTATATTAGACGTAACAGATTAAGAATATATAGAGTAAAGGATGTATTAGTTGTCCGAATAACAAAAAAACATAACTGATGTGATTTATTATTCTTTATATCCTCACAATTTTAAAAATTGACCATAGATCACTTTTGGGTATTTATACCTATTCACCCCTCTAGTGTGTTCTTAATTACAGAATTACAACACACACCTCCTTTCACAAGGTACCCCAACCTTGGAAGAGTAGTTGAGACTAATGTTTTGGAGTAATGGGGTCATAAAACTATTTCAACTGATGAAGGAATACGACATTTGTAATTATACTTTTAATTTCCAAGATTCAGCTTTTACGAATTTCATATAAAATCTGCCAACTCGTGTTTACAAACACAAAATCCATGAATTATGGTCCACTAACAGATTACGCATAAATCAAAATTCATTTCATAATATTTTACCAACTAATGATTCCCAATTTGAAGAATCTTCATATGTACAACGTCAAGTAGTACATAAACTTGAATTAGAGTTTGATTTCTCCTAAATATACAATCATTACATTTGTCCATAGAAATGCTATCAGCAAATAACATGATCACTACCTATATTGTTAAAAAGACAAAATAATAGTTCAATGCATGATCTAACTTCTAAGCACAACCTTGAATTTAAAAGAAATCACACTAATTGCATTAGTTGGGGCCTGGGGGAACCAAACGCACCTTAAACCAAACTCGAACAACAGCTTGCTGCTTTGAGTAGATCTCCTTTTCAACAAAGGCCTGCCTTCTAGGGTTTGAATTGGACAAAAATTAATGTTTTTTTTCCTTTTTCAAGCGGTATTTTCAATTTGATCGATTTCTCAGTCTTCTTTTGGTCTATTTTTTCCAAAAGAACTGACTAGACAGAATAAAACCCTACACATACCAGAATCAGCCACGAACACTTGGGAATGTAGAGAGTAATGGTAATATAATCAGCAAAAACAGATAAACAGATGCACAGATTTCATTTTTACCCTTTTTCATCTTTTTTTAAGAGTACAATGTAATATGAAAATTAATTTATGTGTCTAGCAAAGGGTCAAAAGTATGATGTTTACTTGATTAACTTTAAATACTAATTTTTTTTGTTGTTAACATTACATTTTAGGTGCATCATTATATAACAAAATAATAACGGATTAAAATGTGATGACATGGCGAATTAAATATAAAATATATTCTAAATAAAACAATATATATCATTTAATCAAAACAAAATACTAAAATTCAAAATAATAAAATTCAAATTATTTTGTTAACTAATCAAAACAACTAATTAAATAAAATAAGTTGTACAACATATTTACATCATTTAATCAAAATACTAAAATTCAAAACATAACATATTTACATCAAATACTAATTTTAAAAAATACTAAAATACTTTGATTTAAAAAAAATACTAAAATACTAAAAAAATCAAATTAAAAAAATACTAAAATTCAAATTATTTTGTTAATTAATCAAAACAACAAAAAATCAAATTACATCATTAAAATACTAAAATCAAAATACTAAATACTAATTGATATAAAAATTTTAAATTACTAAAATCATAATACTAAATAATATTTTTTAAACTATATAAAAATTTGATAATGTAATAATCTATATATATTATAAATAATATAAATAATTTGATGATGTAATAATCTATACATAACAAATATATATGTTATAATTTGATGATGTAATAATATTTTTAAAAATGTATTAAAAAATTCAAATTACATCATAATATTTTTAAATTAATATGATTTTAAAACTAATATTAAAATTAATAAAATAATCATAATACTCAGCTTTGAATTTTTAAAATATTATTTAGTATTATGATTTTAGTAATTTAAGTATTTTGATTAAATGATGTAAATATGTTATACAACTTATTTTATTTAATTAGTTGTTTTGATTAGTTAACAAAATAATTTGACTTTTATTATTTTGATTAAATGATGTAAATATGTTATGCTTTTTTATTTTGAATTTTAGTATTTATGTTTTGATTAAATGATATATATTGTTTTATTTAGAATATATTTTATATTTAAGCATATCACGTCATCACATTTTAACCCCCGTTTATCTTTTGTTAACGGCAGGGGCACGGATGACCCAAAAATGTAACGTTAAGGGTACTTTTGGAAAAAAAATTAGTTTAGGGTGCAAGTGGGACATTGGGGTAAACATCAGTGGCTTTTTTGACCCTTTTTCCATTAATTTTATGTTGTTGTGATAGGATAGAATAATAATAATATAATCCCTCCGTCCCTAAAAGATTGTCGTTTAAGGTTTTGGCACATGGATTAAGGAAGTGCCATTTACCAAGTAAAATTTGTTTGAAATTCTGAGAGAAGGTAGGGGTAATATAGGAAAGTAAATAATTTATTCTCCTCGAAAGTTGTAAACGACAAACTTTTTGGAACAAATTTTTTCTCCTAAAACGACAATCTTTTAGGAACGGAGGGAGTATATGGGTAGGTGTTAACATGAAGTTAGCTTTGGTCAATTGATAAATACACCGTCAACACACATGACGGCAGGAGGTGATCTGCGTGTCAGCATTGTATTGGTCAATTGACTAATTTATCATAGAACTGACATTATTGATCAATTGACCAACTTCTTGGCAACTGGCAGCTCTCATGTATCTGTAAATATATGTATTTAATATCAACATGAATGTGTATATCAACAATTAAAAGGGGAAAAAAAGGTTATCATAAATTCTGAGAAACTGATGAAGTGCTACTTTTTAGCATGCTAGTCCTTTGTTTAGAAAAACAAGATAAAGGAATTCTCTCAATTTGGAACCAAAAGTTAGAAAAAGTATAAATTTAATTTAAGAATAAAGTGAATAGATGCTAAATGAAAAAATTATAAAATAAATGAATAATAATTAGCACCAAAAGAGAGTCAATGAGAGAATTAGTTAGTCTTTACATCTGCTTATGCCACCTCTGCGTATGCTAGAAGGTTACCAATCACAACAGACAGCCAAAAGAAATGGATAATATCTGTAACAATATATACATACAAGACAAAAGAAAACCTGCAGCAATATCTGTAACTTTCTTTCATTAATTGCAAAGAATTATAGGAGTCTCAAAACTACAGCTGACTTTCTACATTTGATAAATAAAATTTACAAAAAAATATATTTGCAACTAAGGACAACTGAATACCGCAATTTCCCCAGAAATTTGCGAAAAAAATTGCAGAACAAATGGGGTTTGGTGGAGGGATATGAAGATTGTACATGATAATGAACTATATATGCACCGTATCTTTCAAAACTGACTACTAATATATGACCATTTTAGAATATGACAGAGCTCAACCAGAGAAACCATTATGTTTTCCCTTGCTCCGGAGATTTAACACCAGAAGAATCTTGATCCTCGCGCCTTTGAGACTTCTCATGAGAAGAATCATCGTTGTCGCTAGGATTAGTCGGTATTTGAGAGCACCAATGATCCGGGACACTCAAAAAATGGGTAGTGATGAACTTCCTGAACCTCTTCTTGTATTCTTTAGGCGAGATGACGGTTGGCAACTGGTTTTTGGAACAACGAACGAGGACTTCACCCAGTTTTCGAGTTGCTTGTCCCACGTATACTGCCTTAGATAATCGATAATGCCACAGACAAGTTCCTGCTTCTGAGTGTCCACTCCCACGAGTAGAGAGTAGTCCATTACATTGTTTCTCTGGAAATTAGGTACAGAAATAGAAGTTAGATGCCAAACATTAAAATGCTAATAAAAAGATATTTCCCCACCATATTCAGAATGAAAATAAATTATATACGGATGGCCTGTAAACCTAGGTTATGTTTGTTTGCAAGGATTATAATCCCGAGATTATAATCCATGGGATTATAATCCCAACTATTAATCCTAGGATTATAATCCCGAGATTATAATTATAATGTCAAGACTATTAAGCCATTTTATAATCCGAGACTAATAGTCTCAAGTCTAAATTTGAAAACAAACAAGACAATTGAGATTAATAGTCATATCCCAAGTATAATCATTGCAAACAAACATAGCCCTAGAGTTTTACGCCTCAGTAATAACATGCCATGTAGGGTCCATAACATGTCATGTTGCCTCTTTGATGACAATGAAATTAATCTTGAGGGTATTTAACTTTGAAAGAGATGGAATGACATAATGGAGACTTGTCAATTTGAAACTAATTAATACATGGTCGTTTTTAAAACTTAATCATAGTGTGATATTTGCGCTCTAAATTTCTCTATCTGTGCTCCACTTTAGAACAAAGTTTGCTTCATTTCAACAATGCAGTGAAGCGCAAATAAATTTGGATCGCAAATATCATTTCCCTACGATTTTAAAAAAATACTCGTATATTGAATTACAAGCAAGCTTTGTATGCAGAAGAATTATGTAATAACAGTAACGAGAACAGAAATGCAAGGCAACTGTCGACATACTCACATTAAGGAAGGTAGTGTCATTCCACACAGCTCGTTGCAAAATTCGTTTTGCTTTTCTGCTAACATAGAAAGGTGAATCATTCATGTCATTAACAAAGTTCTGATCCAAAAGAACATCTCCTGAGCTATCAGGAGCTGAATTTAATCTAGAATGCAATGCCCCTTTAAGATCGTACTGCCGATTAATGTTTCGCCCAAATGTAAGGTTCTCCATCACCATGAGATCATGTTTTGTCTCTTTCCCACTCTTTTGCCGCACAATGACCTGCAACAAAAGACGAATTTTTTACAAGGTCTATTGAATTTATGAAGCATAGATGTGAATTATCAAAAGGCACAGTAAATTAAGCCAACCTGATGAATGCCGAAAATTTTTGTAAGGCAGGTCTGATTCCCCATCTCAAAGCAGTCCTTCATATACTTGAAATAATCCGGAGCAAACTTCATGAATGATTCATATTCTGTCCTCTTAATTTCCTTTATAATGAAGCAGTCATCTAGAGTTTTCGCAAAGAACGACTTACTTTTGCCACCTTTGGCATCCCAGTTTCTACAACGGCTTAGTGAAGCAATATAATCAAGTTCAGATGGGCAGCATCGCCTTCGTAGATCTTGGAATTGGCTGGCATACAGAGAAACTACAGAATATTTACCCTTTCCAAGTAACTTCCTTAATCCCATAGAGACTTCTGGGTGAGGATCCCCAAAGTAAACCAGAGAATCTGACAAATATAACCCATTACTAGTGGACAACCTTGAGTCGTCTGAAGAAATGCTAGATGAAGAATATAAACCATCTGTAGTAAATGAACCAAATGAAGACGAATGAGAAGAAGCTAAAGAAGATGGTCGAGTTACACTACGAGAACTCTCATATGCTTTAGCATCCACTCCTCTCTCTCTGCTAGTATCATAATTGAGATCTTCTATCAAATTTGATGAATCCTTCAACAAGGCCAGAGCGCAAGCTACTATGCTTGATAGTTCATCCTCACAATCTGATACAATATAGTTGTTGGTGCCAAGAGGAATATGCAGCCTTGAGCCCTCGTCAGTAATCACATCATGAACTCGGGATCCTGGAGCATAGGCATTAATAGGTTCAAATTTCAGTGAGTAACCTTTCTGGAGGTCCTTCATGTACTCATGCCTAATTTCAGGAAAAGGATTCCAGATCCATCCTTCAGAATTCTCTAGGTTTGATATCAGCAGCACAGTAGATTTATTCCTTTGAGATGGATTTGAATCAAGAACATCCTGTCCAAGGTCTTTAGGACTTTGATCAATTCTCTCGGACTGAGCAGATATGGATGAATTATTCTCTGTAGCATTTTCCTCAACAGCATGAGAATAGATGAAAAGATTAGGTTTCGGCACTAAGTCTTGATTGTAAGATTCATTAGCATTCATTATCCCCAAACTTGACTTCTGAATATCATCTATGACCGTAGATGAAGCCAATAAATTGTCTTTCTCGGCAGATTCTTGAACCTCTCCTTCAATTGGGACTTCTATAAATTCGTTTGTTTCAACAGGCGTCTCCAACTTCTTATCAAGGTCAGCTACGTTGTCAAAAACTTCTTCACATTCCTTTGCACCGTCAGCCTCTTCCCCAGCAGTGTCATTCTCCTTCACATAACTATGTTCTTTACTCAGTTTCTCACTGGTCATAGTATTAGCCATTGTAAATTCAGATGAGAGGAGCGAATGGAGACGACGATCCCATACACATGATTCAAGCAGAATATCCCATTGAACTCGGTTCAAACTGACAAGCTTGTAAACAGCGTCACCTGAATTCCAATTCTTCAAAATGTCCTGAAGGTCAACCTGATTTTTTAAGAAGAAAACCAAACATAATTTGAGAAAAATTAATCCTGCATCTAGATAATTGATACTTGCTGGCGATGATATACTTTATTGATGACTCGTCTGGTTACTCGTCCATGGCATACTTCTTAAAATAAAATGACGGAACAAGTAAGAATGGATAAGTATTATAACCTCAAATTGAAGTCTTTCCTGCTTTAACATCTCCTCAATATCGAAGAATTCCTTCAATGATCCTTGAATGTTCAGTTTTGAGCCTATAAAGCGAGAACCAATCTCCTTCAAAGATTTGTCAAGCTCAAGAAATATTTCAATCCCTTTCTCGTACATGTTGGAGATCTGTATATTAAAATAAAGAATTCAATCCCAGTTGAATCAATGACTAAAAGTAAATCCAAAAAGCACTTGCATCATTGGCCAAAGAAACATCAGAATGCAATTAGGAATGAGTTGCATCATTGGCCAAAGAAACATCTAATGCAATTTGGAATGAGAGAAAGAAAGCTAATCGCAAACACACATACACTTTCAAAGTCTTTCCTGAGCCGCTCTCCTCTTATTGAATGGGTAAACTTTAGCTTCTCAGGAGGCAGAGATACAGAATAAGTTGTAACTGGAGAGTATTTGAGCATTGCAACCATGGGCCCCAATCTATAAATTGGACAAAGATGATGTGAACATATTAGTCAAAAACCACAAGGTAGTATATAAAAGATGTTACGACCTGCGCTAGACAAGCAAGACCTAGATTTGGGCATGCATTTAATGAGTAAGAACACCAAAACCACAAAGTTATACGCAGAGAATAAACTAAGCAGTTATACAAGCACCAACATTTTCCTTATATTTTTCGAAATAGTAAAAATATTATACTATAAGAATGCATTACATGGACAAAATAAATGCTGTCCACTTTCACCCTGCATAGGTTCACCATTATCTCCTCCTTTTTATTCTCTATCACACAAACCGATTAAAGTTTTAATGCATATTACGGTAAACAAATGTGCTTCCACAAAAGTTACAATGCATATAGTTATTCTACCAACAACTAAAAACATTAAGTTACCGTACCCAAAGAAGTAAAGGAAGTCCCTGTGAAATTGATGTCCACAGCTAGATGATCTACTCAATGACGAGTTGTTTGATAAGCTGAGCTCCAAAAATTTTCCAAACGACAAACCACGGGCAGCAGATGATATCAAGACTCTTTTTGTAGATTTTACGTTTCCATTTTGAGGATTACAATTACCACAGCGACTCCACATCCAAAGCTTCCCTTCAGTTTCACCGGGCAAACGCTTCTCCATAGGAAAACGTCTAACTTGAATCGTGAGTTGCTTATTATGATGTGTGTAGTAATAGATATGAGCTTCTGGTGATCCACCACACAAGTTGCATAGGAGCCTCTGCAGAAAGTAACATTTTAAAAAAAAAATACAAGGAATTTGTGCAAAAACCTAGAAAATAAACAAAAAAAAATCTAAACAAGTCAGAGCAAAAGGTTTTGCTTCAACAAAGATCAATATAATGCTTCTACAGCAGGGCATTGAGGGTTACTCGTACTAATTCAGAAATATAAAAAACCTACTTAAAAAATTAAAATAACAAATAACAAAGCAACAGCAAATAATAAGCATGACATGCATATTATTATACATTGAATTCCCCCCCCCCCCCCAAAAAAAAAAAAAAAAACAAGACAAATTCATCTAGAAAAACACAGTGAGATTACAAGTTTTTAACAGGCCTAAACATGCAGAGTTTGTAAAAACCTGATTGAGTAACTTATCCATAAAAAAAAAATCAAGGGAACATCGAAATTCGGTAAAACTTGATGTGAGAAAAATGACTTTGCTCACAGATAGTTCCTGTGGATGAATTCCTGCGAGACATCAATACCAAAATACTATCTGCATCAATCACTGTGCTGGTGTCATCCTTAAACTGCTCTAGGTCTTCATATGGTCGTCCAGGATTTTGTGCATCTGAGGGGGCTTCTCTGTAAACTGATGTCTCATCATTACTAGGAGCGATCTCTTCGGCAGAATTACTCTTTGCTTCCACATCAGAATCATCATTTGACTTGGGCGACGTTGAAACCTCATTGGTAGATTGGATCTCATCATTGGGGACCTCTCCGAAGTATGTGGAAACAGACTGATGAGAAGAAGACAAAAGAGGAAAACTATCCCCAAAAGCTCTCTTTAGGGAGGCTGAGAATCCAGAAAAAACTAATGGGTTGTATTGCTCATAACACAAGGTATCACCTTCTACTCCCATGTTGCGGGACCCTTCTTCATGAAATCCATCGGAGATGTGAATGTCAATCGTCCCTGACAAATCAGTTTCAGTAGTAGAATTCTCAGGACATGGAACATTTGCATCACTGGGCAAAACAGATGGTGGTTGACCAGCAAGTGATAGGTTCGCCATTCCATCAAGAGGAAGGGTATAAAACATAGCTCTTTGATCTAGAAGGAAAGCAGTCTCAAGAATTAAATGATATGCCAGAAGAACTGCATACTGAACCACAAATTTAATCTTCTTCAGTTCTTCACTGTTTGTTCCCTTCAACAAAATCTGCAAAATAAATATTCACAATTCAGTAAATTAGATGGAAACTTGTTTCAATAAGAGAAATTATAAAATTATAAAATACCCTTCAAGAAAAAAGCTAAATAATGTACTTTGATATCCATTAAAAAAGGGAAAATGTCTCAATATCAAAAAATTAAAGAATTGTATTTTAGTAGACTAAGCTTTTCTTTTAATAGTTTGTTACTGCAACATAACTATATACATTATTCTCATGCAAATAGACAACCCTTTGTCCATTTAATAGTTAGAAAGGACATCCATATATTATTTGCCATTAATGTGGGTCAAATTTATGGGCTAATGATCTCTTCTATCTCATCTTTCTGACCACATCATCCTAGTCAAAAAGATTTTAAATGGCATACCCTCCTACAAACATATAAGAGAAGAGGGCAATACTTGAAAGTCCTTTAGTTCCAAAAAATAGCAAGTGTTGGATGCTATAAAATGTTGAGATAACTAAAACAGCTTGAATATAGAATTCCACATCATGTATCTCAATTTTCAGCACAGAGGAACATATTGAACAAGAGAACGGAATATAGATAAATGACTCACTAATGCCTGAAATCTCAAGAAGTTAAATGTGAAGCGTGCACACAAAATTAAGATAAACCCAATAATGAGTAATAGTTAATTGCATATGATAAATTTTGCTAATCAAATGTGTATCAAAATTCAAAACTAGATTGGCCTTTATAACACATAGTCATAGGACCTTTAACCTAAGATGCTGCCAAAGATCCATTAGTATCTTCCCCCATTCGTTTTTAGTTTCTTAACCACGCAGCAGAAGGCCATAAAATAAGTTGTCAAGATTGCAAATCTAGCACTTTTCCAAAATTAATATGCTAAAAGAGAAAGTAATTCCACTTAATCAACAGATGACATAGCCTCAACAGATATCTAAATGCCACTGTTTTATATATAGAGAACTTCGTCATTGCAAAACATTATGTGAAGCTACATATGTGCATGCCAAGTTGCTGTCCAATAATAAGCTTGAAGGAGGGATACTTGATTTTCCAACTCCTCAATCATAAAAATACATATCTAATGGACGTAAACCATAAATCAGCTTTAAAAAAAAGTAAGTTCTTGGCTAGAAAAAGTAAGCTTTAAAAGCTATTATAAACTTACTGTACAACCCAGACGTGTAGGACAGCCCTCAAGGAACATCAAAGTTTTGCTGGGCTTCTTTCCATTTTCACCAGAAGCAGCATGCTCCTCAACAAACTTTTCGAAATGAAAGGAATCACACTGTCTAAGCTTTTTCCCAGTTAATGTATCTGATGACAATATCGATGAACCAGTACAGCGAGCAACTCTCTGTAAGCGATGGAGTTTCATATCAATAACTAGTGTCATTCCTTTTGAAAGAATGGATTCTTGTATATCACGAGAAACAGTTTTCTCAACTAAAATCACATTTGGCTGGCACATTTCTATTGTCTCGATGATAGTTTTCAGCATATCATTCTCCTGTTCATGAGCACATGATTAGAACAGAGAACTAATAGTACATATAGTGTCATGATAAAGTAGGGCATTGATATTCAAATCATGTTACCTGCTTCATTGATTCAAAGGATGACAATCCACTTAAAGAGAGATCAAGTGCACCCTGGATCAACAACAACCTAGGGCTCTTGTACTTTGTTGGCATGTGCTTGTGTGCAGCATGCTTCTTGAAGACCATGCCTTTGATTAATTGACTGCAGAATAAAAAATGAATCTAAACCATACATAAATAACATTCTCTGATCATCAGCTCACTGACAGTAAGCACAGGATATTTTCCCGCTTATGCATGGTACACAACTCCCACGTTTTAGACACAAAAAATGTATAATTTGTCTTTGTCTGTGTCTTCTTATTATATATTTTAAAGATAATGACAATGAAACCAGAAACTGTTTTAGCTTTTTTTCTTCTTTCCGTCTAAGTCAGAAACTTTATATTAGTTGTTGAAAGTTTCACTGAAATAAAAACTATGTCACTCATGTTCAGATGTAATAAAAAAGAGAAATAGTTACACACTACTCTTATCTTCAGGAAGAAGATATTTTTATATTTTATATATATATATGGGGGGGGGGGGGAGAAAGGAAAGATAGCCTTCAACTTACTAGAGATGTATTCATCTTCATTACCAACAAAAAAGTGAAGAAGCTACTACTTTAGAAACCATAAGCTAGTTATCCAGAAATATCTACTACAATGAACAGAGACCTGGAGGCAAACAAAAACATTAGCAGAAACAATAACTAGTTTAAGCTATCACCTTTCACTTCGACAACCAGTTGCAACACATTTAACCTTCACATATCCATCAGGATCCATTGCCTTGCCATCACCAGTGTCAGGCTTCACAAATGAAGCTGCTTCCCATGATAAAGAAGTCACTATATCCACCCAATTGTCACCATCTTTATCTGAAGAGGCAACACCTGTAGATTTAAGAAGATGATCCACAAGGGCCCTAAACTTGCGATTCATCACCTCGTCCAATGCTTTTTGCTTCTCCTCTTTATATCTGTAGTTCCCACTGCCTTGTACTCCAAAGCTACTTAAGGAACTGGGGTTGCCCCATTTTGTACCATCATCACACTCATCATCATCATCGTCATCATAATTAGAAACACTACCCTCCATGTCATTCTCTTGGTCTTCTGTTTCTGGGGGTAGCCAAAATTGGAGATCCATTTCACGTTTACGAGAACGAGTGTTCTCATTTTCTTCATATAAACAATTACCCGTTCCTATAAGTTCTGCATCGGTACCAGCGCATCCATCATCTACACGCATGCCTCCATCAAGGCTGTTTTTCACCATTGCATTTGATGGATGAAATCCAATTCCATGAGGCTGTAAGCTCATGTCACGCATACGCTCCACTGAGCTAAAATTGGATTCATCATGACCACTGCTTGAAGTCCCTTCCTCTTGACAATCCCTGTAGAAAATGCAAATATAAAATAGATATGAGCTATGTACTTCTCCAACTTTAACTGATTTTCTTCCTGAAGGAGATGGGGTAGGCAGATACCTGCTATATGAGTATCCATCAACTGAAAAGTCACCTGAGAGATACAAAGATAACAGCAATTAGTAAAATAGCTATTTAACCAAATTGCTCAAAAAGAAGACAAATCACAAGAGAAATGAAACTTCACTGGAGCCTGAGACACAGCTACTACTGCTTGTTAGTGAAGCAATTGAACTCATTTATGATCTTGCACTAAACACTTGTAACCTGTGTCGTCAAGCTAAACCCAATCAGTAATTTGCTCGAGAAGAAAACACCACCATAATAGATGGAAGCCCCTCCTTGTTATTAAGGCTTTTTGAGGTCCCTACATTCATTTGCTTTCTCGAACACCAAACAAATATTGGGAATAACATAAATAATACTTGTTTGTTTTTGAGAAAGTGAAAGAATGTTAGAACCTTGAAGGGTTATGAGCCAGAAGAGAGGGGGAAACATTTATCATCCCAAAAAAAAGAGTAATCATATGAAATACTACCTCCGAAAAATTGTCGTTTAAGGTTTTTGCAAATGGATTAAGAAAGCCATTTAATACTATTATTTAACAATTAAAATTTGTTTGAAATTCCATCACTACCCCTTTTATGAGAAGTTGAAAACTATTAATACAAGAGAGAGAATTTCTTGGGACAATGAGAGAAGGTAGGGATGATATAGGAAAGTAAATAATTTATTCACCTAGAAAGTTGTAAACGACAAATAAATTGGAACAAATTTTTTCTTCTAAAACGACAATCTTTTAGGAACGGAGGGAATATTTATTAGGAAAACTAAAAATTAATTAGATTAATCTACAACCTACGTAAATAGAATAGACCAATTTTACTGAAAAATATAATTGGAAATTTACAAAACAGATTAAATAGTGGCCTGCCATCTAGAATGTCAAAAACTCATAAAATAAATTAGGAAAATTATGCTAGCTCAAGAAATCCAAATTTCTAATCATTAAATTGAAAGAAATATATATATATATATATAGCTAATGTATATATGCATATATTGTGTATTACACATCATCGGACTATAGCGACGGTTTTTTGAAATATGGCGACGGTTCACTCGTCGTCAGCCTCAAAAAACTGTCATTATAGCTATACTCAAATACCATCACCATAGCCGATGTGTTCATATAGTTTTTCCATATATATATATATATATATATATATATATATATATATTAAAATGGAAAACGGAGGGCTAAAACAAACAATATTGCCAAACTGAGCAGATTTAGAGCCACACTTACTACCTTGGAAATTGAGGTGACTAGAAATTCAAAAATAAAAATTAAAACACACAGGTTTATGAATTCACGAATTTCAAATCTGAACAGTAAATTACACATCAAGGCAAAAAAAATCACCAACTCTAGTTCTGAACCAAATAATCAACCAATCCTTAAACCAAGATCAGAAAATCTACAATGGCGACCTTAAACCCTTAAGAGTTTATCAAACGAAATTTAACAATTTACATCTATAGATGTAAACAAAGAAGATATAACAGAAATTTAAATTATCATTTATTCCTAAAGAGTAAACTAACAAACAATAAAGGAAAACCAGCCCGAAAGAAAAGGAAAAAAAGCCAAAACTATTTGCTAATCTAAAGAATCGCCCATCCAAATTAGAAAGAAGAAGAAAATATATCCAACTCCCAACACTAGTACAAATCAAAAACAAGAAATCAACCAATCATCATATCACAAGTTCGAACTGCAAAATCAAAGAACCCGCAAACAAAAACACCCAAAGGTTCCAAACAAATTCCTAGGCAACTGATTTGCTTCACTTTATTTTGGGACTAAATTAAAAATCATTATAAACCTACCATTATAAATAAATTTATATGAACATTACTTCACAATCAGTTGGCAAATTTGGCTTTATTACAAATCATGCAAAAGAATACCCAAATGGGAATGGAACAGGTTTGCAAAACTTACGATTACAGCAAGGTAATCTTCAAAATCTCAGCTACCCAATAACTAAAACTCCCCTGTTTTCTCTTAATAAAGAAAAGAATGTGGAAAAACTTGTCAATTCAAATAACTGAGAAAGAGGAGGAGTCAGCAAGAGAGAGAAAAAGAATGAAGGGAAGAATGAAAGCAGATGAGGAGAAAAAAAGAAGAAGAAAGCAATTCTTGAAAGTGGGTCCCAGTATTCTTACTGCTGATACACTAGCATCATTATACAGTATACATCATTATATATATATATATATATATATATATATATATATATATATATATATATACACACATAAAGCACAAATTCAAATTCATATGAACCTTGACATCTGTATCTTCAATGAAAAGTCTAAGAGATTTTCTGCTGCATTTACGCTGGTAAATGTCCGGATACGCGTCATATTTTATTACATACGTATACGAGTGTAGATGTAATTAATGGGGAATATTTTGATTGGTTTTCTACGAGATTTTTGTTATTTTCGCCCCTATACTTACTGAAATTCTTAAATTGTACCCAGATAGTTTGCCCCTTTTATTTTAGAGAATTGATTTTTTCTGGAAGAAAATTTGATACTTACACAAAACTTCCCTCATACCAATAATAAATAGGATCCACGATTATATATATGTAGGGTTTTTTTAAAATATCAATTTTACATTATATTATCATGGTAATGTTAAGGTAAGTTTATTTTTGAATCTCTGAAACACTTAATGTCTTTAAATTCAAAATCAATACGAATTTATTTAATTCTATGAAAATTATAAAAATCATAAATTATGTAAAAAGTATTATTATAATTATTGTTTTTAAAAATTAAATAAATCACATCATAATTTATTTATAATTTTTAGTTTAAAAATAATTACTAAAATTTTGCGCATATGGTTATGATTTGATAAAATAAATTTAAAAAAAAATTATTTTGAATTATTCTATTGGTAAGAAGGAACAAATAAAAAAGACTAAATAAACATTCATTAATTATTATGGACATGTTATTTACCATCAATCACCTATTAAGAACAATATTATTCGAAAATAGTTACAATAAAATTAATTTTGATCGATTAATTAATACAATTATTCGACACGCAAGTCAAGAGGTGAACTATTTTTTGTGTATCAATATTGTATTGGTCAATTGATTAACTTACCATAAAATTAATTTCATGATAACCGAATCCATATTATTCGCATACAAACTTACTTGTACAGATTAATGGCTATGAAATTAAATTTGTATAACTATTAAAATGAAAATAAGAAAAGAGTTCAAAAACTAAAATGGTTGTTTTACTATTTGAAACGACGAAGTAAAAATAATATTTCATCGTTTTATAGTTGTGTACAAGTATTAAAGAAATGATTGTATAATAATAAATATAATATCAATTGTCTATATTGTTCTTATATTAGAAAAAGAAGATGTTATTTATTAGGCAGAAAATAGTGAAAAAATCAAAGTTATATTTAATATAGGATAATAATATTAAAATTAAACAATTAATACTTACTTAAAATAAAAAACAATAAAAATTAAGAAATAAAAATACTTATTTAAGATGACATTTAAAAAAGAACTTGAGGGAGTAAATCATAAGACAAGATGTTTTGCTTAGTTGGATAAATCTTCATCTTCAATTGAAAAGATCTCTTAATTTTTGGATAGAATTTGAATTATTATTATTATTATTATTATTATTATTATTATTATATTATGAGTAGACGAGAGGTTAAAAAATCTAACTAAATTCATTTGCGCAATAAAATCTAGAATATACACAATCAAGCTCTTCATATAATTTTCTATAGTTTTATTTTACTTTTAGTCACATAATTTATTATTTTAATTGAACCACGAAATAAAATTTGTAAAAATGTTTGACCAATTATTAGGAGTACAACTTCCGACTCCGCCATATAAGATCAAACTTTACTTTTGAAGCCAATTTGACATATTAAATTTTTTAAAAAAATTATATTTAATTATATATATATATATATATATATATACTGGTCCCTATCTTAAGCACACTCTTATCAACCTCACCCAGAAGCTCACCTTTAGTTTAGCGACGAACACAGCGGCCAGTTTAATCTGTCTACAACTAAATACTATACTTTTAGCGACGAGACGACATATATAGCGTCATTAAAAGTATGATTTACGGTTGTATGACCAAATCGTCACATTTGTCCGCTCAAGCTAAGGGGTGAGCTTCGAGTGAGTTGGATAAAGGTGAGTTTAAAATCCGGATCGTATATATATATATATATATATATATATATATATATATATATATATATATAAAGGGTGAGCTCTAATTGAGTTGGATAAGGGGTGATGTGTAAAACACCAACTTTTGAATAAAGATGAATTTTCTATAAATATTATTTTTGAATATTATGGAGTGAAATTGATATAATGTTATAGTTGTGGGTAATATTTATAAATTTTGCATAGTATACAAGTTGTTATATTATATTCGATTGGTCGGGGAATATTCGTTTTAGTAGGAAATATTAAATATAACCACATTAATCATTGGTGGACCCCACAACAAAATTATTGTTTGATTGAGAAAATGACAAAATATTTTTATGAAAATAACGGCGGAAGTTTTACTGGTTGATCTTCGTTGAACTACTTTAGGTAGTAAAGATACAATGTACGGCGTGGTTGCATAAGTAAGCACACCTGTATTGATTATTGATGCTTACGTGAGAAGTAATTCAGGTTTTGTTCAATTATTGCTATAGTAATTGTTGCATAGTATCTCACGTTATTTGATTCAATTATTGTCGATATTTATTATATTGTTAAAATCAATAATTGAGACGACAAAGTTATTAATATTATTATTTGCAATATTAACGATGTCTAGAAGTTCTGTCAAGGAGAGGTTTGGTCACCTAATTGTGCGCCAATAGGGAGAAATCCTTATTGGAAAGCCCCCTCTTTCTTGGGAAAGATCTAGTCGATTAATATTGTGAATTATAATAAAGATGATAAATGTTGTTAAAATTATTAAGGTAATTTTTATGAAATTTTGCTTATTTTATGGATCCCTATTCTACCCATTTTTCAAAATAATCGGTAGAAAATTATTTAAAAGTGGGGCCCACATGTGGGGGCCACATGTGGGGCCCATATGTGTTGGAAAAATAATTTTGAAAATGGAAGAGTATACGTATGGAGGTATATATATGTATATGATGTGTGTATATATATTATATGTGTGAGTAGAAAATGGTGGGGGAAAAGAAAGAGTGAAAGTGATAGTGTGATAGTGATGTGTAAGAGTGTAGTGAATTTGATTATTGGGTGGGTGGGGAATTGATGTTGGTTATGGAGGAGAAAAATTAAGTGGTGTATATATAATAATGATATATGTAAGTTGAAAAAATATGTTTATATATATGTTTTATATTTTTAATTTTTATTGTAATGTTATTGGTTAATTGTTTGACTTTATTGTTAGTTAATTGAAAAATAATTTTGCAGAAATAATTCGTTCATGAACAGTACACTTCTATTCTCCTATAAATAGAAGCTCATTCCTTCATTATTTCTTACGAATTCACTTTGAAACTCCGGAGAGAAAAATTATAGAAAACTATAGAAAAGTATTCCGCCACTTCCTACTCTTATATTCAGCTTTCTTTTACTAGTAAGGGTTATTATTTCTTTTGTATTCACGAAGAGAACTTACATTATTCCATTCTTTATTATTCTCATTGGAATAACCAAACATACGCGACTACCCTATACTTGGTGACATTCTTCATTATTCCATCTTTATTATTATTCGCTTGGAATATCCGCATCATGCATTTTGTGGGACCGGTTTCCGTCTTTATTATTATTCTGTTGGAATATCTTGTTCTGCATGCGTTTTACGCCGGACACGGGTTCCGTCTGTATTATTCTCGTTGGAACATCCTGCTTGCTGCAAATTTCGTTCGACCGGTTCCGTTATTTATTATTCTCGCTGGAATAACTCATACATCTGACAAGTACCGCATGCGTGTTGATTTCTTTTGTTATTCCATTCGTTATTATACTCGGTTGGTTAAAGTTTTAACTTCTATACTCCATGAAATTAGTGGAATATCCTCGATATTTGCGCGCTTCATCCAAATCTTTTCATGGAAATATTCTTCCGAGCATTCTTGAATTTTACTCTACAAAGCAAAGATCATGTTGACAATTTGGGCGTTATTAGTTCTTGAATAACTTAATTCTTGAACTTATTTTATTGAATTCTTATATCATTGTCATCATCCTCATGTTTATATTATGTTGAAAGTCATCTGTGGCCTGTAGTGCATAGATGGACTTGGTATGATTATGACCAAGGATTATTCGATATAATCATGACCGTAATGTTACAAATGATATGGAAAAAGTCCTCATTGACCCGTAGTGCATTGATGGACAATTGTTGGCATGATCATGACCATTAATGAATACACAAATATTCTTGCCGTAGTAGTGCATGGATAATTGTGGTCGTTGATACTAAAGAATATCCTCGGCGTAGTGCGGGGGTGATTCGATGATGTGGAATATTTATTGTTTGAGTCTCAAATGATAATGATGATGAAAAACCTTTTAAATCATAAAAGATAGTAGATTTTATTTTCTACTTGACTCTTTTAATGGATTGCATGTTCACTTTGTAGTTAAACTTGATATTTGTTATATTGTATCGGTTTAACAACATTTTAAAAGCTAATGATAATTTATTCGCATTATCTTAGTCATAATATTTCTTCTTGGGCTAGTTGAGCTCACCCTTTCTTTCACCGTTTCTCTTGAGTGAAATGAGAACGTAATGGGGACTAGTCGGGGAGCGGAGTGATGGTCCTAGATCTTTGCATTAGTAGTCCTCACTATTCGTGAAATAGTGTGATAATAATTGTAATGAGGATTCCATTGAGAATGTATACTCTCTAGATGACAATATTTGTATTCAAACTCACAAAGATATGTTTTATTCGTATTTTACACATTTGTTGTATAATTAAGTTGTATTTGAATTTTGTACCATGTATTTGGTGACTCAAGATGGGTGATGTATACCTAATTTTGGGGGCGTCACAATTGGTATCAAAGCTTAGGGATATGATCCTCAGCTAAGATGTGAGAGACTAGAACTAGGAGGGAGAGACGGGAATTCCTTTGCTAGTATGACCTACCTAAGTTTATTTGGTATTTAATTGGTCGGTCAAAGTATATGGATAATATGTTATATGTTAATGAACCTTTGTTTTGTGGCAGTATCTGAAAATGACATCCGAGAATGTTGAAAATAGCAATGGAGCACAAGAGACCGTTGAGTCTCCACATATAAATAATCAGGAGAATGTGCATCAGGAAGACGACAATCCTCATGCAAACAACAACACTGACCAAATGATGAATGATGGACTGTCCAAAGGCTTTATGCAATTCATGCAACATCGGATTGAGAAAACGACAAAAATATTTTATGAAAATAACGGCGGAAGTTTTACCGTTAACTGTTGAAACACCCGTTAAAAAAAATGCAATGAATACGCGTAGTTTGCACAAGATGCACACTCGGTATTGATTATTGATGCTTACGTGAGAAGTCACTCAGTTTTGTTCAATTATTGTTACAGTATTTGTTTTAAAGTTTGGCGTATTATTTGGACCCCATTTGCCCATTTTTCAAATAATCGGAAGGAAGTTATAATGTGTATATATATATATATATATATATATATATATATTTGACATGTATATATGTGTGCATGTGATGTAGTGGGTGTGGGTAAAAGTGTGCCGTAGAAATAAGGGATAATGAAAAGGGAGGGAGAAAATGTGGTGGTAGTGATGTTGTATTAATATTATATATATTTGTATAAAAATGTGGGTGGGTGGTGGTGAGATTGATGGATGAATTTGGCCGGAAGGTTATGGGAGGATTTTTCAAAGCTTAGACATTATTGCCAAACTTTTCCAAACATGCAGATGATTAGCAGTAAAGTAGGGTGCTTCCTAATTGGTCGAAATTTGTTATATTGACATGTGTTCATTTTTCTAATTGGCCAACTCTTTGAAAATGAATACTGATATGTTGGAACCGTGAAGCTGTGATGTTCCGTCTGTGAATTTTTTAAAAATTAAATATTGCGTCCATTTCTTAACAGCACCCCTTCTATTCTCCTATAAATAGAAGCCCATTCCTTCATTATTTCTTACGAATTCACTGAAACTCCATAGAGAGAAACTATAAAAAAGTATTCTGCTACTTCCTATTCTTATATCCAGTTTCTTTTACGGTAAGGGGTATTATTTCTTTTGTATTCATGAAGAGAACTTCTGTTATTCCATTATTTATTATTCTCGTTGAATAACTCAGATACGCATGCAATTACCCTATACTTAGTGAAATTCTTCTCATTATTCCATTCGTTATTATTACGCTGGAATATCCTATTTGTGCGCTTTTACGCCTTTACCGATTCCGCTCTTTATTATTCTCGTTGGAATATCCCCGTCTGCATGCGTTTTACTGTGGGACCGGGTTCCGTTAATTATTATTCTCATTGGCATAACTCCGCGTATGCGATGCATCGTCGTGACGCCCGGTGATTTCTTTTGTTATTCCATTCTTAATTATACTCAGTTGGTTAAAGTTTTGACTTCTATACTCCATGAAATTAGTGGAACATTCTTGATATTTGCCCTTCATCCAGTATCTTTTCATAAAAATATTCTTCTGAGCATTCTTGAATTTTACTGCACAAAGCAGTATCCTGTTGACAACTTGGACGTTATTAGTTCCTGAATAAATTAATTCTTGAACTTGTTTTATTGAATTCTTATATCATTGTCATCATCCTCATGTTTATATTTTTTTTAAAGTCATCTGTGGCCTGTAGTGCATAGATGGACTTGGTATGATTATGACCAGGGATTATTCGATGTAATCATGACCGTAATGTTACAAATGATATGAAAAAAGTCCTCATTGACCCGTAGTGCATTGATGGACAATTGTTGGCATGATCATGACCATTAATGAATACACAAATATTCTTGGCCCGTAGTGCATGGATAATTGTGGTCGTGATACTAAAGAATATCCTTGGCCGTAGTGCAGGGGTGATTCGATGATGTGGAATATTTATTAAGCTGAGTCTCAGCGATAACAGTGATGAAAAACCTTTTAAATCATAAAAGATAGTAGATTTTATTCTCTACCTGACTCTTTTAATGGATTGCTTGTTCCGCTGCAGTTAAATTTGATGTTGTTATATTTTATCAGTTTAACACTGTTGAAGGCTAATGATAGTTTATTCTGCATTATCTTAGTCATAATATTTCTTACTAGGCTAGTTGAGCTCACCCTTTCTTTCATTGTTCTCTTCAGGAAATGAGAACGTATTAGGATTTAGTCGAGGAAACCAATGATGATGGTCCGGATGTAGTATGAGCTAGTAGTCCTCACTATTTTGTTAAATAGTGTGACAATAAATGTAATGAGGACTTATTCTGAGAGTGAATATTGTCTAGAATACAGTATTTGTATTTAAACTCACAACTCTCTTGTTGAATAATTAAGATTGTATTTATATTCTGTACCATGTATTTGGTGACTCAGAATAGGTGATGTATACCTATTTTGAGGGCGTCACAGGTGAGCTTGAGATCCGGACCGTATATATATATATATATATATATATATATATATATATATATATATATAAGATTTATCTGTAAGATCCCAACTTTTATGAATAAAGATTAATTTTTCTCGAAATATATTTTTGAATATTATAGTGTGAATTTGATATAATGTTATAGTTGTGGGTAATATTTACAAATTTTGCAAAGTAAGCAAGTGGTTATAAAATATTCGATTGGTCGGGAAATATTCGTTTTAACATGAAATATTCGTACGACGACACAATCATTGGTGGACCCCAGAAACGTAATTATTTTCGAAGTTAGAAAATGACAAAATCATCTTTTTATAAAAATAACGAAGAAAGTTTTACCGTTAAACTGTTTAAATACCCGATGGTAAAAGAACAATGTACTGGCGTGGTTGCATAAAGAAGACACTACAGTATTGATTATTGATGCTTACGTGAGAAGTCACTCAGTTATACTCAATTATTGCTACAGTAATTTTCGCATAATATCTCTCATATTATTGATTCAATTATTGTCACAGTATCATCTGCATAATATTTTATATTATTAAATCAATAATTGAGACGACAAAGTTATTCATATTATTATTTGAAATATTGACAATGTCTAGAAAGTTCTGTCAAGGAGAGGTTTGGTCACCTAGTTGCACGCCAATATGGAGAAATCCTTATCAGAAAGCCTCATCTTTCCTGTGAATGATCTGGTTGTTAAATATTGTGAGTTATAATATTAATGATGAATAAGTTTGTGTTGATTAAAGATAAAATTGATATTTCCATTGTGTTGGGATTATTAGTGTTAGTCAAAATCGATATTTATTTCAATAATAATTGATTTTTGGAGGTTATATTGACCAATCGGGTAATTAATCGGATACATGAGCAATTAATTTTTATTTCACACGCTTATAACTATTTGTTCACATTCATGTACTATTAGGAGAGGTGGTGCAAGATTTATTTTTGGATAAGTTGGTCAATTGGCTAATAGAGTGTTGACACGCAGGCGAGTTTCTATGTATGTTAGCATTCTATTGGTCAATTGACCAAATTACTAAAAAATAAACTTAATGCTAACCGGATCCTTCATTCACATTTGTATAAGAATTTTAATTTACCAAAATAGGGGTTCGAGTTTCATTCCTACTATTCATAAGTGAGTACATCTATTCAATAGCTTCAAAAAATTTAAATACATTCATTAACATAATAAGGCTTCTTATCCCACGTGAATAAGATAGAAAATATTTCATATTGTGTTTAGTAAATTTACCACGGGTTAGAGTAATACTCTTATCAATTACTTCCATCATTTCCGATTAATTTATATTTGTTTTGGGAATGTCCATTAATCCGATCATTTATCTATATTTTTGTCCATAAATCTCTACTAGGTTTATATATTATTCAATACCTTATAAGATTTTATCGACGTCAGTATGAGTTTATATTTTTATCATGGTTTTAAAACCCAGACTGTTGACCTAGTCATATTTTATCCTTAAGTTTTGATGATGAATTATTCAAATACTAAATTATTTTATGGCATTTCAGGTATCTGATGATAAGGAACATTTGTTGGAGTGAAGAATTTTTCTTTACTAGGAAACAAAAATGTAAGGTCAATTGCATAATAATTGATTTTTTATTTAAAGGCTCTAGGACATATTATTTGTATTTTGTTATATGTCTTAAATGAAAAATGATTTAAAAAGTTATGAAAAAGGTTTTTCTAAATACTTTAAATGTATATTACTTGATATATGTTTTGCATGTCTAGAAGCTAATTTATATATCTTGGACTGTCTAAATACTTTTGCTATACGTGGATATATGAGCATGGTTAGTAACAAGATGATTGACATGGTAAGTGCACGGTTTTCAAGGAGTAATGATAATGATTATCTAGGAACTTTGAAAGCATTGATTATTGGAAAAGTTGGTTAATGTCATACGCCACCTTTTATGCAAACCGTCATTTTAGTTGTTGCATACTACTTAATGCTTGGAGAGATAAAGCAAAAGTTATTTAGTGGTTTATTATGATTTATCTCAATTGTATACCTAACAAAGAGTTTGATGACACACGTTACTTTAGTTGTTCCTCTTATGTAGCCACGCGCCACGTTAATGAGTTATATCTTAAAGGAACTTTTGATGTTATCTCAACAGTATAACACCACTAAAGAAGTTTGATTTTGTGACTTGGATAATTATTAATTAATATGATCATCTTCTTTATTGTTGAAAAATTTCTTTACCGTTGGTTTATTTGAACATATCTATTTAACGGTATTATTTGGATGACTATTTAAACAGTGCTTTTCATGAATGAAAAATACAACTCACGAAATTATTTATTGCACTTATTACTGTTACTTCCGAGCAAATTGATTTTCTCAAGCAATTAATTCTCTGATATTATTTGAGCTGATATTTGATAAGAAATTAATTGTTTATCTTTGTGTGCTAATTGATCATTGCATATAGTTGAGCCTTTAATTGTTAAATTGATTATTTTTGCATTGATCATAGACCTCTATATCTGTATTGAATTTTCTATTTTAGACTAAGTGTAGTCTAAAGGTGTTAATCCTGGTGGATTAGAGAAAAGGTTTACAAACAGGTTCAAGGAAGCAAAGGTGCTTGAAGAGTGCATAGGTGCACAAGGAGCAAGAGTGCTCAAGAGAAATTAATTGTTAATTAATTTTTGTAAGAATCTATTTTTGTAATCAGTTTTTATTTATAAAGAAATAAATAAAGTGAGTCTCCAATACTAGTTGGTATTGGACGTGGACTAGGCTATTATTAAAGAGGGTAATAGTTGAACCACGTAAAAAATCCTGGTGTTGATTTTATTACTTGCATTACTCACATAGGCTATTTAATTATCTTGATAATTAAAATCTGAATATTTGCTTTATATTAAGATAATTCTTCAAACACCAAGTATTTCATTTAAATTATAAATTCAGCAGAATATTTAGTCATTTCAGTAGACTATATTAATTCAGCAAACTGAATTAATAAATATAGTAGCTTGAATTTAATAGCTTGATCTAAAGTTTAAAAATTGGTCATAGATTACTCCCACACTTATTCAACCCCCCTTCTAAGTGTGCCTAGTTAAATTTCATTTGGTATCAAAGCAAGGCTCTAATTATCTTGGTCTTAAAGGTGACTTGTAGAGAAAGATTCTGACATGGCACAGTTCGGAAATAACAATCAAGAAGGTAAATCAACAAATAGACCTCCTTTGCTGTTTGGCACAGAAAATTACAACTTTTGAAAATTCCGAATGAGGATCTATCTTAAAAGAGATCCTTGGGAATGGTGGGTTGTGGAGAACGGACCAGTTGTTCCACGAATAGATGATGGGACACCAAAGATTCTGCTAGAAATGGATTCAACCGAAATCTACATGGTCTCATATGATTCAAAGGCTATGAACACACTTCTCAGCGGCATCGTATAATCCGAGATAGATAAAGTCTCCTCATGGAACACTGCCAAAGAGATGTGGGATACTTTAGTGGTAAGTCATGAAGGTACTTCAAAAGTACGAGAAGTTAAGCTAAGCATGCTTATGCACGATTATGAAATGTTCAAGCTCGAAAAAGATGAAACCATCAAGCTAACTCAAGCAAGATTTCTAGTCCTTATAAACTCCTTGAAATTGCTGGACAAGACTATTCCTCAAAGTGAGATCAACCGTAAGTTGCTTCGGGCTATGCCCAAAAGGTTTGCTTCTAAAATCACTACTCTTCAAGATTCTGTTACTATTTCTTCCATGGATACCTTAACCTTGTTTGGTGAACTAGAAGAATATGAACATCGGTTAAAGAGATATGATGAGGAGGAGGAAACTCCTCGAAGAAAGGTCTTAGCTCTTACTGCAGATAATGAGGAAGAACTTGATGATAACTCCGATGAAGAAATAGTTATGATGTCAAGGAAACTCAAGGGGTTACTACAAAGGAAAAATAAGAGGAGAAACACCTTCAATTCAAATAAATTCAAAGGAAAGCAAAATGAAGAGATGTGCTTCGAATGTGGACGTCCTGGCCACTTCAAGAAAGACTGTTTTCAACTAAAGAATAAAGGGAAGACCAACTACAAACACAACAAGAAGAACAAAGCCTTTATTACTTGGAGTGATGAAGAATCCGAAGTGGAGATCGATGCTAAAGATGAGATTGCACAAGTATGTTTTGTGGGAGTTGAAGGTGAATCGAATCAGGTATCTCCTAATGAACTAAATTCTTTAAAACAAGAAAATAAGAAGTTAAGAGAAAAGAATGCTAGCTTAAAAGGATTAGTTAGTACATTAATGGATGAAGTAGATTCACTAATAGATGAAAAGAAAGAAATTGAAAAAGAATCCATATGTCAAGAAGAAAAGGTTTTGATCGCAAAGATTGATTATTTAGACAACTTTAATAAAATACTTTTCAATAAGGTGAAATTCTTAAATAATGAAGTCCAAAAATTGACTAATGAGTTAAAAATTAGAGATGTGTGTATTAATGCATTTAGTGATAAATCTCCTATTAAAACATGTCCTAATAATGAGCTTCAAAAAGAAATAGACTCACTAAAATCATCTCTTGCTAAATTTGTTCAAGGTGAAGAAAATCTAAATGTCATATTAGGAAAAAAAAGACCTAATTTTGAAAGACAAGGAATTGGTTTTAATTCTATGAATAAAAAGAGTAATATGAAAATGTTAAACTCAAAATCACGTTTTAGTTTAAATTATTGCTCTCCTTTCACAACTTGCAAACATTGTGGTATTAAAGGTCATTTAGATATAAATTGCTTTAAGAAACGAAATAAGGTTAAAAAGGTAAGGATTAAAAAGAGTGATTTACTTGCTACTAACATAAATGGACCCAAAAATATATGGGTACCAAAAAGATGAACTATCTTTTCTTGACAGGTATGTTTAAAAGCAAGAGTTCCATCTCAAAAATGGATTCTTGATAGCGGATGTTCTCGTCACATGACGGGTGACAAAACAAATTTCGTGGAGCTAAAAATCAAGAAGAAAAATGGTACAGTTACATTTGCAGATAATCGAACCTGCGAGGTAATCGGAAAATGTAAAATTAGAAATGGTAAGGTAAATATTGATAATGTACACCTTGTTAATGGACTTGAATTTAATCTTATTAGTATCAGTCAATTAATGGATAATGGTCACCAAGTTAGTTTTGATAAAAAAAATTCACTATTTCTCATGGTACTAACAATATTACTCTAGTTGCACAAAGAGAAGGAAATATATATACTATTGATTTTGAGCAACAGGATGAAGAATTATGTCTCGCATCTGTACAAGATGAGGCTAATTTGTGGCACAAGAGGATGGGACGTGTTCATATGGATTTAATCAAGAAATTATCATCAAAGAATCTCGTCAAAGGATTGCCGAAAATAAAATATGAAAAGAAAGGAATTTGTGTTCCTTGTCAACTCGGGAAACAAGTAAGAACATCATTTACGGCAAAGAACATGGTATTAACCTCTTCCCCTTTACAACTACTTCATCTTGATTTATTTGGACCAGAAAGACATTCGAGTATTAATGGTAAATTTTATGCATTTGTAATAGTTAATGATTTTTCTAGATTCACATGGTATTATTCTTGAGAACTAAAGATGAAGCATTTAAAGAGTTTGAAAGATTAATAAGAAAACTTGAAATAAAATATAGTTTCAAACTCATTAGAATTAGAAGTGACCATGGCACTGAATTTCAAAAAGATTTTATAACCTTTTGTGATCAAAGAGGTATTAGCCATGAATTCTCAGCACCAAGGACTCCTCAACAAAACGGAGTGGTGGAAAGGAAGAATAGGACTCTACAAGAGACAGCTAGAATTCTATTACAAGAAAGTAAGCTTCCAAAGAAATTTTGGGTCGAAGCTGTAAGTACATCGTGTTATGTTTTAAATAGCGTACTCATTCGTCCTATTATTTTGAAAACACCATATGAGCTTTTAAATAATAAAATTCCCAACATAAGTTATTTCAAAATATTTGGTTCTAAATGTTTCATTTTAAATACAAGTGACAATTTGGGAAAATTTGATGTTATGTCATATGAAGGAATATTTATTGGTTATTCTCAAAATAGTAAGGCTTATCGCATCTTCAATATTAAAAAGTCATGTGTAGAAGAATCTGTTCATATTACTTTTATTGAAACTAACAATGATCTTCCAAAAGAAAGTGAAGAAGATGCAGGAAATTTGGAGATAGTCAATATTTCAGCAAACCGAAATGAACAAACCAGGAGACCGAATGAACAAATTTAGCAACCTGAAATGAATGACCAGCATGAACGTGAACCTGAAGATTTGCAAGATGCTAAAAATGAGTCTAATGATCAAGAGGAAGTTATACATGATATCCAAATGCCAAGAACAGCTAGATACATCAAGAATCATCCTCTTGAAAATATCATTGGAGATATCAATAAAGGTATAACCACACAAAGAGGATTACAAAATCACTGTGTATTCTCTTCATTTTTGTCACGGGTTGAGCCAAAGAATGCAAAGGATGCTATACTTGATGAGAACTGGCTATTGGCAATACAAGAAGAACTTCAACAATTTGAGAGATGCCAAGTGTGGGAACTTATGTCTCCTCTAAAAGATGTTTCCATCATTGGTACTAAATGGGTCTTCAAGAACAAGCTTGATGAGCACGGGACAATAATTCGTAACAAAGCAAGGTTGGTAGCTCAAGGATACAACCAACAAGAGGGGATCGACTATGAAGAAACTTATGCACCAGTAGCAAGGTTGGAATCAATTCGAATTCTGTTAGCTTTTGTTTGCTACAAAAAGTTTAAGCTTCATCAAATGGATGTAAAAAGTGCGTTTCTTAATGGATACATCAATGAAGAAGTATACGTCAAACAACCTCCTGGATTCGAGCATGAAAAGTATCCTAATCATGTGTACAAGCTAAAGAAAGCTCTTTATGGCTTGAAACAAGCTCCAAGGGCTTGGTACGAAAGGTTGAGTAAGTATCTCTTATCAAACGGATTTGTTAGAGGTAAAATAGATTCTACATTATTTATTAAGCATAAAAATATCGATATTATTATTGTTCAAATATATGTAGATGATATAATATTTGGTGCTACTAATGATTTCCTTTGTGAGTGGTTTTCCAAGTGTATGCATAAAGAATTAGACATGAGTTTAATGGGAGATCTTAATTACTTCTTGGGACTACAAATCAAGCAAACAAAGGAAGGAATATATATCCATCAAAACAAATACACAAAAGAACTACTCAAGAGATTTGGATTTGAAGGATCTAACTCAAAATGTACACCAATGAGCACATCAATAAAGCTCACCACTGATGAGAAAGGTAATGATGTTGATATAACAAAATATCGAGGTATGATTGGATGCTTACTATATTTAACTACTTCTAGACCCGATATAATGTATAGTGTTTGTCTGTGTGCAAGATTTTAGGCTAAACCCAAATAATCACACTTAATGTTGTTAAAAGAATTCTGAAATATTTAAGTGGTACAATTAACTTAGGGTTATTTTATTTAATTTCCAATCATTTTGAACTAATAGGTTATTCAGATGCTGACTATGCAGGGTGTCAAATTGATAGAAAAAGTACGAGTGGTGCTTGTACTTTCTTGGGACAAAGTCTCGTGTCATGGCATAGTAAAAAGCAAACTTCAGTGGCTCTTTCAACTCTTGAGGTGAATACCTAGTCTGCGGGAAGTTATTGTTCCTGAATTTTATGGATGAGACAAACTCTATGTGATTTTGACATATTATGTGATTGTGTGCCTATCTGATTGTGATAATTCAAGTCTTATAGATATATCTAAAATCACATGTTACATTCGCGTAAAAAGCATATAGAAGTAAGGCATCATTTTTTAAGAGAGAATATGTCAAAAGGATTAATTAAATTGATTTTTATTCCAACTGAAAATCAAATTGCAGATATTTTTACTAAACCATTGAGTGAAGATAGATTTTGCATGTTACGTAGAGAAATTGGGATGGGTGTGGCATGATTTTAAAATCTGTGTTAATATCATATTATCTAATAAAATCTAGGATAATTAATAATATAATTTTACTTCGGCTGCCTACTTAATTCCTGAATTCATGCACACGTTAATCAAGGATTCTATCATAATTATTTTTGAAAACTGAAAAGACAGAATGGATAAAGGCGTCTCGAGAGTCGTAAGTATGTATGCGTATTAAGTGTTTTTTTGAAAACCAGAAAGGCAGGACAGACTAAGGGTTTCTTGGGAGACGTATGCTTACACGCCTCTCATAATGATTTTGAAAATCAAAAAGACATAATGACTGAGATTTGTTGAAAAACGTAAACGTGTAGGAGTGTACAATATACTTACATTCGTCCTTGTATAAAACCTTCTGTCTCTTTCTCCATTATCTTTATATCTCAAATCTGTTTCTGACTTCTGTTTCTCTTCTGCTCTAAACGTTCATCTTCTTGGTATCACTATCAAAACCCACGAACTATGAGAACCAGAACACATAAACGATCGTTGATCGATTCTAATGACGATCAAACGCCGATTCCTCCCCAATCCACTGCCAGTCCTTCACGCAGGAAACGAAAAATGAAGAAAGTCGTATCTAAGGAAATGGAGTACGTGGACTCTTCATCTTCTGATGAGTCAACCTTCAATCCCTCTCTGCCTAAATCTACTGGACCCTCTCGGTGACATCAGACATCGACTCCATCCTTTAAGCCAGAGATTACCCCTCCTCCGGTTTCGGTAAACCCTAATCTTTCATCTGATCTTCCTGACAACTTCTTTCGAAGTAATACGTATGAGGTACGTTTTAAAACAGTTATTTTTCCCAAACAATTTGTCTATGAAAAGTCGGTTGATCAGATCTGTTTTCAACAATCTCCTTTGATACCACTGTTTGAGTCTTGTGGTTTTTCGTCAATGCTTTTTCCTCCGTCTGTGGCATATCCTAAACTTGTCCAACAGTTTTATACAAATCTATAGTGTCATGAGGATTTTTATACAACTTTTGTCAAATAGAAGTCGTTATATTTTACAGTCATCGATTTTGGTAGTATTTTAAATATCTCATCTTCGGGTGTGTGTCCTTTTACAAATAAAGGTGTTGTTCATTTTCCCTTCACTCCTTTGGAACAGCTACAAATTGTGATGAACAACAATTTGTTGACTGATGTTTTCACTCCTAAAACTGTTGATGTCTCTCCTATCTCTTGTGTCATTCAGCATCTTGTTAGATACAATCTGTTGCCTCGTTTAGGTGGAGGAGCAGATTTCACCTATCAAGACTTGATCATTGTTTCTCTAATCTTACGAGGTGTTTCTTTTAATTTGTCTCATCTCATGCTTCATCACATGACTACATGTTTGCGAAAAACCAAGACTTATTTGCCTTAAAGTGCTACTCTCATTACCTTGTTTAATCATTTTAAAATTTCATTTGACAATGAAAACTCTGTTTCGGTCACTGATTCTATCAGCGTTGGTTCTTTAAAAATGTCACGTATTATTTTACTTGATGGTATGTTTGTTCGTGTTAATTCTGAGAATCATGTTCCTCCAATGTCTATTCCATCCTCTCCTGTTCAGCCCCATATTCAATCTTCTTCTGAAATATTTGATATGTTGAAACTGGTTCTCGGTAATCAAGAAAAAATGCAGACTGAAATGACTAGCCTTCATAACTGTATGACCCTGTTGGAAAAGGGAAAATTGCCTTTGGGTGCCCCTGAAATTAACAAACTGTATAATAATATTGGAGATGAATTCATTGACTTACAGGCAGGCTTTGAACTGCAAACCACTGCTTTGGCAGAGGTTATGCAGAGGAGGCTTAATCGAAATTCCTGTCAGTTGATTCAAGAACTGAAGTTTATTAGTAATCAAGTAGGGGAATTGGCTGAGTTCATTTCTACTTGTTTCAATGATGTGGGAGCTAAACTCCATATGCAGCGTAAGCATTCAATGGTTCTAGAGTGGGTGCATTGCAATTGGTTGGCCGAATATCAAGGAGAATTTCTCGATGTCCCTCTGCTACCACTGCTGAATCGTCATTCCAACCCACCCCATTTGTTTGTTGACTTTGAGCATTCTTTGAGAAGGTTCATCGTGCCATTCACCGACCCTATTTCACCAAGAAAATGAACAACGACAAGCGTTATGGTAGAAACTCGACGAATGAACTGCTTCCTTTTTGGTTGATGACAAAGGGGGAGAAATTTGGGATTATTGGGATTATTTTAAGACTGAAATTTTTGAAATTGTTGTTTTATAGACAATTGTTTAAAGTTTTAATTTTATGCTAGCAGTTTGATATTTGATATATGATTGAACTAACATGATTGCAGTACATTGCCCGATATATAGGGGTTTAAGATTTCATTTCTTACATCGAAATTGTTTTGAATTTCAGTTAGTTATTATAAGTTTCCTGAAATGTTAGTGATGCATAAATTTAGGGGGAGCTAATTATATGATATGCATGAACATAGGGGGAGTGAATGGGAATTAAAAGTTTTTTGGTTGTCATCATCAAAAAAAGGGAGAATGTTGACCTAGTCATATTTTATCCTTAAGTTTTGATGATGAATTATTCAAATGCTAAATTATTTTATGGCATTTCAGGTATCTGATGATGAGGAACATTTGTTGGAGTGAAGAATTTTTCTTTACTAGGAAACAAAAATGTAAGGTCAATTGCATAATAATTGATTTTTCATTTAAAGGCTCTAGGACATATTATTTGCATTTTGTTATATGTCTTAAATGAAAAATAATTTAAAAAATTTTGAAAAAGGTTTTTCTAAATACTTTAAATGTATATTACTTGATATATGTTTTGCATGTCTAGAAGCTAATTTATATATCTTGGACTGTCTAAATATTTTTGCTATACGTGGATATATGAGCATGGTTAGTAACAAGATGGTTGACATGGTAAGTGCACGGTTTTCAAGGAGTAATGATAATGATTATCTAGGAACTTTGAAAGCATTGATTATTAGAAAAGTTGGTTAATGTCATACGCCACCTTTTATGCAAACCGTCATTTTAGTTGTTGCATACTACTTAATGCTTGGAGAGATAAAGTAAAAGTTATTTAGTGGTTTATTATGATTTATCTCAACTGTATACCTAACAAAGAGTTTGATGACACACGTTACTTTAGTTGTTCCTCTTATAGCCAGCAGCGCGTTAATGAGTTATATCTTAAAGGAACTTTTGATGTTATCTCAACAGTATAACACCACTAAAGAAGTTTGATTTTGTGACTTGGATAATTATTAATTAATATGATCATCTTCTTTATTGTTGAAAGATTTCTTTACCGTTGGTTTATTTGAACATATCTATTTAACGGTATTATTTGGATGACTATTTAAACAGTGCTTTTCATGAATGAAAAATACAACTCACGAAATTATTTATTGCACTTATTACTGTTACTTCCGAGCAAATTGATTTTCTCAAGTGAAACATCTGAGTAGTCAAGCAATTAATTCTCTGATATTATTTGAGCTGATATTTGATAAGAAATTAATTGTTTATCTTTGTGTGCTAATTGATCATTGCATATAGTTGAGCCTTTAATTGTTAAATTGATTATTTTTGCATTGATCATAGACCTCTATATTTGTATTGAATTTTCTATTTTAGACTAAGTGTAGTCTAAAGGTGTTAATCCTGGTGGATTAGAGAAAAGGTTTACAAACAGGTTCAAGGAAGCAAAGGTGCTTGAAGAGTGCATAGGTGCACAAGGAGCAAGAGTGCTCAAGAGAAATTAATTGTTAATTAATTTTTGTAAGAATCTATTTTTGTAATCAGTGTTTATTTATAAAGAAATAAATAAAGTGAGTCTCCAATACTAGTTGATATTGGACGTGGACTAAGCTATTATTATAGAGGGTAATAGCTGAACCACGTAAAAAATCCTGGTGTTGATTTTATTACTTGCATTACTCACATAGGCTATTTAATTATCTTGATAATTAAAATCTGAATATTTGCTTTATATTAAGATAATTCTTCAAACACCAAGTATTTCATTTAAATTATAAATTCAGCAGACCCTTCTAAGTGTGCCTAGTTAAATTTCACATACCGAATTACTAGTTTAACCAATTAAAATCGAAATCGATCGGCACTCCAGTCCGATTTGAACTAATAAACCATTTTTGGTCAAAATCCGGTTGACCCACTAGTCGAACCAGTTGTTCACCGGTAAAACTAGCTAATTGACTAGTGAATCGGTATTTTTTTTGTACCAATTTTTTTTTTAATACTAAAAATAACTATTTTTAGTAATATTGTAACTCAACTTTATTATGTTTTAGTTCATAAAAAATGAGATTTTTTAAATTTTATTAATTATTAAAAATATATATTTTTATATATTAATAATGTCACATGTCAATAACAATTCGACCACTAATTGGACCAATAATCTATCTATTCAGTACTTTTTTGATTCGAAAATCTAGATTTTTATTGTCTATATTGTGCCAAACTTTTACTGTACATAACTCTCTTGTGTAGGGGTGGGCAGCGATAAAAAATCGGCTGAATCGGATCGATACCTACTATAAGCAAATTTACCAAAACTACTCAAATTTGAATCTGAAAATCTGGTTGAACTGCCAGAATTATCTTAGAAAATGTGATGCAGATTTTTTATCGAAAATTAATATAATTATTATTTTTATTATTATTTTATTTTTTATTTTTATTATTATAATCAATATTTTATTATTATTATTATTATTAAAAAAATATTAGAAAACCAGTATATACCGGTCCGATTCGATTTATACCGAACTATAAAAGCGTCGGACCGAAACCAGTATATACCGATTATTTTGTATCAAATTAGACCGATTTATATTTATACCGAATCGACCGATTCGATTCGATCCAATTCGTTCAAAAACCGAAAAATATGTGCCCGCCCCTACTCTTGTGTCCGTCCTCAATCCTATTCAATCCGTTATCTATTCTTCTATATGAGGCAAGGGCGAATAAATGTTAAAATATATTTGACGAAAAAGTCTTCCTATTCAGTTAAGATGTGAAGTTGTTGAATTCGACTCCAGTTTGAATTGGTTATGTTACAAAATTCTAACCTAATTAATTTTCAGTGGGTCCTACTGAGTTTTTAGCTACAGATTGTCCTGCCCTGGTCAGCATTGAATGTTTGTACCTTATACAAATATAGCTAATAATACGGTGCTAATAATTTCTTAAGGAAATTGATATTTTTACGATAAAAGTGTCCTTATGGATGAATAACGACTGTGAAAATCGTCGTTATAAGTTTTATAACGACGTTTTTTGTTATGAAAATATCATTTTTTATTATGAATTTATCAATTTTCAACTCTTGTAATCAAGGTACAATAAATAATACTAACGGTTGAAATAAAAATATCAATAAATGTAGTACTTTTTAGATATCGTTTTAACAATTACTCCATTCGTCACAAGATAAAAGTTTTGTTGGACTTTTTACACATATTAAGAAGATGAATAAAATGACAAAATTGTCCATAATAATATGTTATTAATCATTTCCAATGTGGGTGAGAGAGTGAATTTCTAACTTTTCGATTCAAAATATTGTCACATGACTAATTATACTTATTAAATATGGAGAGAGAATTAGGATAAGAAAAATATGAGATATTTAATGTTAATGGTATAATAGGAAAATTTGTATAAAAATTTGGTTATTAAAAGAAAGTGAACATTTAACATGGGACTACTCAAAATAATAATAAGAACTTTATCCTGGGACGGAGAGATTATATAATATGAAAATTGTTATTTGCACGAGAATTTTTGAATATTTACATAAGACTCGTCGCATGCATGTGAGTATGAACTTGTGGAAATATCAAAAACTATAATTATAAATATTTCCTATAATATTTATAATTATAGTTTTAAAATGAAGGATTATGGTGAACTGAAAATTATATTTTGCTCTGTTTTATAAAAATAGTGTCATTTACAAAACTTGCAAACTTGAAAAGATATATTTTTCTTTTTGTTTATTCTTAAATATAATTAATATTTAAATTAATATTGATGACATTGTAGCGCAATTACGTTATTATACTTGAAAACATTGTATATTTTATATTATTATTATTATTTAAAAAATTATAAAATTATATTTTGTATAAATAAGATTATTTTTGTGGGACAAAATCACAAAGGGGTATTAGTTTTCTATAACGTAGGATTTGGAGTAGCCCTGCCCGGCTGCCCCATTGCCATTATAATATTTATAAGGCTGTTATGAAATAACAATCACTTTAATGCCCGGCCTGTCCTCGTATGAGCGTGTGGAGAGCTTTAGCCAGCCTGCCAGGGTAAAAATCTTAAATTGCTGAGCTGGGCCCACTTATGCATTTTTGATCAAAATTTTGAGTTCTTTTATATTTACAATAATAATCTATTTAACATATTTTAAGGAAATGGATAATTTCTTAATTAATTTTCAAATTATAGTTATTTTCACATATAGTCCTCTTAATTATTTTTTCGTCGGGTTCTGTCTTTAAATTTTATAATTTATGCAATCTTAGGTTAATCTCACAAAAATAAAACAATTAAAGGGGGACAATTTGTAAAACAGCTATACTTTGAAGATTAAACCTAAAATAACTGTAATTTGTGGACTGAACGTGAAAACTGGCTATACTTTGGTGACTAACATGAAACAACTATGTCAAAGGGTGAAATACGCAATAGCATTAGTTAAGAGACTAAATATGAAAAATAACAATAATTTGGGGACTAATGAAATAATTATCCCTTTAAAAAATACTAAAGAAAATTTTGAATATGAGTAACTTAAAATATATAGTGATTAGTACTTAACTTTTGGTAGTACTAATTACTATATAAATTTAAATTATTGATGCCTTTTATTCTATGTGAAAGACAAATGTAAAAATATTAAAATTAGAAGCACCACAAAAAAAACACCATAGTAATTAGTATTACAAAAAAAATTAAAAAGAAGTTGGGATATATATATATATATATATATATATATATATATATATATATATATATATATAAAATTCAAAAAAAAAGAGTATATGTATAGTGTCAATATTTTTGAAGTTTGATTGTATTTCAGGACTGTTTGTCATATTCAACATTAGGACTGGTCATTTTCTTGATTTAAAATTGTTATTTAGTTCAATAAATTATCTTTGACTTGCTTATATAAATATATTCTCTCCATTTAATTCTACTTTCCTAGTTTAAAAGTACACAAAGGAAAAAAAATTATATCTAAATTACCTATTATTAGGACATGATTATTTGGGCCCAGATGTTTCGATGGGTCATAATCCACGTGAAGGAAGTCTGTCATGTAGGAATCTGTTTTGGGCCGTGGGAAAATTTTAAGAAAACTAAAATTCCAAATTATATTTAATTTTTAACTCCTAAAAAAAGTGTCAGGATATTATATGACTTCCTTCATTTAAGGAGATTAAGTAATTGATATTCACCTAATGAGAAATTCTATTTCCATATGGGGATGTGGATGTGTGATTATTATAAATACAAGATTATATCCTGGTTCACAAGTACACACAATATCACATCATTTTTTAGCACTAAAGTTTTAAACTTTCATTGTTAACCTTATTTATCATGTACTCCCTTCGTCTCTATTTAAATTACGTTTTAGAGATGAGCACAAGAATTAAGATAATGATTGAAAAACATTAAATATAGTACTCAATTATCTACAATACCCTTAAATAATTAATTTATCATAGCACAAGAATTTAAAGTACCAAAAAAATAGGTAGAGTAATGAGGGATAATTTTGAAAAAATTATCATTAATTCTCCTAGATTTGAACAAGCGTCAATTAATTAAGGACAAATAAAAAAACACTAAAACGTCATTTAAATAGGGACGGAGTGAGTACTTATTCTTACATTGAAATTATACCCGACGATCCAGACCGTTAAGTTTTTCCGTGTGACTTCGTTTCTATGTAGGATTGTACACGCTATTGGTGAGTGATTGTGTGGACAAATTTTGACGTTAAAACCTTTATTAACTATTGTATTATTATTATTATTTTTTATTTTATCTCTTGACTCTTTTTTGAAACAATAAAATGAAGGAGAAAGAGGGAGGGAGGGAGGGAGGGAGGGAGGGGGAATGTGTGGTTATTTGCTTTCAATGTTAAAGTTAATAGTGATATTTTTTTTAATATATGTCATATTGTTTTCAATAATTTTTGTTTAAAGTAAAATGAGAGTAGTATTGAAAAAATAAGGTTAAAAATAATATTAAAAATAAAAAGAGAACAAATAAATTTAGTCAAGCGGTTTATTATTGCCAGTCGGTGGGAACTGGTTCAAAATATAAATCGATCGATGCATTTTTAGTATTAAAACATCTTGAACCGCTACCGACGTGATTGTAAATCACTGAAAAATTGAAATTGCACCATTGTCATTTCTAATCAAATCAAAAAGAAAATTATGACAAATAAACTTGACGAAAATAGTATAATTTTTTCATCATTTATAACCGATTATAGTCTTATTACATTTAAGTTCTTCAGGTTGTTTCATAAAGATAAAAATAAAGTATATCTCTTGATTTTAATTTCTTTCGTATTTTTATTAGAAAAAAAAAGCAGCTAGAAATAAAATACAAAATACCGAGTCACCCTCTCCAAACTTTGACATAGCTCATAGAGTATATTGATTTATGTATGAATTGAATAAAAAGAAAAACAATTCCCACTATTTGTTTTTCCTAAATAAACAATTGCCACTATGTTTTGTGGACAATGAGATATTTTACTTCCATAGATTATTCTTGGTGAATGTAGGACCCACAGTTGATGAATACTAAGACTATAGTCTAATGATTTGTTTATCCTTTTAATTTAAGGGTGATGTTTGGTTAATTGGATAAGTTAAGTGAAAACAAGAAATTCCTTTTCCATGTCTTTGGAAAAGCAAAGTTAATTATACTACTATAATCTAAAAGCATCCCCTTGTACTTTAGAAACTTGTCTTATTTGGTTAAGGGTGTAAATGAATCAAAATCGAATCGAATATTAAATTGTTCTGATTTAGTTCACAAAATTTATTGAATATAAAATAAGGTTTAATTGATGCTCGTTTAGCTACCAAGTCGAGCACGATCTCGAATTGAGAACTATAATCTAAAACCATCCCCTTGTACTTTTAAAACTTGTCTTACTTGGATAAGGGTGTAAATGAATCGAATATTAAATTGTTCAGATTTAATTTATAAAATTTATCGAATATAAAATAAGGTTTAATTGATGCTGGTTTAGCTACCGAGTCGAGCACGATCTCGAATCGAGTCCGAGCAATTTGGACTTCTCAAACAAATATGATCCGAGTATCAATAGAAAATTACAATTTCAAGATATTTGTGTAATTTATTAAATTTTAAAATTTACTCATATTTGAATAATTTATATTTCAATTGTTCTTGAGGATGCTACAAAGCTTGTGCAGACCCCCGTCAATTCCTTCGAGTTTCATTCTTGTGAACGTACTCATCAGGTGGAACGCATTAGCTACAGCACTGCACAGGTCGATATATACAATGCCTAATATCCATTTGTTTACGGTTAAGACTACTAGGGCATCTAATTCAATTCGCTTTCCAAACTTTCGTCTCTAAATATCAGTGTCAGTATCGGTGTCAACCGTTTTACAATTGGTAAGAAATCAACGAAAGAAAAAACAGCTTAAATGTTAATTACTTCCTCTCTTTCAAATTATAAAATTATTTTAAGATATTTTTAAAGTCAAATTCAAAATTATTCATCAAAAATTAGAAAATAATAGATTTTTAATAATAAAAAAAACCTTTTCATATAAATTATTATAATTCAAAAAATCAATAATAATTTTATACTTTGGTACTGAATTTACTTTTTATATGGATAATGGTTGGAATCTTGTAAAGAAAAATGAAATCGGGAATATTAACCGGCGGCAACTATTCTCTCCTCCATGGAACCAAGAAGAAGATAAAGCTAATATAATTCGTTGACAAATATATAATTCGTTGACGTTAAAAACTAGTACTATTTATTATATATTATACATACCATTAAAATAAACAATAGGTTGTCGCGTAATTAAATTAATAAAAAACAAGACCATAGCTTTTAAAGCAAACAAAAAGTAAATACTTTTGAATATAAAATATAGAGCCATTTTACTATTATGTCCTTTCCACCCCCCCTTGAAATAAATACACACACCTGCCAAAAAAAAGACCTAGTGTCCTGATATGCAACATAAACAACTCACAATGGTCCAACTTAAAAGCAAAAGCAATTTTCATTTGCAGAATTGTAAAAATGCAAATAGCAAGCGGAAGCAGAATCTGAATGCCAACCTATTAAATTAAATGGCAACAGTGATAAAGCATGTTAACATGAGAAAGCATTTTCTTAAACAATAAACAAAATGAAACTCCTCTCATTAATAAAAGGGAAAACATAAAATAAACAGCACCCTGATTTTAATACAGGGAAAACATATATTAAGATGGAACCTAAGTTTAGAAATAAGAGGAGGTAATAATAATACACAACAAAGAATAAACTTTGCATATAGAGACCTGGTGCCCTATTAAACCTGGTGGTATGGAGAATGGTGAAAAAAACTGGGATTACAAAAAATGGAATGTAAAATTTACCACAAAAAACTATGGCAGGCAGAAACAATTTACCTCGACCTGTAAATCTACAATCTAAGGGAGGATACAAATGTAATATGCAACAATCTACCACCCTTGGATAATAATTCAATAGTATACCTAGGTTTCTACCGCAGCTAGCTTGCATCATCAACCAGAGCCAGTGCACATGGAATGTGATACTTTATCCTTATTTGAAATAGTCCGGTCGAATTAATCCAAGAAATTGCAACTCATCATTGTCTTTTTGCTTCCATATTTCACCATTTGCATGAACAAGCCATGATATTTGAGGGGAGAGTGAAGCGTACAAATCTGCAAGATATTAAATAGATTTTAGACTCTTCGATTTGAATCATATGAATTAACGAAAAACTTTTCAGAAAACAGGACATCATGCTAACCGCCATTAGTTACAAACAGTAGATATACTTCTGCATGTGGTAATTTTTATTCATGACTTTCTGAGAGTGGTGCTACATAAACCCACCGACTCCCATATACACTCTTAGATAGTTCCAATGTGCCCATTTTTGTCGCCCTTTCTTATCATTCAATTTCATTATGAAAACATTTATATGATGCAAGTGTTCGGACGGACTCTGTACAAGGACAGTGATATTTGTCTATATTAGAATGAATATACACAAACTAACATATATATGATGTATATGTTCGGGGTAAGAGAAATAGAGCTTAAGAGCGACAAGCAGCAACAAAAAGACTGACCAAAGTAATATTGCTCACCAATTAGACTAGATATAATTTATATAAAATCTGAAGATAAATAGGATTTAGATAAGTATTTTTAGGAATTAACAATAATTATGGTCTAGGTTATTTTGGTATCTTATTAGTCAAATCATGATTTTAGAAATCTCTGTTCTCTTCTGTGCTGATGTAACTAATGTAAATACAATAATTCTAGTAATGATAATATAATGGTAATGTGCCTTGTTATTTGTCGCCCGAGTGCACTTCTTAGTCTCAGGCTAGAGAATCCCTTTACGTAGGTACCCTATTTTGTTTCTTCTCTTTCCCACCTTACTTGCGCCCCAAATTTGTCCAATATCAGTCTAATGTAGGAGAGGTTGACCAAATAATCACCATGGTCAATGTAAGACATTAGACAATAATATAAACACATCAAGTGATATTCAAAGGAGGGTTTAACGTGTTAGCCAACCTGATATAGTAAATAACATAACCAAGTGAAAAACATTAGAGACCCTATCATGATTCTTAGTTAACTTTCTTACTTTTAGAGAAACATGTACATAGTTGCATCGGAAACTGACCAGTATAAGGGATTTAGGAAAAAAAAATATTTAAATCAAAATAGTTTCAATGTTGTAAGATTATGTCCAAGTGAGCACAGAAAACGTGCAGAAAACAATGGACATGAAGAAAATTCATCAGCTTCATAATTTTATAAATAAACAAATAAATGAAGAAATCATAAAAGCTATAAGCCATGATCTGGTGAGAATAAACTGCACCAAACGGAGAGGGACGTCCTAACTAAGTAAACTTAAATTCCAAATAAAAAGCAAGCCCTTCAGGAGATTAACCTAGTACTCTTTATACCATCTTGACTTAACCAAAATCCACTTAAGAGAAACAGAACAATAGCATCATAAACACATGCACACAATAAGTTGAATCATAAATATAAATCTCTGAATATAACATACCCTCCCGCTCTTCAGCAAAGGATGTCACAGGTACAATTTTCACGCAAACTAAAAAAATCAAATTAGCTAGTAAAAAATGAATTCCAAATTCATAGTGGACTCCACTCAAGTACACTAATGAGTTTTTTTTAGATAGAAGAAGAAATTTTATTAATAGAAAAGAGAGAATACAATGAACTGGGGGAACAAGAAGTCCACCCTCAAGAGTCAAAATATTCGTAAAAAATGAAGACTTAAAAAGAAAACCTAAAAAAGTATGCCCTCCAGTCCAGTCCCTACATAGATCAGAGATAGAGGTACCCTTAAAGGATTCTTTTTACTAAAATTAGTGAACCTTATGCAATTTTTAAGGTTCAAATAGTCATTTTAGCACATTTTACATTTGAATCTTGTACTCGTGACATTCTTTGGTGGACTATTCTTTTTCTTACTTATGCCATCCTTTGGTGGACAGAGGAAGTATATATATTCGTGAGAAAGAGATGAGAGAAGATTTTTCCTTTACCCAATATAATTAAATTATATTCCATTTCTGTCCTTTACAAGTTCACCCAAATCATATGTTACTGCCTAAACTTTCACTCGAGGGCAGAGAGGAATGGTTTTGAAAGTTTTCATAACCAAAACTTACTATAACGCATCACTAACTACGAAATTAAAATAATTTTTGTTTTCAAAAAAGAAAATTTTGTTAGAAAAGAAGGAAGATTCAAAAGATCAAGAGGACAAGAAGTACTCAAAAGAGAAAGGAGAGGGAGCAAAGTGAAATTTTCAAATTCCTCAACAGAGGACTACCCCCATCCCGATGAACCCCCTTAAAAGGTTCCCATTACAGATAGGAAGGACAAGGATATTATATTTTATTAGTTACAAACATTGAAATGATTGCCTAAGGTCTAAACATAAATACAATTGAAACATTACAAGATTGCTCACCCTAATGTTTGCCTACATGCCTAAACGTCCGACTTTTAGAGAGAGCTATAACTGTAGTGCTTTAAGTCTAATATTAATGAAAATTTTAAAAATACATACACAGTTCTATATATGGGTTTTTTTTCTGATAAGTGGATAATTAGAGTCCACAACTATATGTTCACTTGGTCATGAATTGATATCAATTACATGAAAATCAATAATAGTCAAAAACCCGTGAGCTCAAGTGCCAAATATTCTCAAATACACCAAACTCGGAGTGAAAGTTTTGCACTGTAATCTTGCATACAGTATATCCAAAAAACAATGGGTTACAAGAATGCATGTTTTGCTTATCAAAAGAGAAAATGCATGGGCTTCCAAGTCACTTTACCTGAAGGAGGTGGATCTGGGTCTCTTGTACTATGCAAAACTGCAGTACCTGATAGGACGGTTATGAATCCACAAAGCACTGAAATAATGTTGCTAGCACTCTGTCCAGACCAATCCTAAAATAGAAGAAATTTACATTTCAGTTTTGGAGGGGATATAGCAAGAGCGTTCCAACAGATAAGTGTTTAAAGTACCTTGAACATTATGGCACTGGCTAAAATTGTGAATGACGTGAACATCGCATAATAGATTGGTGAAACAACTGATGTGTTAAATGTGTCCAGAGCCTGAATAAAAGCCAAAGTTAGTAACTGAATTTCATAATATTGTACACCAGATACAAGTACACTTCTCTGTAAAGAATTATAGTTGGACATCATGTATTAAGGTTAATATTGTTCCAAAAGCAATTTGATCAGCTCCTATCACAGTTTCAGCAAGTGTTTTAAATTTCAATGTTTTTTTACAAAAAAGTTTTCATTTTTTAGATAAGGAAAAAATATATATATCTACAGATGTAAGAGAGTAAAATCTTTTGAAAAGAAGTCCGTGAGCAAAAACACTCATTCTAACAACAAGCACTCACTCATTATTTCTCTTTGATATTGTTTTCGTTGCGTTGTTATTTTTCTAACAACACACACTCTTTCTCTTGTTATTTGTAATGTAACAGTGTTGAATTCTAAGGATGGTCACATCTTGTGATCATATAATGTCATCGCACAAGCCTAGACACAAAAGAATTACTTGATGTCTAACCTTCAATTTTCTTCTCAACAAGAAGATTTATCCTTTTCCCAATATAATGATATGATTCATATGAATTAGCAGTTCAGATATAAGTACCAACCTATCTGTACTTTGAACAAATAAAACACAAGGTAGGGGAAAACAATAGTGGTAATCATACCATAACCTCGATCACACCACCAGCCACATCCTAAACTACATCTGAATTGCTGTCTAACTATAAGATTTATGACTTATCCTTTCCTTCATAAAATGATATAAATTAGCAAATCAGATATTAGTACCAACCTATCAGTACTTTGAACAAGTAAAACAAAAGGTATGGGAAAACATAGATGGTGATAATACCATAACTTCCATAACACCACCGCCAACATCCTATTACTACATCTGGATTTCTGTCCAACTATAAGATTGTAGGTTCTTAGCATGTCATTAGTCCAGCTTTCACCGATTTCTGGAGATTTCTTACTCTGTAGTGTGTATCTTAGAATCACATACTTATTCTCCTATATTGATTTATTAAGTTGAGAAAAGGGAAAACCAATTATATTTATGTTGCATAGCTATAGTACCACAGAAGAAATTTTCCAAATTTAGATGAATAATCAAAACTCAAAAGATAAAAAGGAGCAAACCTTGTTTAAGTAATTCAACTGAGTGATTATACATGAAATGGCAACCATCACAAATACCCATGTTTGGAAGCGTGCTACCTGGCTTGAACCCTCCAATGTGAGTTTTATGGCAATACCTATTGCCTTAACACTCATAACCTGTAAAGCACCAAAAAAATTGCATCAAGCCAACAGAAGAATCATTAATTTGGGTGGGTAAAACAAAAGCCTCGTTATATTGCGATTAATATATCATTGTGAATAAGAAAGTTACAACTTAGAAGATAAATCGAGAATCTTTACACATCCCTGCTTATGATATTGTCTACCCATTTTGCACATTGTTGTAGGAAAGTGAAAACAATGTATTGAAAATACTCATTATTCATCTAGTAAAATACCAAAGATGCCATACTTCTGACTTATATTAGAAATTTAACTTCTATTTTAATAACCCATATAACATGGGTGAAGAGAAGTATTAATTGGTAACTTAATAACTTTTTTCAAATGAGATCATTTTTGGACATCTAACAAATGAAATGAAGAAATTATTTTCAGGAGGAACATAATTTAAAACGCTATCAACCCCATTCAGTGTGCATCATCCATATAAATTTATCTGAATATCAACAAAATAAGAAGACCCTCTGTTGGCATAGATAGACCCTTTTGTTTTGTAGTATTCTTGGCTTGGACTTTAGGACATGCTAAAAAAAAATCATACATTTTTCTTAAATGAAATTTTTTTTTGTACCTTTTACTCTCAATATATTTTTACACAATTTTTTAACTATATTAAAGGTATAAATAAATATAATGTATAAACATGTTGTCAGGACATCTTAGAAAATTCTCAAACAAAAGCCTATGTGTGCAGGTCAGAGTTAAAAAAATTGAGGCATGTTTTCTTTAAAATGCTCGTTTCAGCTCTTCAAATGATTTTTGCTATTAGAAGTCAGATTATATGTTGATCCCTACATCTTTTGGAATATGGTTCTGATCTATAACATTTTGTTGGAGAAAGTCTCTAGGTATACAAATCAGGAATCTGAAAAAAGGAAAAAAAAAAAAAAAAAAGTTCAACTCCTATAAGAATAAGGAGTACTTAACTTACCCAAAAAAAAGAATAATAAGAAATTAGGAGTACTTGAACATGAAATCTACTTCCAGTTAGATTTAAAATTTCTTAAGTGATTAAATATAGATTTAGAAATTCCTTCAATAGGGAACTTACAGATATATAATTCCTTGTTTTACTAGCTTTGAGGTTCTTCTGGAGTGTGCATGCAACTCTAACTTTTAATGTGATTCCGAAAACAAAATCTAGGTATGATGCCACTCTCCCAAGTCCTACCCCTTTTCTTCTTTTTTATTTATTTTTTTTATTTTTTGATAAGTAAAAATGGAGAAAATCTCAACCCCTCACCCCATCCACTGATCCTACAACCTTTCTTCAACGTATATAACCTCTAAACCTGGAATCTCTTATTGATCTTAAAATTAATATAATTAATATTATGTGGTTGGTTTTATAACTCCTTAATCATGTTCTTTTACATGAATTTGAGAGTCATAGCTTATAAGGTAAGCTTCCTCTGCTGCAATATCTGTAATAACAGAAAAAGTACATCAAATTACTAACCGTCAACGATCCATTTATGGAGCACACCCCAATATAAACCATCATGTTTGTCTGCCCATAGCGCGGTTCACAAAATAACACGAGTACCAATACTACAGCTATTGCTGATGCTGTGTACAGAAGAAAAGCTGGACCAAACAACCAAAAATAATCAAGACAAATAATTTTTAATTATTGCATGAGGAAATGAGCTAAAGAGTCATCATAGTATATCACTTCACCTGGTTGTGTAGCTAATGCCCAGATTTCTTCTACTGAAGAAATACTATGTTCACCAGGTGCATGAAGAACAATAATGGTAGATCCAATTACACACAAGACGCAACCCAGAATTCCCACTGTGCGCAGTTTCTCCTTGAGTAAGAAATGCGCTAGAACAGCACTGGGTACAGAATAAGACGATATAGTTTGAGTTAAAAGACTATTCAACTGACAACTCCTTTAATTTTTTCAGATGAAAAATAAATCAGATTTACCTAACAATTATGCTCAGCGCTCCAAGTGGTGTCACAAGCACAGCAGGAGCATAAATGTATGCTACAAAATTTGCAAACTCCCCAACAATCACTGTCAAAGTTTGGAAAAAAATATATTACTTAATTGACATTTCCTCGGTCTTAAATAAGCAATTCTGAAAAATGCAATACTTACTAGTGATCATGCCAACCCACCAAAGTGGCTCTAAAAGATAACCATATCCTCCAGAGCCTTCATATAACAATAAAAAAATCCACCATTAGAATAAATTCAAAACAATGAATAAAGACATAAAATTAAGCCCCATATATGTGACAAAATTTTCAATAGAAAATTAGAAACATGGTATCGGCTAATAAAAACTGATTTAGAGCCTCCGCTTGATGGCTTCCAGTTGGTGCATCAAGTATGTATAATTATGGCCAATTTGACAAATAGTAACCACTGTGGGTTCCTTTTCTATGTAACATACAAAACCTGGTGTTCACTTTACAATTTTTCTAAGTATCTGAGGACAAGAACTTCAAGCAGATAATAACAGTCCCAAGAACTCGGTGTAAGCTTGGACTTTACAATTCAATTACACAAACTATTGATTCTTACTTAATGTGTAGGTTCCATTCCTTTTGGAAAGCTTGCTTATTTAGTCTTAACGGTTAACAACCATACTTCTGCACTTGGCAGCATATACTTGGGTCCTTGGAATTTGGATACTAGAAAAATAATTTAATTTTTAAAGTAGTTCTCTCCTAAGACAAGTTTTAGTAGTCACATTTCCACGCAACCAAACACAGTAAAAAAACATTTGTGTTTAAAATTTACCATATAGTAATTTATAGTATTAACCACACAAAAAAAACAAAAGACTGCTGTTTGGAACATCCATAGAAGAATGGACTCATATATTGGGACAGGACTATATGAAAATCTCCAGTAATTACTGAAATATAACAAATCCCCATTTGTCTAACTCATGTAGATTCTTTACCAGGAAAGAGACCAAAACCCTTTTGTCCCGAAATTCAGGAAAGAGACCTACACTTGCCATATCAAATTTTCCAATCCACAATAAATACAACTAGAGAATAAATAAAGTAAAAGCAGAAATACAACTCAATTTTATTGCTCTCACCGTCCCACTTAGTTGCATCTTTCACTTTTTACCACTCTTTAAGAAAGATAGAATTTTTAGAAAATTTTACTAAGCAAATAGCCATACTTAATGGACCCCACTTCAAATAAAAGAGTTTATAAGAAAAAGGACAAAGGTATACACTTGATTATTTAAGACAAAAACCTTGGGAAGCTTGGTTTTGGACATCCAAGAGGAAAAGGATGTAACTATATTGGGAAATAAGGAGTAATTAATTAGCTTCAAGTTCTTAAAACTGGTTAGTCCTTTTCTTTATATTTGCATATCAGAAAAGCCTAGCAACTCCTACAATTTGAACTATAAAAATCTTTCCATTGCACCAATTCATTAACCACGAAGTAAAAAAAAATATAGCTTGATTTTTCAGTCAAATTCTAAATATATAAAGAAAATTGGTTCCCAACCTAATAACTCCTACATGTTACTACTTGTAACTTTCCACAGCACCAATCTGTAAACTTTAGATCAAGAAACTTATAGAAAGGGTTTTCAGTTAGCGTATGTTAATTTTTTAAGGAGATTGGTACTTACCAAAAATAATTAACAAATCAAACATTTTTAACTTCCAGCATCACCAATGCCTAAAGTAAGAATCAACATACTACAGATAGGATTTGACTTTTGAGTGAATTAACAGATTTTAAGACAAATTGGTAATTAGATAACTACACCTAAATTTTGAAATACTTCAAAATTCTCACTTCACCAATTAAAAAAAACATAAATTCCCATCCCAAAAAAAAAAGTTTTAGAAGTTTGAATAACATACAAGTTTCAATAACCCCAATTAGCGACAATAAATGAACACTAATCACAACCAGTATTACAATAGAAAGAACAAAATGAAAACTTACCGGCGCGAGAACCTGAAGCTCCGGCCCGTTGAAGACCCTTCTTCTTGATGATGAAGCTGGATCCAATGAAGGCACTAGAAGCAACCGCTAGACCAAACCCTAAATAATTAGCTTTATACATATCTGTCCAACAAATCTAGGGTTCGATATCTGATAAATGAAAATTTCATCTGATTTCCCAAATTCACAAAATTGGACAAAGAACCGGGAGATTTCAAAATTTTCGCATCCAGATATGGTAAAATAAATCCTTCAACTCTATACACAACATACAAATGAACAGAGAAATGAATTTGTATACATATATGCGTATATATCTATGAACGGAGATCTCTGTAGAAGTCCAAGCTCTACGGTCACTATTCGTTTTGCCAGCCGTATTTATATCTTGTTTGTCTCTTCTATTCTCTTCATAGGGAGCGAGTACATACTCGCACGTCATGTGCCGCGTGTAGGAGTGGGACCTACCTGTCTTCACAGCTTTCAAACTAACAAAACAAGTAATCAACAACCATTCAGAAGATACATAAATAAAACAAAACACAAGAAAACAACTTGGGTGTAAAATCAATCTAGTCGAACTAAATATTGAGTTATTTAGTTTATAAAATTTATTGAGTATAAAATAATATTAGATTGAGACTTATTTAGTTATCGGATTAATTTAATTTTTTTGAACGAATATGATTCGAGTATTAATAAACAATTATAATTTGAGAAGGTACGAGTAATTATCGAATTTTAAAATTTGATCATATTTGAAAAATTTTGAGCCGAACTCGAATCGAACTTTTAATCGATAGCATTTAATCGAATTAAATCTGCTTTCTTTCGTTTCACGCTTTAAAAATAACTGTGGTCACAGTGGCATTTTTTGTAAATAAAAAAAAATAAACGTGACCACCCTCTTTTAATATTATTTTGTTTTTTAAAAGAATTTCTAAAAGCGATAAAATTTAATAAAATGATCTTATTTAAGAGATGTATGTTATTGAAGATGTATATATATATATATATATATATATATATATATATATATATATATATATATAAAACTAAATTTTGACAAAAATAGAAAATTTCATATTTGGGACTAAATTCTTTTTAACATATAGATTATTTTTTATGAATTTTTTTTTTTAAATGTTTAATATTATACCATCAGGGTAATTGGGTAATGATCCATAATTTTTTTCTCAAATTTAAATTGAAAAAAAAAACATAAAAATCAGGAACTCAGATTATTTTCCATGATTTTTTTTAATATTTAATATTATAACATCAGGGTAATTGGATAATAATCCATAATTTTTTTTCTCCAATTTAAATTGAAAAAAACATAAAAAAATCGGGAACTCAGTGGTCCTTGTTCCAAATGCCAGAATTTGTACCTTGTTCCAAATGTTAAAAATCACAAATGTTATACACATTCGAAGTATAACCTGTAACATAGAATTTATGATATTTTCTTATTGCATACCTTTATCTAGATCCATTTACAATATAGATAAAACACTTATGTATAATAGTGAAATAAGAAATACTAATTTATTTTTATCTTTTCGTTTTTTTTATTGTTACTCTTTCATGTGAAATTCAATTTCACCGACCTAATTAATTTAAATAAAAGAAATAATTTGATTAAGTTGAAATTAGGGTCTAATCGGTTCTCATAAAGGCATTTAATAAATTATATCATTTTTTAATTTATTTTGGAACAAAAACTATAATTTCATTGTGGACACTCAAAATTTGCACATCTTTTTTCTAACAGTGGCAGGAGGACAAAAATGTTATTTCACCTCAAGAACAATATGTCAAAGTAAAGATTACAATGTTCAGAACGAGTATTCGAAGTCCCCACAATGACCGCTGAGCGATAAACTACAAAAAAGAAGATTAACGACTACTCGGCGTTTATAAAAGGATGATTTCCCCCTTTTTGCTCTATTTTTACAAATTCAAAATTAATCAAACTTGATGTCATTATGTAGCTCTCGGAAAAAACTTTTCGGATTAGCATGACACGTTTTTTAACTCTTCCCGATTTGAAAGTTATGGACGTTTCAGCGAATAACATGAAAAAATCGACGCCGTGACACGAAAGCTGATACAAGTGGGCTTCGCTCTAGGGTTGTCACAGATGGACTCGCGGCCTAGGGTGCCTATATAAGGTAGTTTAGGTTCATTTTTTGGAAGGAAAAGACTAAAGAGAGAGAAAAGATATCTATCTGGGAGAAAATCTCTAAATCTAATCTAGATCTAATTTCTCATTAAATCTCCCATCAATCTATAATCAAGGCATGCATACAAAGCTTAAGGAGGAAGAAAACTCCTACTCCCAAGGTTAAAGGTCTCACATCTTTATACTATATCTAGCTTATATTTAGCATATTTTGTCAATTATTGTGTTTGAGCTTTGTTTGTTATGATTATTTCTTCATTTGAGGCTCTCTAGCATCCTAGATCATATTTAGAGGTGTTTGGATCCTATTTTTGAAATTATAAATGATTAGAGAAGATTTCTCATGGATGGAATCTCCTTCTAACTAACCGAGGATATTTTATCGATTTTGACTTTGATTCACTCATTTTTACCAATTATTTTTGTTTGGGAGTTGTTTTCTATTGATTTCTAGGTACCCAAATATCTTAGATTAATACCTAGTGGTGAGGGATCCCACCTTTTTTTGGTCGATGATGCTTTCTCATAAATGGAATCTCTTTATAGTCAATTGGGGGATATATTTCCAATTAGATCTCGAGCGTTGTTTTCAAATCTATGGAATCTTAGATCTATATGTTTCATTCCCTAGATTTTAAAGATCCTTTAATAGATCTCAAATCGATATATAATAGATTCTTGTGATTTCAATATAGTTAACGATATAATTGCGATGTTATTGATTTGTTGTGCGATCTATGGATTTAGGGTTTATATATGGAAGTCCTTTCCTAAACACTAAACTTCGTATATAGGTTTTGATGCATTGTTGGGTATGATTATGAATTATGTGAGCCTAAGAATGAATCCAAGGCTCTTAAACGTTATGTTTAATGGGAATTGAAGGATATTCACACGATGGACATAGTTAACGATTGTAATTTTTGTAATTTGATCATTGTAAATGTAATTCGGATCTTAAAACGATATTGAGGGTTCGATCCCACAAACATTGGATTTAAGGTTTCTTGATAATGAATTTTATTATTGCGAGATACTTCGAGTTATTTAGATGGCTTACATACCCACGGGTAGCTCTAACTCTATTTTCGATGCTTGATTTAATCTTTCAACATACGAAAAATAATTTTCAAATGAAATTGCAAAAATATTTTAAAATTGAATTAATATAGGTTATTAGATTAATTTTAGGCTAAATGAAAAGTAATAGAGAATATCAATTCCTATTTGACAAAGGGTTTGTAAAACAATGTTTTCCCTAAACTACACCAAACAGTTCCTGTCAAATGAACGCTAAAATGAAACTTTTCTTTCAAATCAAATTCTTCGTGCATAGATTAAAAGAGGCTCAAAGTAGCTTCCAAGATAATGTAGATACTAAGACTTTAAAGATTCTAGGAGACGACACCCCAGATTCCATGACTTGGCCTTAGGAGATGCCCTCTAGGTTGCGTCATGTTTTTCAAGACAATCAATTTAATGTTGTAATGAAAATATTAGAAAAGCAATAATCGTGTTTCATGGAAGTCGGAGAGTGCCTAACACATATTTCCCTCGTTTAAGCAACCTTGAACTTTATGAATCTTGATTGCAGACCAATTTTACAGTCATACGATGGGCCATCTCGATTATTAAAACCTAAAATTCTGGATGAGTTGATACATCCATTTAAATATTTACTAATTGACGGCTCTGTCTAGGAATGGAGTTAACCATTTTCATTCCACCCAAATTTATGAATTTTATTCATTGGGGTATGGAATAACTTATTGCAGCTAGAATGAAATGAATTATTCCACTCTCTATTTCATTCCATGGTCTATTCTATTCATTCACCCATTCAATTTATTCAATCCAAACGTAGTACAAAAGAAATATAATCAAACAGTCTTTCTATTTATTTTTTATCTAGTGCATGTATGGTTGCACAGTGTTTTAGAGCGTTTAGATGTCTAAACTTATTTGGAATTTTTATTCGTCTTGTAACAACTTATTTTAAATCTAATTTATTTTAAATACAACTTATTTAACTGATAAACGTAAAGTTTGGGGTTCAAACTCAATACACTAATGTTACGTTTGAATTGTAGGAATGAAGATGAAAATAAGTTGACTCATTCTTAAGGAATAAAAAAAAAATTGGTTGTTCCATTTGAGTGAAATGAATCATTCTCATTCATGCTAAATTTGTAAAATTTTATTCCTTGTGGGAAGATATGGAATTATTCATTCCAGTTAGAATGGAATGAAACATTTCACTCTTCATTTCATTCCCTTCTATTCTCTATTCCATTTATTCACAAATTATATTCATTCAATCCAAACATAGTCCATTTGTTCACAAATTTTGGATATTCAAACGCACCACATCCAAATATAGCGTAAATGTTTTATATTTTGGTAAGTTGGTCAATTCGCCAATAGAATCTTTCTTGTCTATGCAATATTTGGATATTCAATTGACCAACTTATCAAAAATAAACTTTATGCTAATCACTTTCAATTTTTACGTTGCATTTGATGCCTAAACGTTAACTCTTATGAGTTAAACAAATAACATTTTAAAATAAATTTCTATTAGACAAATAAAATTTTTTAAGTGCATTTGATCTTTCAAACATTGTAAAACGTATCAAATGCTAATAACCAAACATACATTAAAAGTAATGTAGTGTATTTAGAATTCGAACTTTACAAACGCTAACCCCATAAAAGATATGAATATAAATTTTATATACACGACTCTTTTTGTGTGAATGTCAGATACATGACTCTAGTAGTACATAAATAGAAGATGAAATACATACGAGAGTGATTTAATATGAAAATTAATTTTGAATTATTGATCAATACAAAATATCGACACGCAAATCCGGGAGAATTTATTTCTACGTGTCAAAGATTATGTATTGGTCAATTAACCAACTTATTATGAAATTAATTTCATGATAACCAGATTCAAACTATATATATATATATATATATATATATATATATATATATATAAATCATCTATATATATATATATATATATATATATATATATATATAAGCCACCGACAAAATGACACCACAGGAAAGACAATCAGAAGATTTTCCGACCGTCCGGACACTGCTAATCAAATATAATGAAAACCAGAAATATAAGCAATATTTGATTCTACAAAAGCCCAACTCTGGTATCTACTAGCTTTGAATTGGTAACCTACAAGCAAAATGGACAAAACATTATTGGATTAATTGGCTACCTATAATTACACTTGTGAGAATTTTGCTGAGATTAATTAGTGACCAGGACCCACCAAATCAAAAAAATTTGCTAGACTATTTTAAGAGATAACAACATTAGATTAGCACTTGGCAGTTTGACAGTTTTGTTATTCTGAAATATAAGATCAAGTTTTTAAAGTCAAAATAAAATAATTTTAAAATTAAAATTGACGTAATTTATTTAACTTTTGAAAGTAAAAAAATTTTATAACTATTAGTATTTTATAGATTATTTACAATTTTGATAATTGTATTACTTGAAATTGAATAAATTTATATCAATTTTAAATTTAAAAATAATTCAAATTACATTTAAAATATAATATTAATTTCATTTTTAGAGTGTAGAAATAATGAATAATCTTATATTTTGTGCATATAAACTCATTCAATTTTTTTTTTAAAAGGAGAAGAAGTACAATTGTTATCCATTTCTTGCTCAAGGATTGTTGTTCTCTCGCTCATTTATTTTATTTTTTTGGATGTCTTAATCTATTACAATAATTTATCCTAATCTATGAGTTTTTTTTGAATATCCTAATCCGTTTGAGGGGGATGTTGACATATAATTACTAATAAATTTTGAAGTGTTAATAAATTTTAATTTAATTAGAAAAAGGAGAGTGAAAAACCAAAACAATTTATGCTTTTATGTATTAGGAAACTCATATTTTCACATTATTTTTTGATATTTTGACACGTATAACCCACATATGAGCTAATAAAATTCTAAACATAAGGTATAATATGTGGGCCCTACATATAGTAATAATAAATAATATTGTGAAAATATTAATTTCCAATTTACAAGGGCATGTATGTGACGCCCCCAAAATAGGTCCATTTCATCCAACCCATTCTCGAAATCATGCCAAATACATGGTATGTAAATAACTATAACTTTATTAATACATTTGTCGTGCAAAATACGACAACATATATATTTGTGAGTTTAAATACAATTATTGTCTTCAGAAATATACATACCAAATAAATCCTCATCACAATTATTGATATATTATTTTACAAAATGGTGAGGACTACTAAACAACTCTCTCTGGAACCTTCATTCCATACCCCTACTAAGATTTCGCTACATTCTCGCCTCCCGAGAAGAAAAATGGAACAAAAAGAAAAAGGGTGAGCTCAACTAGCCTATTAAAGAATATTATGACTAAGATAATATACAACAAATTATCGTTAGTCTTCAACAGAGGAAAATCTAATAGAATACAATAGACAACCAGTTTTAAATCAACAACTCATAATGGAAACAACAATTCATTAGAAGAGTTAAGTAGAGAATGAAATCTACTATCATCTATGAATTTAAAAGTCATCATCGATATTTTATCCCTGTAACATCAATCAATATACATCATAAATCAAATATTCATCTTTGCACTAACAGCCAAAGATATTCACCAATTAGTCGTATTCATGTAAATACATCATCTAACACTCTGCTATTCATCTTTGTCACTACTGCTCATCCAAAGATATCATCACCTTGGTCATGTTCATCTAAACACTGCTCATCTTTGCACTACGCCAAAGATATTTATTATAAAATCATTCATCTTTTGCACTTCAGCCAAAGATATTCGATTATATCATCATTTAGACCGAGTATGTTGAAAAATATTTTAAAGAAAACGAATCCAAAGTGAAACAAAAGAACAAGTATTAAGGATTCATACTTTAAATAACCCAAGTTCAAAATACTTCATAAATAATCGTAGTGGAGTAAAATTCAAGAATGAAGACCAAAACATAGATCCAATCAAAGATAGGAACTAAAATGACAATCTTGGACATAGAAAAGAAAATTTATTTTTTCCGTGAATAGTGTAAATGATTCGTGAATAGTCTCAGATCGTGAATAATTAATCGATATCGTGAATAAAGAACTCAAACACCAAAAGATAAAAATTTCACAAAAAATATCATCACGCTTCGTGAATAGTACTCAAGTGAATAGTAACTCATGAATAATAACTCGCTGAATAAGTAACTCAGAGCATGAAAAAGTTCCAAATTTGATAAAATTTCCAACCAATATTTCTTAAAGATAATGATATTGAAGAAATAATATCATTTTCGAATAAAATAACATCCTTACCTCGAAAGACAATGATTTTAAATTGAAACAGGATATAGGCTATGACTTGAACTTGCACCATATAGCAATACTCAAAGTATACTCAAAATACTCACAAGAATACGCTCGATAATATAGAGAGAAAACTTCGCCTCAATGTGATTTTCAATTCTAACCCAAGACCCTATTTATAGAAAATACTTAGAACACCAAAATGCAAAAAATTTAATATAATATTAATATTAATATTACAATTCCTATGCCCACTTCTAAGGATCTGAATTCAGCATTTACATCACATGCAAGACCCACCTTTAATGATAAAAATGTTTTTCATAATAAAAATAATTAAAACTTACAAAAATCAATTATTTTGGAACTCCGAAACTTCAATAATTCATAATAAATAGTCCTTTTGTCAGAAAATTCGAAACTCGCGTTTTTTTTATAGGAAATTCAATTCTCTACAACTTTACAGAAGAAAGTTTTTCCAAATTCCAAACAAAATTGATCAAATCCATAAACAGACGATTTTACAAAAGCTATAATCAAATTTCAATCAAGAAATGGGGTCTACCGACACATAAAACATGCTTTAAATATTTTTGATAACAAAAATACTCCTCCTTCACATATACTCATATATCCCACATTCATTATAAAAATATCACCATTATTATATTATTAAAATAATATATTTAAATGAATTATTTTATCAGAAAAAGGTAAAATATTAATTTTCAACAATCGTCACATTAAAAATTTTCTTCATCTATATCCACATAAAATCAATATTTTCCTCATCATATAAATCAATAATTAATTATTCACAAATAATATTACGAATCACAATCTTAAGAACTGTGCCGCTCCTGTGAAAGAGGGGCTTCCAATAAAGATTTCTCCTTTACTCTTTGCGCCAAATTAGGTGACCAAACCTCTCCTTGAAGCGTAACTTTCTAGACATTGCCAATAATGTTTTCTAATAATATTATTCGATAATATGAATTATTGCTTCGATAATGGAAAATACGTGTAATGACAATTTATTGAAACAACAAAGAATATAAAATATCAATGCAAAGAATTATTGAATCAATAAAATAAAATCTTCAATAAGAATTCTTCGTAACAATTATTGAGTTGTGTCTTCACGTAAGAATCAATAATTGGTGCAATACTGCGTGTCTTCTCGCTCAACAACGGCGATTAGTGTGTTTTTTAACCACCGGGTATTCCAACAAAGATAATTGAGAATAACTACGCCAGTTATTTATAAACAACTTATATTTGTCGTTTTTATCCAATCGCTTTTAGTTATGGGGCCCATAAAAGGATCGGTACCGTCAATGCGAATATTCCCCGACAAAGATCATTTAATATTCCACGACCAAACGAATATTCCCAGAATAATAATGAATATTTTATAACCACTTGCTTATTCGAAATATTTGCGTATTTTACCCATAACTATCCACATTAATCAAATCAACCCTTACTATTTCAAAATAATAAATAGAGGAAAATAAATTTCATTTATTAATAATTTGGGGTCTTACAATGTATGAAGCTGAGGAGGGACACCTCGTATTTTTGTGTGAGTAAGGTGTAAATGAGCCGAACCTAAGCGATCAGAAAGCTACTCGAAACGTTAAATTCATACTCGAATTCGAACTGTATTTAAATTTTTTTACTGAGATTCGACTCGACTCGAATATTTATTACTCGAATTCGATTCAACTCGAATCCAATTGTATTCAAACTACTTTCGAACTTCAAATTCAAGCTCAAATTCGAGTCTCAACATAATAACTAGTTTTATAATAAACATTATTATAAATTTAATTTGTTATTTTACTTAGAAATGAGAAAATATATTTACTATTACACTTTACAAATATAAAATTACAATTAAAAATAAAAATAAAACAAAATAATAATAATTAATTAACCTAATTTGATTTAATTTTGTATATATTATAAGAGAATGTATCGAGTATATATCTAATCGAATCTGTATCAATCGAGTATGTATCGAATCACAATTGAGAATTCGAGTAGTTTGAATCTTAAACGAGTCGAATATAACCTTGTTCAGATTCTACTCATATTTTTATTCGAATTATTTTTTATGTTCAGATTTGAATCATATTATTAACGAATTCGAACCTCGCTCGTATTTTTTCGAGTCGAGCCCGAACTTTACAACCTTATGTGTGAGGTATCCCTTATAATAGTAATATTTTGAAAAATTATAAAAAATTCTTTTATAGAGAGTGTATTTAATTATACAAAACGATGTCATTTTTATATAATAACTCACACAATTATATTTGTTATCCCTCACTTGTATCTTTTTGTCTTTATTTCTATAGTAGACTAGTGTATGAAGTCGATCCAAAATTATTGTTGGTGTGATTATGATATAAATGATGGGAAGTTGGAAAAATCTAGAGATACAACTTTCAGCACAAAAGAAAATCAAATCAAATCAACTAGTTGTTTTGCTTGTAGTATAAGTAAAAATTTCTTATATTTGCTTTATATTTAGGAAATTTATATTTTCATAAGAAAAATTGATATTTTTATAAAACTTCACTCACATGAATGTGAATCTCATTTACTATTAATATAAAATATCAATTTTTCTTGTGAAAATATTAATTTCCTATATTATTTAAACTTAATATCAATTTCCCTTGAAAATATCAATTTTCTATATTATCAATTTCCCTTGTACCTCCTCCCTCGTTCTCTTTGTCTGATCTGCATGCTTGGAATTCTCTTGTTAAATGGCGGCCCATATATTCTGAACAACCATCACCACCACTTAGTACATAGTACATAAAACACAACAAATTCTTCCTCCATAAACCCAACAATAAGCCTCTTTCACCATGGTTTACCATCAAGGTTTGTCAAATAATTATACAAACTAGATTACTAGAGCTTATAAGGCAGCGCATCATAGCTTACAATGGCCCTAATTATAACCGTAAAAAGAAGAAAATTTGTATAGCCTAGGCCTACCATATCTTAAATTTAAGAAATACCATAGTTTTGCATCAATAACACTAATAAAGCTTCAGTCTTCTATCCAAGTGTCTCTGCATTTCCCTTGTATCAGTTTGTTACTCCAGCAAATCATGTCCAGTGTTCATCATAGATAAAAGCATCAAAAATTAGACAAGAAATTATGGAAGAAACCAAAATGTGGCCCAGGCAGCCGTTTATTGATATCAATACAAGAATAACATGTCTCTGAAAAGCACAATAAATTAACTAGAATGGAAGAACAGTGCATACAAAATCTTGGATGACAAAACACAGAGAAAATAAAGAATTGAACTGTATCATAACAAATTAGACAAGAAATCATAGAAGAAACCCAAATTAAACTGTAACGATGCACAAATAGAAATTACTAAGATATTCGAATAACCTCTTCTTCTTTTGGGTAATAAAGTGGAGATTCTAAGAACCCAAAACCTAAATTAGACAAGAAACACAAAGAATAAACTTAAATAGACGTCTCTCTACCATCTCTAAACATCTCGAATACCTTAAACTGGAAAAAGGAAGGAGAAGGCAGCAGAAGGGGGCAAAGAATTAAAAAAAAACAAAAACAAAACGACTTAAGGAAGCAAATGATGAGGCGTCGGACTTAGGATTGTAGTTCACCGGTGGCGGGAGAACGGGTGGAAGAGATTGAGCTGGCGGCGGCTGAATTACCGGATAATCTTTTTTCTTGGGTGGAGAATCGAAGGAGAGAGATGATTGTTGGTGATGTGAATGGGAGGAAGAGGGTTTAGGGGTTTGGGGAGGAGTAACGAAGACAGTCCAAGTCCGATCTTTCCGATCATCGGCGGCGGATGAGGAGTTGTTGGATCTCTATTTATCGGCGTAAATATTAAAATTAAAAAAAAAAAAAAGAAAAGCAAAACGACTAAGGAAACTGCGCATCGGGAAGGATGGAGTAAAAAAGACGTATGTATAGATTTACTCCAACAAGAACCCTCCATAAACCCTACCACATCCAACATTCTGACTTTACAAAAACAAAACCCCAAATCACATCCAACATTTTACAAAACCCCAAAACCAGTATGAAATTCATACTCCATTTTCTCCTGAAACCGCCGCATCAACATCAGCACCGGTATCAGCAGAGCCGTTCAATCTTCGACTCAGCAGCCTCCATCAAATGGGTTCGAGACCGAGCCTTAGATCACGCCGTCGAGAAAGAAAGAAACCTCAAACCTATGCTCAATCTCAAAAACCTCATCAAATCCGAACCCTCCAAATCTCTCCCTCTCTCTCTCATCGTCCAGAACAAACAAGCTCTCGAAATCCCAATTCGCCCCATTGATTTCATCCGCAAATACCCTTCAGTTTTCGAAGAATTCCTCCCCGGCGGAATCGGAATCAGCCCACATGTCAAATTGACCCCTCAAGTCCTTGACATGGATATTGAAGAACAGTTGGTTTACCAGAGTGAGAATCATAAGCAAGAAGTGGCTAACCGGCTTTTGAAGCTCTTAATGATAGGTAAGATCAATAAAATTCCATTGCATATTGTTGATAAGCTGAAATGGGATCTGGGTTTGCCCCAAGATTATGCAAAAAGCATAGTCCCTGAGTTTCCTGATTATTTCCAAGTCAATAAGAGTAATGATTTATTGTTTTTGGAGTTAGTTTGTTGGAGTAGTGAGCTAGCTGTATCAGTAATGGAAAAGAAGGCAATGAACGGAGGAATTGGTTATAGAAAGGGAATGCCAATTGAATTTCCAGTACTGTATTCTCGAGGATTTGAGGTAGATAAGAAGTTTAAGAAGTGGGTTGATGATTGGCAAAAGTTGCCTTACATTTCTCCATATGAAAATGTATTGCATTCTCAGCCTAAGAGTGAGGACTTGGATAAGTGGGCGGTGGGGGTGTTGCATGAGGTTCTTAGTCTTTTTGTTCCTAAGAAGACTGAGAAGGATAATATACTTTACCTTGGAGAGTATTTGGGGGTTCGGTCGAGGTTCAAGAGGGCTTTGCTTCAACATCCGGGTATATTTTATATTTCGAGTAAACTTCATACTCATACTGTAGTTTTGAGGGAGGGTTATAAGAGGGATTTGTTGATTGGGAAGCATAATCCAGTGATGGGTATGAGGTCTAAGTATATTCACCTTATGAACATGGTGAAAGAGGAGAACAAATCAAAAAGTGATCAAGGTAGTAATACTCGAAGAAAAAAGACGAGTCAGGATTCAAAAGAAGGGGGTGAAGAAGACTTGGAAAATGAAGAAAGTGGGGAAGAAAAAGAAGGGAATTTGAATCACATGTCAGATTCAGAGTTTGAGGATGAAAGTGATGATGAATATGATGACGAGGATGATGATGATGATGATGATGATGAAAACGAAGATGAGAGTACAATGAGCAGAGAAAGAACAACTAGAAAACCTAAGTTTGAAGAGAAGATGAGACCTTTGAGAAATGAGCATAACCAATCTGGTAGAAGATACCCTAGTAGAACTCTGGACAAAGAGTCACCAACATTTTCCAGAGGAAAAGAAAGCCCTTTGAGGAACGAGAGAAACCAATCTGATAGAAGATACCCAAGGAAAAGTCTAAGCAAAGAGTCAACAACATTTTCCAGTGGAAGGAACGAGAGAAACCCATCCGATAGAAGATACCCCAGTAAAAGTCTGAACAAACAGTCAACAACATTTTCCAGAGGAAAGGAAAGCCCTTTGTGGAATGAGAGAAACCAATCCGATAAAAGATACCCCAGTAAAAGACTGAACAAAGAGTCTTCGACATTTTCCAGAAGAAAAGAAAGCCCTTTGAGAAACGAAAGAACCCCATCCAATAGAAGGTATCCCAGTAAAACTCTGGACAAAGAGTCTTCAACATTTTCTAGAGGAAAAGAAAGTCCTTTGAGAAATGAGCCAAACCGATCTGGTAGAATATACCACAGTAAAACTTTGGACAAACAGTCACCAACATTTTCCAGAGGGAAAGAAGTCCCTTCGAAAAATGAGCCAAACCAATCTGGTAGAAGGTACCCCAGCAAAACTATGAACAAAGATTCACCAACAAACTCCAGAGGAAAAGAAATGCCTGCTCGCCAAAATGTTCGTGGGAGGCCAAATGGAAGATTAGATGTCTCAAGAAATAGGGAGACTTCTACTTCAAAAAGGAGGACTTCCACTTATTAAAGATTCAGTTATATCTTGAAGCACCACTAAGGAAAAGTTTGCTTGTACTTTGTAGAGATTTATGAGTCTTCTCATCTGCTGCTGAGTAACATATGTCATGATTTTTAGATTTGCAATTTTATTATCTGATATGTGCTGTCCGATTTCTATTTAGTATTGATTTTGAGAGTTGATTAATTGTGCTTATGGTATTTGTGTTAGTGTAAACAGTTACCTGCTATTTGATTGGTTTCAGTAAGTATAGAAATTTTTATAGTGATTTTTAACATAGCCGATTTGATAATGCATATAGGTTACTGGCTAAAATTTTCATACTATAACTGGGTCTGAGTATCAGTTTCTTCTCCATTAATCTACTTGCCTACTTGGTAAAAGGTAGTTTTACAATTCGAAGTTCAGGAACTATTCTTCTAATGGGATCAGTGGTTAAATGCTAATGAAGCTATAGCAGGTTTCCTTACAAGGATTCTGGCCACATAATGACTTAGTGTCCAATTTGAGTATATCTGTTCAGGTATCTGGGAACATCTTAGCCTACCTTGATGAGTTCTTAACAAAGCTGAAACTTAATGAATAAAACAACCATTTTATCTAGTTTTTCCACTTGGATATAAAAAAGTTGTTATTTTGAGCTTTTGATCTGTTTGGAGTTACGGGGTCCATAATATATCAAATTGAATCTCTCGACAAGATCTGTAAGACTCGTTGCCTTCGGCTATGACACATGTTAATTTAGTTCAAAAGAGGTCGAGAAACATGTGTTTGGGCTTCCCAAAGTTTTTACTAGTTTATGAACTTATTTTGTTGTTCCATGATTTTGAATTCTATTCATAATTAGGTTTTCTAGCTTATTGTTTAGTATTTAAAGGATAGCTTAGATTTGTTTTGGATTATTATTAATCATTGTTTTAAGCCTTATCAATATATTACGGTTCATCCTTCTTTACCCTACTTTGTGGGGTCTTGTGATTGCACAGTTTATAGATCAATCCCGATGATTGTTTCTATTATTCTCTTAGTCTTTCTCTGTGTCCAACATTTTTCCATGACTAGCCACACAGATCAATCACGTGCTTACTCCAAGCAATTCTTTGTAATCTAGTGTTACCTTGTTTCATTTGTCTTCATGGGTGATGACACAGTTATATGTTATGTATACAATATTACAGTTGTAACTTGAATAATTGGGAGGCTCGTGATATGTGTTCTCTCATTCTCTTGCTTGAGTCATGTTCTTTACCCACTTCCATTGATAGGTATGATAGACCTTTTGATTCTTCTAGTGTTTTCATATGCAAGTCTACCTTCTCTGATATTGTTGTAACCAAACTTTTGGAGCAGTTTCCTTTGAACAATTTTATTTGGATGTTGAAAGCTCCTCCTAAGATTAAGATGCCTTGGTTTCGACTTTGGTTCTTGATTGGCTAATACAAAGTGATTAGTTGTAGTGTCACAGGATTTAAAAAGCGTTTTCCTGGATGTGTGTGATGTATTTTAGCAGGTAAGTGAGGTTGGTCTCATTTGTTTCTCCATTGTCCTGTAGCGTGACAACTGTCATGTTCGTTATTCGAGCATTTGATAGAAAGGTTGGGAAAGTGTTGTTATGGTTTGGATTGAAAGGAATGCTCGGATATTCAATGGTTGCTCTCTTCCCTTTGGGATAAGGTCACTTTACTTGCTTCTTTATGGACTTGTGCAATGGGGGATTTGTGGGGATTTCAATTTCAGATTTACAGTGTGATTGGCGGGCTGCCCTTGGTTAAGGGCTTTTTACTATTCCAATTTCTTGTCTTGGAGTATTCTTCGTCCTCCATTTCTTTTGCACACTCTTTCTATTTTCCAATAATTTCTTCTTTAGTTACCCACAAAAATAAAAAATAAAAAAGAGGGAAAGAAATTAAAACACAACAAAATTAAAAGAAAAAGTTGGGAGGAGCTATTACAATGTGCTTCATGTTCTTGTTTGTATGATATATCAGAACATAGTATCAAATCGGCTTGGTCTTTGGTTTAAATTGCTTTTATCTTTTTTATCTGCAGTTCTTCCTGGTTTAGTATTGTTTGGTGTAATGGCAATGTTTGCTACTACAGTTTATCCTTCATTTGTCCAATTTGTATTGCTTTTTAAACATTTTTAAGTGTGCCTGTTGTAACAGCAGGTTTATCTTCCTGGTTTAAGTGTGCTTGTTGTAACAGCAGGTTTTGCTTTTAATTTTAAAAATCCCTTACTACAGTTTATCCTTCATTTGTCCAATCTGCAGTTCTTCCTGGTTTAGTATGGCTTCATGTTCTCTGTTCATTTGTATGTAGTATATAGAGTTGAAGGTTTTATTTTACCATATCTGGATGCGAAAATTTTGAAATCTCCCGGTTCTTTGTCCAATTTTGTGAATTTGGGAAATCAGATGAAATTTTCATTTATCAGATATCAAACCCTAGATTTGTTGGACAGATATGTATAAAGCTAATTATTTAGGGTTTGGTCTAGCGGTTGCTTCTAGTGCCTTCATTGGATCCAGCTTCATCATCAAGAAGAAGGGTCTTCAACGGGCCGGAGCTTCAGGTTTTCGCGCCGGTAAGTTCCCATTTTGTTCTTTCTATTGTAATACTGGTTGTGATTAGTGTTCATTTATTGTCGCTAATTGGGGTTATTGAAACTTGTATGTGATTCAAACTTCTAAAACTTTCTTTTTTTGGGATGGGAATTTATGTTTTTTTTAATTGGTGAAGTGAGAATTTTGAAGTATTTCAAAATTTAGGTGAAGTTAGCTAATTACCAATTTGTCTTAAAATCTGTTAATTCACTCAAAAGTCAAATCCTATCTGTAGTATGTTGATTCTTACTTTAGGCATTGGTGATGCAGGAAGTTAAAAATGTTTGATTTGGTAATTATTTTTGGTAACTACCAATTTCCTTAAAAAATTAACATACGCTAACTGAAAACCCTTTCTATAAGTTTCTTGATCTAAAGCTTACAGATTGGTGCTGTGGAAAGTTACAAGTAGTAAAATGTAGGAGTTTTTAGGTTGGGAACCAATTTTCTTTATATATTTAGAATTTGACTGAAAAATCAAGCTATAGTTTTTTTTTACTTTGTGGTTAATGAATTGGTGCAATGGAAAGATTTTTATAGTTCAAATTGTAGGAGTTGTTGGGCTTTTCTGATATGCAAATATAAAGAAAAGGACTAACCAGTTTTAAGAACTTGAAGCTAATTAATTACTCCTTATGTCCCAATATAGTTACTTCCTTTTCCTCTTGGATGTCCAAAAACCAAGCTTCCCAAGGTTTTTGTCTTAAATAATCAAGTTTAGCCCTTTGTCCTTTTTCTTATAAACTCTTTTATTTGAAGTGGGGTCCATTAAGTATGGCTATTTGCTTAGTAAAGTTTTCTAAAAATTCTATCTTTCTTAAAGAGTGCTAAAAAGTGAAAGATGCAACTAAGTGGGACGGTGAGAGCAATAAAATTGAGTTGTATTTCTGCTTTTACTTTATTATTCTGTAGTTGTATTTATTGTGGATTGGAAAATTTGATATGGCAAGTGTAGGTCTCTTTCCTGAATTTCGGGGAAAAAGGGTTTTGGTCTCTTTCCTGGTAAAGAATCTACATGAGTTAGACAAATGGGGATTTGTTATATTTCAGTAATTACTGGAGAATTTTCATATAGTCCTCTGTCCCAATATATGAGTCCATTCTTCTATGCAATTGGATTTCATCCATCAAATGCAATGGTGAAAAACAGCCTTGACGGAGGCATGCGTGTAGATGATGGATGCACTGGTACCGATGCAGAACTTATAGGAACGGGTAATTGTTTATATGAAGAAAATGAGAACACCCGTTCGCGTAAACGTGAAATGGATCTCCAATTTTGGCTACCCCCAGAAACAGAAGACCAAGAGAATGACATGGAGGGTAGTGTTGCTAATTATGATGACGATGATGATGATGATGATGATGAGTGTGATGATGGTACAAAATGGGGCAAGCCCAGTTCCTTAAGTAGCTTTGGAGTACAAGGCAGTGAGAACTACAGATATAAAGAAGAGAAGCAAAAAGCATTGGACGAGGTGATGAAGCGCAAGTTTAGGGCCCTTGTGGATCATCTTCTTAAATATACAGGTGTTGCCTCTTCAGATAAAGATGGTGACAATTGGGTGGATATAGTGACTTCTTTATCATGGGAAGCAGCTTCATTTGTGAAGCCTGACACTGGTGATGGCAAGGCAATGGATCCTGATGGATGTGTGAAGGTTAAATGTGTTGCAACTGGTTGTCGAAGTGAAAGGTGATAGCTTAAACTAGTTATTGTTTCTGCTAATGTTTTTGTTTGCCTCCAGGTCTCCGTTCATTGTAGATATTTCTGGATAACTAGCTTATGGTTTCTAAAGTAGTATCTTCTTCACTTTTTTGTTGGTAATGAAGATTAATACATCTCTAGTAAGTTGAAGGCTATCTTTTCCTTTCTCCCCCCCCATACCCCCCCAAAAAATAAAAATATCTTCTTCCTGAAGATAAGAGAAGTGTGTAAATATTTCTCTTTTTTATTATATCTGAACATGAGTGACATAGTTTTTATTTCAGTGAAACTTTCAACAACTGATATAAAGTTTCTGACTTAAGACGGAAAGAGAAAAAAAGCTAAAACAGTTTCTGGTTTCATTGTCATTATCTTTAAAATATATAATAAGAAGACACAGACAAAGACAAATTATACATTTTTTGCATCTAAAACGTGGGAGTTGTGTACCATGCATAAGCGGGAAAATATCCTGTGCTTACTGTCAGTGAGCTGATGTTCAGAGAATGTTATTTATGTATGGTTTAGATTCATTTTTTATTCTGCAGTCAATTAATCAAAGGCATGGTCTTCAAGAAGCATGCTGCACACAAGCACATGTCAACAAAGTACAAGAGCCCTAGGTGGTTGTTGATCCAGGGTGCACTTGATCTCTCTTTAAGTGGATTGTCATCCTTTGAATCAATGAAGCAGGTAACATGATTTGAATATCAATGCCCTACTTTATCACGACACTATATGTACTATTAGTTCTCTGTTCTAATCATGTGCTCATGAACAGGAGAATGATATGCTGAAAACTATCATTGAGACAATAGAAATGTGCCTGCCAAATGTGATTTTAGTTGAAAAAACTGTTTCTCGTGATATACAAGAATCCATTCTTTCAAAAGGAATGACACTAGTTATTGATATGAAACTCCATCGCTTACAGAGAGTTGCTCGCTGTACTGGTTCATCGATATTGTCATCAGATACATTAACTGGGAAAAATCTTAGACTGTGATTCCTTTCGTTTCGAAAAGTTTGTAGAGGAGCCTGCTTCTGGTCAAAATGGAAAGAAGCCCAGCAAAACTTTGATGTTCCTTGAGGGCTGTCCTACACGTCTGGGTTGTACAGTAAGTTTATAATAGCTTTTAAAGCTTACTTTTTCTAGCCATGAACTTACTTTTTTTTAATTCTGATTTATGGTTTTTGTCCATTAGATATGTATTTTCATGATTGAGGAGTTGGAAAATCAAGTATCCCTCCTTCAAGCTTATTATTGGACAGCAACTTGGCATGCACATATGTAGCTTCACATAATGTTTTGCCGACAAAGTTCTCTCTATATATAAAACAGTGGCATTTAGATATCTGTGAAGGCTATGTCATCTGTTGATTAAGTGGAATTACTTGCTCTTTTAGCATATTTATTTTGGAAAAGTGCTAGATTTGCATATTTAGGTACTGGAATCTTGACAACTTATTTTATGGCCTTCTGCGTGGTTAAGAAACTAAAATACAATTCTTTAATTTTTTGATATTGAGACATTTTCCCTTTTCTTAATGGATATCAAAGTACCATTATTTAACTTTTTTCTTGAAGGGTATTTTATAATTTTATAATTTCTCTTATTGAAACAAGTTTCCATCTAATTTACTGAATTGTGAATTTTTATTTTGCAGATTTTGTTGAAGGGAACAAACAGTGAAGAACTGAAGAAGATTAAATTTGTGGTTCAGTATGCAGTTCTTCTGGCATATCATTTAATTCTTGAGACGGCTTTCCTTTTAGATCAAAGAGCTATGTTCTATATTGATCTTTGTTGAAGCAAAACCTTTTGCTCAAACTTGTTTAGATTTTTTTGTTTATTTTCTAGGTTTTTGCACAAATTCCTTGTATTTTTTTTAAATGTTACTTTCTGCAGAGGCTCTTATGCAACTTGTTGACTTAGTCATATTCTAGCCTTATATTTTGATGATGAGATGATTAAGTACTAAATTATTTTATGGCATTTCAGGTATTTTGGTGTTAAGGAGCTTTGATTGGATATTCAAGTCTTTGAAGGAATTTCTCTTTTCTAGGAAAACAAATGTAAGATTAATTGCATAATAATTGATTTTTCATTTAAAGGCTCTAGGACATTTTATTGCATTATATATTATTAAATGTCTTAAATGAAAAATATTTTTAAATGATGTTATGAAAAAAATATTTTTGGGAATAATACATATACTAAATATCTTGTCTAAATATGCACTTGATAGCAATATACTTTTGGAGTATGATATGTGTATTAGATATAATGCTACACGTGGATATGCATGATCTCTTAGAATTTTTAAAAGAATAGTAGCTAGTTTTTATTCTACATACATGCTAGTCATATTTTGTTTGGAAGATGATGTATACTACACGTGGATGAGATTTGCTAGAAAGACTAAAAAGCTTGCAACTTTATCTCTTGGTGATTTGATAGCTACGGTTCTCAAGAAAATGTAATTATTTCAAAAGACCTTGAGCCTTGAAATAAGGGGAGTGACTGTTATATCTTTCTATACGCCACCTTTTACTTGAAGAGATAGAAAGTCAAATGTCTATCATGAGTCACTTTTTGAAACAATCTTTGAAGTTGGTTGGAACTATATTCCTAATGCAATGCTTGATTTGTTCCACAATATATCAACTGGAACTTGACTACCGTTGGGAACTTGACTTGTTATCTATCCGATTTCTGTGGATCAATTTGAACATACATTTTTTTTGGATAAGGAACTGCAACGTGAATATTATTAACGGTAGTATTATTGGCTATATAAATCAGTGTTTGTATATTTAGAAGATATATAACTCACAAATTTATACTTTGCAATACACTGATATTTTTGAGCAATATATATTCATCCAGTGCAACGTGTGATCAGCTAAGTGTTTTAATTTTCTGATATTTATTAGCTGATACTTGGTAAGAAATTAATTGCTTATTTATTTTGTGCTACTTGATCATTGCATATAGTTGAGCCTTTAATTGTTAAATTGATTATTCTTGCATTGATCATAGACCTTTATATTGTATTGATTTTTCTATTGTTAAACTAAATGTAGTCTAAAGGTTTTAATCTCGTGGATTAGATAAGTAGTTATTCAAGGAAGTGTTCGAGGTGAAGCAAAGGTGCAAGAGAGCTCAAGGAAATTAATTGTTTATTAATTTTTGAATCAGTTATTTATAAAGAAATAAATAAAGTGAGTCTCCAATACTAGTTGGTATTGACGCGGACTAGGCTATTATCATAGAGGGTAATAGTTGAACCACGTAAAAATCTTGGTGTTGATTTTATTATTTGCTTTACTTAAAATCACATAAGTTAATTAATTATCTTAATTTGACTACTTGCATTATATTTAGATAATTCTTTAACATCAAGTATTTTATTCAAAGCTATATATTAATTCAAGAACTGATTTCAATCATTTTAGTAGCATGAAATTAATAGTTTTTAAAAGTTGGCCATAGATTGCTCATACACTTATTAAACCCCCCCCTTCTAAGTGTGCCTAGTTAAATTTCATTTGGTATCGAGCTTGGCTCTACTTATCTTGGTCTTAAAGGTGACTTGTAGGAAAGATTCTAACATGGCACAGCTTCGAAACAACAATCAAGAAGGTCAATCAACCAATAGACCTCCTTTCTTTGCTTTAGCACGTAAAATTACAATTTCGAAATTCAATGAGGATCTATCTTAAAAGAGATCCTTGGGAATGGTGGGTTGTGGAGAACGGACCATTGTTCCACGAAGAGATGATGGGACACCAAAGATTCTCGCTAGAAATGGATTCCACCAAATCTACATGGTCTCATATGATTCAAAGGCTATGAACACACTTCTCAAATGACATGGTACAATCCGAGATAGATAAAGTCTCCTCATGCAAACACCGCCAAAGAGATGTGGGATACTTTAAGTGTTAAGTCATGAAGGTACTTCAAAAGTCCGAGAAGTCAAGCTAAGCATGCTTATGCATCGATTATGAAATGTTCAAGCTCAAAAAGATGAAACCATCAAGCTAGCTCAAGCAAGATTTCTAGTCCTTATAAACTCCTTGAAATTGCTAGACAAGACTATTCCTCAAAGCCAAATCAACCGTAAGTTGCTTAGGGCTATGCCCAAAAGGTTTGCTTCTAAAATCACTACTCTTCAAGATTACATTATTATTTCTTCCATGGATACTTTAACCTTGTTTGGTGAACTAGAAGAATATGAACATCGCTTAAAGAGATATGATGATGAGGAAGAAACTCCTCAAGAAAGGTTTTAGCTCTTCATGCAGATAATGAAGAAGATGAACTTGATGATAACTCACGAAGAAATAAAGCAATGATGTCAAGAAAACTCAAGGGGTTACTACAAAGGAAAAACAAGAGGAGAAATACCTTCAATTCAAATAAATTCAAAGGAAAGCAAAAATGAAGAGACGTCTTTCAATGTGGGCGCCCCGCCACTTCAAGAAAGATTGTTTTCAACTAAAGAATAAAGGGAAGACCAACTACAAAGACAACAAGAAGAACAAAGCCTTTATTACTTGGAGTGATGAAGAATTCAAGTGGAGTGGAGATCGATGCTAAAGATGAGATAGAACAAGTATGTTTCGTGGGAGTTGAAGGTGAATCCAATCGTATCTCCTAATGAACTAAATTCTTTAAACAAGAAAATAAGAAGTTAAGAGAAAAGAATGCAAGCTTAAAATGATTAGTTAATACATTAATGGATGAAGTAGATTCACTAATAGATGAAAAGAAAGAAATTAAAAAGGAATCCATATGTCAAGAAGAAAAGGTTTTGACTGCTAAGATTGATTATTTAGATAATTATAACAAAATACTTTTCAACAAGGTAAATTTCTTGAATAGTGAAGTCCAAAAATTGACTAATGAGCTAAAAATAAGAGATGTGTGTATTGATGCATTTAGTGATAAATCTCCTCTTAAAACATGTCCTAATAATGAACTTCAAAAAGAAATAAAATCACTAAAATCATCTCTTGCTAAATTTGTTCAAGGTGAAGAAAATCTAAATGTCATATTAGGAAAACAAAGACCTAGTTTTGAAAGACAAGGAATTAGTTTTAATTCTATGCATAAAAAGAGTAATATAAAAATGTTAAACTCAAAATCACGTTTTAGCTTAAATTATTGCTCTCCTTTCACAACTTGCAAACATTGTGGTATTAAAGGTCATTTAGATATAAATTGCTTTAAGAAACGAAATAAGGTTAAAAAGGTATGGTTTAAAAAGAGTAATTTACTTGTTACTAACATAAATGGACCCAAAAAGATATGGGTACCAAAAAGATGAACTATCTTTTCTTGACAGGTATGTTTAAAAGCAAGAGTTCCATCTCAAAAATGGATTCTTGATAGTGGATGCTCTCGTCACATGACCGGTGACAAAACAAAGTTCGTGGAGCTAAAAATCAAGAAGAAAAATGGTACAGTTACATTTGGAGATAATCGAACATGCGAGATAATCGGAAAAGGTAAAATTGAAATGGTAAGGTAAATATTGATAATGTACACCTTGTTAATGGACTTGAATTTAATCTTATTAGTATCGACCAATTAATGGATAATGGTCATCAAGTTAGTTTTGATAAAGAAAATGCACTATTTCTCATGGTACTAACAATATCACTCTAGTTGCACAAAGAGAAGAAAATATATATACTATTGACTTTGAGCAACAGGATGAAGAATTATGTCTAGCATCTGTACAAGATGAGGCTAATTTGTGGCACAAAAGGATGGGACATGTTCACATGGACTTAATCAAGAAATTATCCTCAAAGAATCTTGTCAAAGGGTTGCCGAAAATCAAATATGAAAAGAAGGAAATTTGTGTTCCATGTCAACTCGAAGAATAAGTAAGAACATCATTTACGGCAAAGAACATGGTATCAACTTCTTCTCCCTTACAACTACTTCATCTTGATCTATTTGGACCAGAAAGATATTCTAGTATAAATGGTAAGTTTTATGCTTTTGTAATAGTAGATGACTTCTCTAGATACACATGGGTATAATTCTTGAGAACTAAGGATGAAGAATTTAAAGAGTTTGAAAGATTAATAAGAAAAATTGAAACAAAATATAGTTTCAAACTCATTAGAATTAGAAGTGATCATGACACTGAATTTCAAAAAGATTTTATAACCTTTTGTGATCAAAGAGGTATTAGCCATGAATTCTCAGCACCAAGGACTCCTCAACAAAACGGAGTGGTGGAAAGGAAGAATAGGACTCTACAAGAGACAGTTAGAACTCTATTATAAGAAAGTAAGCTTAAAAGAAATTTTGGGCGGTCAAGTACATCGTGTTATGTTTTAAATAGAGTACTCATTCGTCCTATTATTTTGAAAACACCATATGAGCTTTTAAATAATAAAATTCCCAACATAAGTTATTTCAAAATATTTGGTTCTAAATGCTTCATTTTAAATACAAGTGACAATTTGGGAAAATTTGATGCTAAGTCATATGAAGGAATATTTATTGGTTATTCTCAAAATAGTAAGGCCTATCGCATCTTCAATATTAAGAAGTCATGTGTAGAAGAATCTGTTCATATTACTTTCAATGAGACTAACAATGATCTTCCAAAAGAAAGTGAAGATGATGCAGGTAATTTGGAGATAGTCAACATTTCAACAAATTGAAATGAACAAATCAGGAGACCGAATGAACAAATTCAGCAACCTAAAATGAATGATCAGTATGAACATGAACATGAACCTGAAGATTTGCAGGATGCTGAAAATGAGTCTAATGATCAAGAGGAAGTTATGCATAATATCCAAATGCCAAGAACAGCTAGATACATCAAGAATCATCCTCCAGAAAATATCATTGGAGATATCAATAAAGGTATAACCACACGAAGAGGTTTACAAAATCATCAGCATTCTCTCGCATTTTTTATCACAAAGTTGAGCCAAAGAATGCAAAGGATGCTATACTCTGATGAAAACTAGTTATTGGCAATGCAAGAAGAACTTCAACAATTTGAGAGATGCCAAGTGTGGAACTAATGTCTCCTCCAAAAGATGTTTCCATCATTGGTACAAAATGGGTCTTCAAGAACAAACTTGATGAGCACGGACAATCATTCGTAACAAAGCTAGATTAGTAGCTCAAGGATATAATCAACAAGAGGGATCGACTATGAAGAAACTTATGCACCAAAGGCAGGTTAGAATCAATCAAATTTTGTTAGCTTTTGCTTGCTACAAAAAGTTTAAACTTCATCAAATGGATGTAAAAGTGCTTTCCTCAATGGATACATCAATGAAGAAGTATACGTAAAAGCAACCTCCTGGATTCGAACACGAAAAGTATCCTAATCATGTCTACAAATTAAAGAAAGCTCTTTATGGCTTGAAACAAGCTCTAAGAGCGTGGTACGACAGGTTAAGTAAGTATCTCTTGTCAAATGGGTTTGTTAGAGGTAAGATAGATTCTACATTGTTTATTAAGCATAAAAATGTCGATATTATTATTGTTCAAATATATGTAGATGATATAATATTTGGTTCTACTAATGATTTCCTTTGTGAGTGGTTTTTCAAGTGCATGCATAAAGAATTTGACATGAGCTTAATGGGAGAGCTTAATTACTTTTTGGGACTTCAAATCAAGCAAATGAAGGACGGAATTTACATCCATCAAACCAAATACACAAAAGAATTACTCAAGAGATTTGGCTTTGAAGGATCTAACTCGAAAAAGGTACACCAATGAGCACATCAATAAAACTCACCACCGATTTAGAAAAGGTATTGATGTAGATATAACAAAATATCGAGGTATGATTGGATGTTTACTATATTTAACTGCTTCTAGACCCGATATAATGTATAGTGTTTGTCTATGTGCAAGGTTTCAAGCTAAACCAAAAGAATCACACTTAAATGCTGTTAAAAGGATATTGAAATATTTAAGTGGTACAATAAATTTAGAGTTATGTTATCCAATTTCCAATCATTTTGAACTAATTGGCTATTCAGATGCTGACTATGCAGGGTGTCAAATTGATAGAAAAAGTACGAGTGGTGCTTGTACTTTCTTGGGACAAAGTCTCGTGTCGTGGCATAGTAAAAAGCAAACCTCAGTTGCTCTTTCAACTCATCGAGGTGAATACCTAAATTGCAGGAAGTTGTTGTTCTCAGATATTATGGATGCGACAAACTCTATGTAATTTTGATATATTATGTGATTGCGTGCCTATTTATTGTGATAATTCAAGTGCTATAGATATATCTAAAAATCTTGTGTTACATTCACGTACAAAACACATTGAAGTGAGACATCATTTTTTACATGATAATGTGTCAAAAGGTTTAATTAAATTGCAGATATTTTTACTAAACCTTTGAGTGAAGATAGATTTTGCATGTTACGTAGAGAACTTGGGATGTGTACTGCATGATTTTTTTATCCTAATATTGCATGTATATCGTATTAACTGTTATTAATTAGGATAATTATGTTTTCGTCTAGTCACTTAATGGACGCGAGAATCAAGGCGCATATCATAATTAGCTTTGGAAACCGAAAAGACCGGACGGCTGCCTAGTTTATTGGGAGACGTATGCGTACATGCCTATCATTATGGTTTTTTTTGAAAATTGAAAAGACGAGTCAGCTGTGTTTCTTGGGAAACGTAAGGTCTTGGGAGACGTATGGATCTAAAAGATATCAAGATACATACATGCATTCACTTTTATATATTTTGTATCTTTCCATTCTCTTTCTATCCTCTGATTATTACTCTCTCATCTTACGCCTCATTTGTTCTTCTCATCTAACATCTTCAATCACCATGAGAACCCGTATGAACAAGCGATCACTTATCGATTCTGACGATGACCAGACGACGGTTCCATCTCACTCTACTGCCGGACCATCTAGACAGAAAAAGAAAATGAAGAGGGTTGTGTCATCCGAGGAAGAGTATTTGGACTCTTCGGCGTCTGAAGCGTCCACTTTCATTCCATTATTGCCTAAGTCTACCAGACCCTCATGGGGACGACAGACTTCGTCTTCTAAACCGGAAGTTTCACCTCCTCATATTTCGTGTAAACATTCTACTGTCACAGAATGGGTTCATTACAACTAGCTTGCTAAATACATTGGTGAATTCCTTGATATGCCCATACCTGTTGGAACTTTCATTCCAAGACCTCCTCATTTTGCTACTGATCTGAGTGTGGCTAAGAAGGTTCATCGTGCCAATCCCCGTCCTTATTTCACGAGATCTCAAGAATGATTTGATCTCGCTTTGCGTGTGCTGTTGTGGTAGATCTCGAAGAATGACTTGCTCTCCTTTTTGTTTGATGACAAAGGGGGAGAGAAATTTTATTGATGCATGGATTTAGGGGGAACTTATTATCTTATGCATATATTCAGGGGGAGTTTTTGAGAGTTAAAACAATTTTGGGTTGTCATCATCAAAAAGGGGGAGAATGTTGACTTAGTCATATTCTAGCCTTATGTTTTGATGATGAGATGATTAAGTACTAAATTGTTTTATGGCATTTCAGGTATTTTGGTGCTAAGGAGCTTTGATTGGATATTCAAGTCTTTGAAGGAATTTCTCTTTTCTAGGAAAATAAATGTAAGATTAATTGCATAATAATTGATTTTTTATTTAAAGGCTCTAGGACATTTTATTGCATTATATATTATTAAATGTCTTAAATGAAAAATATTATTAAATGTCTTAAATGAAAAATATGTTTAAATGATCTTATGAAAAAATGTTTTTGAGAATAATACATATATTAAATATCTTGTCTAAATATACACTTGATAGCAATATACTTTTGGAGCATGATATGTGTATTAGATATAATGCTACACGTGGATATGCACGATCTCTTAGAATTTTTAAAAGAATAGTAGCTAGTTTTTATTCTACATACATGCTAGCCATATTTTGTTTGGAAGATGATGTATACTACACGTGGATGAGATTTGCTAGAAAGACTAAAAAGCTTGCAACTTTATCTCTTGGTGATTTGATAGCTACGGTTCTCAAGGAAATGTAATTATTTCAAAAGACCTTGAGCCTTGAAATAAGGGGAGTGACTGTTATATCTTTCTATACGTCACCTTTTACTTGAAGAGATAGAAAGTCAAAAGTCTATCACGAGTCACTTTTTGAAACAATCTTTGAAGTTGGTTGGAACTATATTCCTAATGCAATGCTTGATTTGTTCCACAATATATCAACTGGAACTTGACTACCGTTGGGAACTTGACTTGTTATCTATCCGATTTCTGTGGATTAATTTGAACATACATTTTTTTTGGATAAGGAACTGCAACGTGAATATTATTAACGGTAGTATTATTATTATATAAATCAATCGGTGTTTTATATTTAGAAGATATATAACTCACAAATTTATACTTTGCAATACACCGATATTTTTGAGCAATATATATTCATCCAGTACAACGTGTGATCAGCTAAGTGTTTTAATTTTCTGATATTTATTAGCTGATACTTGGTAAGAAATTAATTGCTTATTTATTTTGTGCTACTTGATCATTGCATATAGTTGAGCCTTTAATTGTTAAATTGATTATTCTTGCATTGATCATAGACCTCTATATTGTATTAATTTTTCTATTTTTAGACTAAGTGTAGTCTAAAGGTTTTAATCCTGGTGGATTAGATAAGTAGGTTACAAACAGGTTCGAGGAAGCAAAGGTGCTTGAAGGGTGCATAGGTGCACAAGGAGCAAGAGAGCTCAAGGGAAATTAATTGTTTATTAATTTTTTGAATCATTTTGTAATCTGTATTTATTTATAAAGAAATAAATAAAGTGAGTCTCCAATACTAGTTGGTATTGGACGTGGACTAGGCTATTATCATAGAGGGTAATAGTTGAACCACGTAAAAATCTTAGTGTTGATTTTATTATTTGCTTTACTTAAAATCACATAAGTTAATTAATTATCTTAATTTGACTACTTGCATTATATTTAGATAATTCTTTAACATCAAGTATTTTATTCAAAAGGCTATATTAATTCAGTAAACTGATTTCAATCATTTTAGTTTAAAAGTTGGCCATAGATTGCTCATACACTTATTCAACCCCCCTTCTAAGTGTGCCTAGTTAAATTTCAGCTCAGCTTATCAAACAACTTGTCATTGAGTAGATCATCTAGCTGTGGACATCAATTTCATAGGGACTTCTTTGGGTATGGTAACTTAATGTTTTTAGTTGTTGGCAGAATAACTATATGCGGATCCGGTTAACATGAAGTGAATTTAAGCTAAGCCTCAGTTCACGCTAATACAAAATCTGATCTTGTGTACGCTTATGAGGTTGATCTCTCCACATTCGTGTCAAGATCAGATATTAATCGTAAGTTTAACTTACAATGAAATTAACTTCGTGTCATAGTGATGGAGAATAAAAAGGAGAACCTAGGCAGGGTGAAAGTGGACAACATTTATTTTGTCCATGTAATGCATTTTTAAATTATAATATTTTTACAATTTCAAAAAATATAAGGAAAATGTTGGTGCTTGTAGTTTATTCTCTGCATATAACTTTGTGGTTTTGGTGTTCTTACTCATTAAATGCATCATGCCCAACTATAGGTCTTGCTTGTCTAGCGCAGGTCGCAACCTATTAATTCTAGAGTGCAATTATAATTATTTAGTGAAATTAGTTATAATTAATATAATTCTAATCGATTAAAGAGTTGATTAGAAATTAGAACTCCCTCAGTCCTTAATTATTTGACAGTTTAGAGGTGGACACAAGAATTAAGATAATGATTGAAAAATATTAAATATAGTACTCAATTGTCTATAATACTCTTAAATTATTATTTATCATAGTTATTCATATTCTCTCACATATTTTTTCATAATTATCTCCTAAAAAAACTCTCATGCCTGTTTACTCATTAGTCTCTCACTCTATCAATCCTCATAAAAAAATGTATCTAATTGACTAATTTTTTAGAAATTAAGGAGAGTTTTGTTGGGATAAAGAGAGAAAAAGAGTTGAAAGTATCAAAAAATAGGCAGAGTAATAACGAGTAATTTTGGAAAAATTGTCATTAATTCTCCTAGATTTGAACAATCGTCAAATAATTAGGGACAAATGAATTCTAAAACGTCAAATAATTAGGGATGGAGGGAATATTATATTGGAGATAGAATTGTAGAAACCTACTTGATCCCCACTTTAGCCTTTATTAAGATATAACAAAATAGCAGGATAAAATATATCAAAAATGTTTTCAAATTATCTTGATAAATATCAAGGAGTTGAGGACTCTATATATTATATCACTTTGCAGTATTTTGAATCCACACTCAGAAAATATGTGATACAACTAAGCACGAGGTATGTAATTAATTAATTTATTTATTTGATTATGCTAAATTATTAGAAAGATCTTGGGATAATTATTTTTTAAAGTAAAAAATATTAATTTATTTAGAAATCGTTTCCTACATGGCCAAGAACAATTTAATAGTAAAAAATTGATATTTTTACATAATTTATCTGGCATGAATAATTAGTAAACCCTACATCAATATAAAAGACTCGTATGAAAATATCAATTTATAAAATTTAACTTACAATTCAAAATTAGAGACCACACTTCTTTATCAAAATGGCCTCAACTTTAATATAGGCCTATAATACTCTCATGAGATCAAATATAAAGTACAAGTGGTAATAGTTAAAATTTTACTAAAAGGCATGTCCTCCATTTATTTAAAAAGTTACTCCATATACTAAACCATAACACCCACTATCGAAAAAACAAAACAAATCAATGCTTACTTTTTAACTTTCTGTTCCCAAGCTAGTATTTTCTGGGGAAAAATAGCACAGAAAGTAAAGTACCTTGGGAAAAAGGACCTATAAAATGTTAGCTGAGATCCCTTCTTTGAATATACTGGTTTAAAATGACGGAAAAGAAAAGAAAAGAAAAGAAAAGAATAGAAAACTTAACTTTATATTTAATTCTTTTGTTATCGAGTTTTTTAATGGATGACAATTTTTAGCACAAAACTTTATATATTTTGGCAAAATTGGTGCAAAAATTAATTTTAAAAACAATCTATTTAACACTAAAAAATTAAAACTGAACATTTAATTTGAGACGGACGAAATATAACTTATAAGTCAAAATTAGGTATCACATTATTTATTAAACTAGCATAGGTTGTGTCCTTGAATACTAGGCTAAACATTAATATAGCCCCAAGACACCAATCATCATGTTCTCCTGTATATAATAAATATTTCTTCTGGGGATATTTCTAGCTACTTTTTTTTTTTTTTTTTTTTTAGTACATGGATTAAAAAGTATAATATTTATTTCAATTAAAATTTATTTAAAAATAGTATTTTATAGGTATAATTTAGATACATAAGTTGAAAACTATTAATACATCACAAGAGAATTTCTTTTTGTATGATCCAATTTACAAGGTAAACACTAATATATAAAAAATTTCAGTAAATAAATATTATATTCTCCTTAAAGTTGTAAAAAATAAAAAAAATTTTGGAAAAAAATTTTTCTTTAAAAAAATCCCCTAAATTACTTATATAATAAATACTAGTATTTGGGTACACACTAAAAAAAAGGAATAGTGTAAAAAAAGTTTAAAATTTATTTTTTGTTGGCCCATAAAATTATATAAAGTGATGAATATTTTTTTATATTCATGAATACCACTAAATGACATATTTAACTTTTATTTTATATATTTTATCTTATTTTTGTGGGACAATTTTTTTTACCTTTAATCATTTTTGTTGGGAGGGAGGGAGGAGTATCAACTATCAAACAAAAAATAAAAAATAAAAATTAAAAGGTTTCTTTAGATCTCTGTTACCAAGCCAGTATTTTCTGGCCAAAAGTAGCACAGAAAGTAAAGTAACTTGGGGCAGTCCAAAAATGAGAAGACTTACCCCATCCAATGTGCATAATACTAAACAAAGTACAATTTTCTTAGCCTTAAAAATATGCAACACTTACTCTTGTTAGGGGACCTCACCCATGAGACAAAATGACCTAAAACAATGAGATTTATTTTTAGTTGCAGGTGATGTGCCACGTGGGATTACACTTCATTGACACGTATGTGTTTCTTGATATCCAAGTTGTCCTTTGGGTATATTTTTATTTTTTTCAAGACTTAAACTGGGAGTTTACTGTAAAATTGGCTCAATTGTCTGGAATGTCTTATGATTTATAAGATAAAACAAAAGTTGATTTATAAGTTAGTTTAAGTTGTTATTTTAAATTGTGATTTATAAGTAAAAATATTAAGTATTAATTTGACTTATAAGTTAAAATAAGTTATAAAAGTGTTCGGTTCATAATGACTTAATAAATTAAAATAAATATAAAGATTACTAAAAAAGTATTAATAAAAAGAGTGGCAAAATAGACATTATATTTGTTCAAACTAACTTATTTTAAAATGACTTATAACTTTTTTTACTTAAAACTCAACTTTTAAGTACAAAAATAAGTCATTCTCAAATGGGTGAATAGTAGAAAATGACTTAGAAATTAATTTAACCAACTTACAAGTCAATCTGGAACAGGCTCTAAGCAATACAAAATGAAGAAAATTGTTAATACAATGTTCAAATAGAAAGAGGAAAAAAACTAAAATATTCATGGTGGAGAAAGAGGAATGTTTGAGTAATTTCACATCAAATTTAAATTTAAAAATTTTGCAAATTTACTTCACGGGTCAAAAATGAGAATCTTTTGACAAAAATAATATTATTTTCTCACTTATTTTTCCTTTATTGTGTACGCATTTCGGTTTTATTTTATTTTATTTAATATTATTATTTTGGCATATACTTTTGTTTTGTTATTTGATATTGTTAATTCCATATTTGGTGGGTCACATTTCCGTACAACAATAGTATGGGGCATAACAACAACAAAACAAGATGCATGATAACACCCATGCCTGGTAAACACAAGGTTCAAGAGAAAGAGGCACAAGTGCTTCCCCATCCTTGGAGCAACCAACTAAACAACAACAATTTGCACCCAAAAACCAACATTCATGCCCACATTCCCATTCTTTCTTCTTTTCATTTTCCCTTTAAAAAATATCAACAATATTGTCATTTGCCTGAGCTAGTAACCCTTTTTTCTCTTCACCATTTTCACATTTCCCCTTCATTTCCAAGGCAGTAAGTTTCTTAGCCTTCAACGCCTCGCTTTCCCAATCAGTTCCAACCAACACGGCATACAAAATAGACACGGCGCAGGCTGCTTGAGCCGATAAGAGCCCTAACCACAGCCCACTGAACCCGATATCGAGCCAAAATGCCAAGCCAACAGCTACTGGAGTGCCCACAAAATAAAATGAGCCGAGATTGATACGTGCACCCACGGCTGGCCTGGCGGTGCCACGTAGGATGCCACAACCGGTCGTTTGTGGGCAGTTTCCGAGCTCGCAGAGCCCCATTATTGGCATAACTGATGCAACTAGAGCTTTTAACATCTCATCTTTTGTAAATAAACCACCCCATTTGTCCCTGAAGATTGATGTCCAGTAGACGTTAATAATCCCAATTAGGAAAGCGCAGCCTAATGCAACCATTGCAGCTAGCTTGGCCTTGTATGGCTTACCAGCCCCCAGCTCATTTCCTACCTGCACAAGTAACATAAATATATAAAAACTAAAATCATTACATTAAAATTCCTGCCATCACCCAAATATGATCCAAACACAAATATAAAGGGAACTCATATTTCCACGAGTCTCTCACATGAATGTGAATCCCAATCACTATTCATCCAAGGAGAACCATGGGAAAAAAATATCAATTTCCAATACAAATGCACGAAAACAAGGCAAAAACCATTACTTTTGGAAATATCTTAATTGCAATCATTTCAACTTTCATCGTGGAAATAAGCTATAGATTGCTAATCTATCTCGTCATGAACTTCGATGGTTCTAATAATTGTCCACTTATAATTAGTTAAACATAGTTATCAATCCAAACATATCTAGTGGAAATTTTAAATCCCAAAACCATAGCAATAAGCGACAAAGGACAAACGTCAAGTAGATACGCATATCTCATATATTTTCAAGTATCAAAAGCACAATATCTTGATTATAATGCCACTAGGTCAACTTTAGTTTTTTCAAGATGCATGTCGATGTCCCATATGTTTTCAACTGTCAAAGGTATGGCTGCTTGATTATTATAACTCCACTTGGTCAACTTTAGTTTGTTAAATGATTTTGTCACAACCAAAATGGGCACTAAAGTTGGCCACAAAAAGCTTAAACAGGAATCGAAATGTCGATGAATGTTCACTTATCCTATACTAAAATAGTCTAACCACATAACTTGTGTGATCTGCTTGTGTAATCGTACAAGTGGAGCTATGATGCAATCAGAAAACAAATCAAAAAGCACAAATTATTGAACACACATGCATTATGGATGTAACTGTCCATTACTTCTATATGCTATAATGCAACAACAAAACAAAGTTTGTACAAGCATATATAGAAAGTCAGCAATTTGATTAGAATAAAATGAGACAGCCATTTAAGCAAATACTATCTAAGAAGTTGTACAAGTACATTGGTTTTAAATTTATTTAGTGCCTATAATAATTATTCTACATAATAAAGGACTAAAGGACAATACTTAGTGCATAAAGCTGTGTCAGCTAGGTATGACCATTTAGTATGTAGAGTAATTAAGGGTACTCCTATGATCCCACAATTTAAAGGAAATCAATAAGCGCACTCGATTATTTCTCATTTGAATTCACATGACCATGTACTATACATTTTAATGTTGATACTAGAGCACAAATAGCTAAATATGGACTTTGGAATACATTTAATGTTTTTCCCGTCGCTATACATCTACTGCGACACTTTTAATGTGAAAATATCAAAAAATGTTGTGAAAATATCAAATTCCTAATTTTATATTTTTTAGTTTTGTTTCTCTTGTTGCTTTGTCGTTTTGGTGTTTACATATGAACTCGCTACTACTAGCTTACACGGGACCTTCTAACCCTAAAACGCCTTCTCATTAGTATACATTATGTTAATACCAAATCAAAGTGTTGATTTATAAACTAAATCTTGATCCAAAAGATTAAATATTACAGTTTTGAGCACATATCGTTATTTTTATGATATAGGATTTCTTACCACGTAATAATATGCATTAAAAGCTGTACCTTTCTTTAACCGTGTTTAAGAGTTTTAAAATTGAAAATCAAAGAATTGAATCAATTTATTGAATGGAGTTATTTATTTTGTTTACAAACAACTTATAAACAAACTTGATCAGATACTGGAACAACTTAGAAATTTTATTCACAATTATAAAATATCTAATAATACTCGATTGATTCTAAGCTGTTAGTATGTCAAGATTTAATCTTGTGAGCCCTTTAAGAGAGAGAAAAGAAAATACATAGACAAAAAACTTGGCTATTTTCCTCGCGACAATATTATGTACATGAACGGACCGATTTGAACAGAAAAATAAATTACAACTTAGTGATATATTTTATAATTCCTATATTAATCCCTAGTTAGGAACTCAAAAAAAGCAAAAATCTTTTCATTTATGTACTATTTTTAATTTTCCATTCCATCTTTTTATGTCCAAAACTCACATGCATAGTAGTATAACACTAACAAAATAAGCTTATCTTAGGCAATACTATCATTCCCCCCCTCCCCAAGATATAAGGACAAACAAATAAAGGAGTAATCCATAGCCAAAGATAATTACGGAGAGTAGATTATAAGATTCAACAAACATGATTTAATTAAAAAATATCATTTTCACACGAAGTACCAACTTTCCCCCTATAAATGGAAAATCAAAGTCCCTTCCTGATAAATTGATTAATTGGCAAACATAGTAAAAAAATTCTCAAAGATTCTAAGAAAAAAAAAACACCTACCCTGGCAGAGACACAGCCAGCCAAAGCCATGGGGACAGTGTACATAAGGCTAGTTGTCTGAATCAATATCCCAGTAGCACCCACTGCCAGTCTGGGATTCGGCAAGTACCCCCTGAAAGGACGGTCACGATCTCATACCACCACCACTCCAAACAAATCCCAATGCAGCTCGGCACCGCCAATCTCAACAGCGGCCCCACCCCTCCTCCAATCCCAGCCGTCCATTTCCACTCCCACCTCCCATACAAGTACACGTACCCAGCCATCAGCACCATCATATGCAGGTTCGTCAGAACCGAAGCAACCGCCACCCCGGGTACACCCAACTTCAGTACCACCACCGCCAGGTAATTCAACGGCACGTGGAATATCACCGCCACGAGGCTGCACCACATCATCGGTTTGGTCACCCCCTGTGACCTTAGATAAACCCTCAAAGGCTGCAGAAAGGAGTTTGTTAAGAGGTCCGGGAGGGAAAAGATACAGTACGTCGCGGCCATTGACGTGATCTCCCTGTCCTGTAACGCGGCCGAATATGGTTAGAATTTTTGTAAACAACAAATTATCAGATAAACTAACATCGTGTTACTGAGTTTTAAAATAATAAAATAATTAAATTTTTATATAAACATTCCAGTTTTCATTGTATCACCTGGCCCATGAAAATCATGATGGTCTCAAGGTGGACCCACAGGAGGCTGATGGGGATGATGGCTAGGAGGAGTATGAAGATCATGCGGTGGAGAGAGAGGGAGAGTAGGTCCCAATTCTTGCTACCGTAGGCTTGGCTGCAGACGGGCTCCAGCCCCGAGGCTAACCCAGCTAAAACAGAGTAGCCGGTGATGTTTGTGAAGCCGATGGAGAGGGCGCCGCCGGCTAGCTCCAAGCTGCCAAGCCGGCCTAGGAAAAGGACCGAGACCACGGCTCGGACGTAGACTAGGCAGTTCATTGCTGTTACGGGCAAGGCCATGGACCATAGCTCCTTCATCTCTTCCACAACCTGCCCAAAATATAAAAAATAAATCTATTAGTGATTCAAAATCGTTAAATAATTAAAATTAAATTAATGGGTATTCATATTTATGTACAAATTATTAAACTAAAGTGATTCAAAAATGTGAAATAATCAAAAAAAAAAAATAGTTCGTTTTGATGCATTAAAAAAGTGCCTATAGACAAACAAGACGTCTAAACTCTAAAAATCTCAAAAGCTCTAAAACCCCAAACCAACCAATGCTTAAACCGACATGAATATATATTTAAGAGAAGTGGTTAGCATTGCATATCAATATTTTATTAGTCATCGATAACGGAATTAACGATAATGAATTTCGATATAAAGAAAGATGAGAGAGAAAAGAGAAGGGAAATTACTAGATTAATCGTACTTTACCTGAGAAGGAGATGGGGTTTTGTGGGAGAAAAAATCTGGGTCTTTATCATCAGCCATTATTTGACGAAGCTTGGGAGGTGATTTATAGCTAAAATAAACCTTGTTACTAGTAAGGCTACTCTCTGCAAATGAAAAACAAGTTGTTAAAATGATGAAAATATGTTCTGTTTTTGCAGTATATAATTTATGTCATTAATTTCTAGACAAGTTTGTTTTTTATTGGAGTATTTTCAGTTTCGTGAAAAACCCACCTCATGATTTTTTACTGGTTTTGAACAATTAAATGGACATTTAATATAAGGAAGATAAGGAGGAGTTGGGAAAACGAAAATGAAGGGTTGAGAGGGATTTATGGGGTTTATGATTTGATAGGGGGAGTTGTAGGAGTAGGAGTAGGAGTAGAGGAGGGTATTGGGTTCGAGTAAGCTATTTGTGTAGGTTGGATATCTGGCGGGATTATATATATAGAGGGAAAGAAAAGGGTGGAAAAGAAAAGAAAAGAGGAGTACTTGGTAATGGCGGCGACTGTGACCTGGGTTTATTGGGGGCTCTGCCACGAAGGGGAGAAATAGGGGCGGGCTGTATAGAGTTAGGCAATGAGTCTAGAAAGATAACAGAGGAGAGAAAAGGAGAGAAAATTTATGAGAGAGGAAGGGAGAGGAGGGGGTTTAATTTCAGCTTACTTTGTACCGTAGCTGCCGCTACTTCTGCAGTTGAATTATAATCTGGGTATGTTTTAAATTTAATGAAAATAATAAAATTACTTCTTCCTCCACGTAATGATGATAACGCTACATTTTTTTTTTTTAAAAAAATGAGATAAAATATATAAAATAAAAAAGTAAATATGTATTATTATAAAAAAAAAAATTATTTGTCAATTTATATAATTTTATAAAATTATTAAAAAAATATTTTTTTACTTTTTTTTTTAAACTTTTTTTTAATATATATACAAATTATAATTTACTTATACTTTTTGGGGACGGAAGGAGTAGTTTAATGTGTATAATTAATTTTATAATTTACTTTTTTTTACTAGTTGAATACATGTTTAAATATTATTAAAATATTAAATACATGCTAAAATGTATTAGGACAAAATTTGTCAATAGTAAATACCAATTGTGAATAATGACATAGAAAAGAATTAAGCAGTGCTCTCCATTAATTTATTTTATTTTATTATTTAGATATTTAGAGTTTCATATTAATTATAATTCAACTTTGTTATAAAATTTATCTGACATATAAATTATTTTTTCTTAAATATTTAATTTTACCATCGTATTCATATGAGATCTTAACATTATCCTTCAAAATTTTGATTGAATCGTGGTAGATGATGTGATATTAAATATTTTAATAATATTTATAGTATGATTAATTACAAAAAATATACTTAATTAATGGAAGAATGACACGTCATTAAAGACAAATTTTAAAACTCTTATTATTACCCTTTTTTGCTTAATTTGCGCTTCTCTATTTGAGTTAATTCATGGTTAGTGTTTTTTGTGCTTCTCTATTTGCGCTTCATCCAACGTTCGAGGTTACAAAATCATATGAAAATTTGATGAATAATAGTACTCTTTTCGTCCATAATATATATGATGTTTTGGAGTTATTTACAATAATTAATAAAATAATGGTATTTTCTTCGTCTTTATTTAAATGACATTCTAGGAGAATTAATAATAATTTTTTTAAAATTATCTTTCATTACTCTATCTATATTTTTAGTACTTTAAACTCTTGTGCTATGATAAATTAATGATTTAAGAGTATTATAGACAATTGAGTACTATATTTAATGTTTTTCAATCATTATCTTAAGTGGTATTCTTGTTACACACTAAATAATTGAATGGCTAAATCGGTCAGCCATTCAGTGAGTTTGTTTTGGGAAAAAAAATCGTCAGAATGACTGAATCGGTCAGACATTCAGACGATTTGGACTTGAATGGTTTAGCGTCATTTTTTTGACTGAATGATTGCTGAATGAAGTATTTTATATATAGATTTTTTTATAATATTAACTATTATATTAAGTAATATTAAATAAATTTACAACAATTTTGAATTTTTTTAGAGATGTAAAATAATAAAAATTTGTTATTTAAATATTTCAGACATGTTAATTATCAAATAATTTTTTTTATTAAATATTCAGTATTCAATATTCAATTTTATTCAGTTCATTCAGATTTAGAACAATTTCCATTGAATTTAGTTCAATTTTTATCAAACATCCTTTAGTCAGCTCTACTTTTTAGCGAGTTGATTAATATTTTCTTTGTCTTCTGTTGTGCAGGACTGATTTGTAAAGAGAGACGCTAAAATAGAAGAGCTTTTGGGTGAATTAAAAATACTTTTATTTAAATATACAAGTATTTTAGTATTTGATGACCCTCGAGAAACATTTTTAATGAGTTAAAGATTTGAGTAAAAAAACATTTTTTAAAAAAAATTATACTTTTAACTCCACCACTTTTAGCAAAAATTAAAAATAAAATTATCCGTAAATTAATAATATATTTTACACTAGCGGTTAAAATAAATAACATATTTTCTTAAAGTTAAAATGTTACGCAATTTCAAAAAATAGTTTAAAACTTTATTCTCCTTTAATAAAATAGATAAAGACAATATATACGCAATATAATTATAAAATAAATATGATAAGGTACTGCAATTTATCATAAATAAATAATTTTAATTTTCTTAATTATTTAGGCATTTCATTTTGCATTTTGTTAAACTATATTTTATTTATATTAAACTGATTATTTATTACTTTCTCTACTTAAAAAATATAAGATCATTATTAATATTTTAGAGTCAATTTAAAATACTTTTAAATATAAAATTAATAAATATTTATTTAATTTTAATGAATAAAATAATGACTGCTATAAATTATTTAAAAAGTGGTACTAGTTGAGCATTATTTAATTTAGTTTTTCAAGACGAAAGTGTCCCTTAATAAACAAATGCAAATTATATATTTCTTTTCATCAAATAGAGATGTAATTAACGAAAGATAATTTAAATGTTTTAAATAATTATCAAATTATTTCAATAATCACGGGTTATTATTAGATAAATTATGTGGAATTGCCAAATTATTATTTTCATACGTAAGAGTCACGTACTTACTACCCATGCAGAAGAACATTATAAATATTTTATAATTTTTGTATAGAAATATCAGTTTCCTATTATATTAGTAATTTATTTATAGAGAAGTTACTAATTTGGTAATGTCTAAATGATATTTTAATATAATTATAATAAACAGAGAAGAATAACATTAAAATAATTTCTGCTAATCCAATATGAACTTTTTCCAAAAATTTTAAGTTAGAAAGATTCATTTGTTTCAATCTTGACCATTGTCTAAGAAAATACAATCAAATATTATTATATTAGTTTGTAGGCTCCCTTTATAATTCAAATTAATCAAACACATATTGTAACTAAGAAGAAGCACACCAAAATCGAAATCAATTAAAAAAGAAAATCTTATTATAGATAGATATATAATTATAGATAAGGTATATGTGACACCCCCAAAATAGGTCCATTCCATCCAACCCATTCTGAGTCGCCAAATACATAGTACAGAGATAACTACAACTTTATTAATACATTTGTCGTGCAAAATACGACAACATATATAATTGTGAGTTTAAAAAAACAATTATTGTCTTCTAGACAATATCATGCATACCCAAATAAATCCTCATCATAATTATTTATACATTATTTTATAAAAATGGTGAGGACTACTAAACAACTCTTTCTAGAACCTTTATTCCATATCCCGACTAGTACTCGCTACATTCTCGCCTCCTGAGAAGAAAAATGGAACAAAAAGGAAAAGGGTGAGCTCGACTAGCCCAGTAAAAAATATTATGACTAAGATAATATACAACAAAATTATCGTTAGTCTTCAACAGGAAAAATATAATAGAATACAATAGACAACAAGTTTTAAATCAATATTCGCAATGAAATAATAATTCATTAGAAGAGTTAAGTAGAGAATGCAAACTACTATCTTCTATGTATGAATTTTAAAGTTCATCGCCTATTTTTATCCCCGTAACATCAATCAATATATATCTCGGGATCAAATATTCATCCTTGCACTACTGAAGCCAAGGACATTCACCAGTTGGTCATGTTCATCTAAACACCTGTTCATCTTTGCACTACGGGCCAAAGATATTCATCAGAAATCATTCATCTTTGCACTACGACCAAAGATATTCATCAGAAATCATTCATCTTTGCACTACAGGCCAAAGATATTCATCAGAAATCATTCATCTTTGCACTACAGGCCAAAGATATTCATCATAACTCATTCATCTTTGCACTACAGGCCAAAGATATTCAATAATATCATTATTTAAGACCGAGGATGATGAAAAATATTTTTAAAGAAACGAATCCAGTGAAACAAAATGACAAGGATTAAGGATTACGGATTCGTATTTTGTTTTATCCACGTCCAAAAATTTCTCAAAAATAATCATAGTGGTGTAAAATTCAAGAATGATCAAAACATGGATACAATCAAAGCTAGTATCCATAATAGATATTTTGGACAAAAAGAAGAAATTTAATTTTTCGATGAATAGTGTCGTATTCGTGAATAGTGCCGTATACGTGAATAGTGCCGTGATATCATGTGAATAGTAACTCTGACACCAAAAGATAGAAATTTCATAAAAAACATCTTCACGCTTCGTGAATAAGACTTTGAATAAGAATCTCGTGAATAAGAACTCATGAATAAGAACTCATGAATAGTAACCCCGACATGAAAAAGTTCCAAATTTGATAAAAAGTTTCAACCAATATTTCAAAGATAATGATATTGAAGAAATAATATCATTTGAGAAGAAAATAACATCCCTACCTCGAAAGACAAGATTTCTAGTTGAAAAATCTGGATATAGGCTATGACTTGAACTTGCAAGATATATAGCAATACTCAAAGTATACTCAAAATACTCACAAGAATACGCCGATAATATAGAGAGAAAACTTCAGCTCGGTGTGATTTTCAATTCTAACCCAAGACTTATTTATAGAAATCGCTTAGAACACCAAAGCAGAAAATTTAATATAATATTATTATTTATAATAATAATTCCTACGCACACCTTTGAATCTGAATTTCAACAACTTGTCATGTGTTAAATGAGGGAACCAAATGAAAAAAAAAGCGTTTTGTAAATAAAAATATTTTAAACTTCCAAAATCAATTATTTGGAGTTTTGGAACTTCAATAATTCACAATAAATAGCCCTTTTGCCGTAAAAATTCAAATCTCACGAGTTTTTATAGGAAATTCAATTCTCTACAACTTTGCGTAAGAAAATTTTTCCAAATTCCAAATGTAAATTGGCGAAATCCATAAATGGGCGATTTTACGATCTATAATCAAATTTCACCAATAAATGGGGTCCAATTTACATGTTTAACATGTTTTAAACATTTTTGTAACAAAAATACTCCTCCTCCACATATACTCATATATCCCACATTCGTTGTAAAATATCACCATTATTATATTATTAAAATATAATAATATATATTTAAATGAATTATTTTATCGTAAAAAGATAAAATATTAATTTTCAACAATTGTCACTATAAAAATTTTCTCCATCTATATCCACATAAAATCAATATTTTCCTCATCATATGAATCAATAATTAATTATTCACAAATAATATTACGTAATCACAATATTAATGACCGTGCGCTTCCTCAGAAAGCAGGGGCTTTCCAATAAGAATTTCTCCTTATCATGCGCGCAATTAGGTGACCAAACCTCTCCCTGATGTAACTTTCTAGACATTGCCAATAATGTTATCTAATAATATTATTCGGATAATATGAATTATTGTCTCGATAATGAAAAATACCGTAGTAATGACAATTATCAAACAACAATAATATAAAATATCAATGCAAAGAATTATTGAATCAATAAAATAAAATACTTTGAATAAAGAATTACCGTAACCATTATTGAGTAGTGCCTTCACGTAAGAATCAATAATTGGTGCAATACTGCAATGCTCTTTGTAATAACGCGTACATCGTGTTTTAACCACCGGGTATTCCAACAATGGTAAACTGTAATAACTACGCCAAGTATTTTTAAAAACTTATTTTTGTCGTTTTCTTCCTCCAATCGCTTTCCGTTATGGGGCCCACACATGGTCATGGCTACCGCCGCATTTAATATTCCCCGACAAGATTTAATATTTCACGACCAAACGAATATTCTCCTACAATAATGAATATTATATCACCACTTGCTTATTTAAAATATTTGCGCATTTTACCCATAACTAACCACATTAATCAAATCCACCCTTACTATTTCAAAATAATAAATAAAAGAAATTCCTTTTTATTTAAAAAATTTCGGGTTCTTACAGTATATGTTACTAAAAGTCATGCACTAATTTAGTTGTTGTAGTATGTATGTATGTATGCCTTTGGTAGAAACTTAAAAACTTTAGTGTCCTATTTCTATATATGTCATAAGCAATTACAAAATTGAATACTTAAATGTTCATCATTTTCTCTTATCCTTCTTTTATTTTCTATTTAATTAGATGAGAAAGGAAAGAAATTAATCAGTGATTACATCATTCCTAATGTTACATTATAAAATTATTATATGAAAGTATCCTAATTGAATTAAGAAAGAGAAGTTGTGGGTACTCTAAAAATAAAGTTTTATGTTTAGAGAGAGGTAGAACACAATCAAGAGGTAATAACATACTTGGGTTGTTGTGTAAGAGAGGTTTTTTCCAGTTTTTATTCTGTACAAAAAGTTGTACTGTAAAGATTAATATATTGAAGTTGATTTTGTGAATTAGGTCATTGAGGACCAAAATTTTGTTTTTCTTTCTTAAGTATTATTATTTATTTTGCGTGATTTAATTCCCAACAATTAGTATCAAGAGTTAGGTTGATTGGATTTGAGGTAGAGGGAATTATTTCGTGTAATATGATGACGACGAATTTAGGTAAATTTGAGTTTTCAATCTTCAATGGGAAAAAAAAATTCACACTATGACAAAATAGTTTGCAAGATCTTTTGGTGTTGCAAGGACTTGATTAAATTTTGGAGGAGAAAAAACCAGACGAGGTGAAAGATGCAAATTGACAGAAAATTCGCAAGAAGACGATAAGCACAATACGTTCGTCGTTAGCACCTGATATAAAATATGATGTGTTGAAAAAAAACTAATCCGAAAAAATTATAGGAAAAGTTTGAGAAGAGTTATGTTTCGAAGTCGCTAACCAACAAATTGTGCTTGAAGATGGAATTGTACTCCTTGAAAATGGATGAAACGACGAATATCTATGATCATCTAAATGCTTTTAACAGGTTAGTATCTCAATTGTTGAATATGAATGAAAAATAGAAGATGAGGGGAAGTCATTGCTCTTATTGTCATCTTTGTCCTAGTCTTACAAGTCGATGGTGCAAACACTATTGGTGGGGAAACCAATTTTGGTTTTGGATGAGATGGTTACTGTTTTGCGAGAAAGTTAAAAGTTGATGGGAGAAGAGAACAATAACATTAGTGAGCAAACACTAACTGTAGATGGTTCTAATTGAGGGAGACTCCAATAAAGAGATAATAGTAGAGGAAGATCAAGATCCACACTAAAAGATTGTTAGTAAAATTGAAGTGCTCTCTCTCTCTCTCTCTCTATATATATATATATATATATATATATATATATATATATAAGATTTATTTGTTGTACACCAAAGTTGGTATGCATAATATATATGTCAATACTAGTACTTGGTATTATGTCCTTAAGACAATTATACCCTCCTTACGGTGCTCAGAGTTAATAGAACTTGTCTCATAGGATACAATGACAACGTATGATATATAGCAGCACTACAAATAACATACACCACGAACCAAAGAAAATGCTCTGAACTTCTCTCTCAGATAAACTATGAATAATTTATGTAATAACGAAAACTAATAACATGATTGAATGCTTGAAAATGGAATGATTGAAATGGCTGCCCCTAGCCTATTTATAGGATGGGTTACTGACCCATTTGATGGGACACAACCACTTGAAAAAGGAATAAGATGCTTATAAAAAGGTAAGGTATTGCATGACATCCATTCAGTCAAAATGACGTAATTTTGAGCATTTACAGAATGGATGCGTCCGTTCGGGCCAAAAACGATATAGTTTTGGGTTTAACAGAAATGGTATGTCCGTTCAGACAAAAATGACATAATTTTTGGGTGTCCGTTCGGGCAGATAACGCTTCCTAAAACGACATAGTTTTGATAATAAATAACGCTTCTCAAAATAACACGATTTTGATAATAGAACTAAAATAAAACGTCCAAAAAATATATTCAATGACCCATTACGAGCCACGAGCCCGAGTCCGGCCGACAGTGACTTGCGCGTGGGTTCAAACCAAGCATTGTTTATATCCTCTCCCTTTCACAAAATTGGGTGCCCCTTGAGGACCAAACCCAATAACAACTTTATTGTGTATAAACCCATTTAAACTTAAGTTCTTAACCGATGTGGGACATAGCTTTCCACAAATATTTATTATCATTTTCAAGGATGATCTTTGGGAGTTAATTTGTCATTCATTATTCCATGAATTTGAGCTTCCAAATACTTAATTTTAATCTACTCATGGAGTAGAACACATTGATATGTAAAGCATTTCAAATGATTAATGAAATCCACTTCAAATTTGGCTCAAATTCTAACAGATAGGAAGTGCTACTATTGTGGAGAGAAGGGTCACATTCAATACCAATGCAAAACATTAAGGGGGGACATGAATAGTTTTAGGAAGTATCAAGAAAAATTGAAGGACAAAAAGAAAATTGAAGATGTTAATTTGCATAGTAAAGTTGAAGAAGAAGTTGTTTTAACAATTAAGAGTGATTATAATGAAGATGGATGGGGATTGAATTCTACAATTTCTATGCATATATGCAAAGAAAGAGATTGTTTTGAGAGTTTGAAAGAAGATGAAAGATTTGGCTACGTTAACATGGTGAATAAAGAGAAAGTCAAAATTGAAGGCGTTTGAAGTGTTTGTTTCAAAGTTCATGATGGTTATGTGAAAATTCTTGAGAAGATATATTATGTCCCTCCTTGTGGTGATAATATAATTTCTTTGAGAAAATTATCCTCACATGGACATATATACATGTGGGTCAAGGACATTCGTGCAAGGTGTTCAAGGAAGTCAAATTAATTCTTCAAGGTAGAAAGAATGAAAAATTGATTTGTGTGTTAGATGGACAGTTTATGCGTGGAAAGAAAACAAAAAAGGGCAACCATCGAGTGAAGTTCAAAGATGAAGTTAAGTGTTTGGAGATTCGAGTCGAGTGAGGAATTAAGTAACTCCTCGAATCTTATTATGGGAAGGAATTATAATTTTAATAGGAGTACTAATTTGAAAGTAATCTTATTTGTAATATGTATATTATTATGTGAATATCCTAATTGTGTTTAGAGAGAGGTAGAATACAACCAAGAGGTAGTAACATCCTACAGAGTTGAGAGAGGGTGTAATTAGGTCTTGAGTTGTGTGAGGGAGAGTTTTTTCAGTTTTTATTCCGTGCAAAAAGTTGAACCATGAAGATTAATATATTGAAGTTGATTTTGTGGATTAGGCCAATGAGGACCAAATCATGTTAAATATTGTGTTATTTTTATTTCTCAAGTGTTATTGTTTATTTTGTGTGATTTAATTCCATATGATGTTCCTCAGTTGGGTGGATAGAGTGCATAAACATAAGAACCATTTAGCATTTAATTAATGAGAAATTGGAGGTACATGAAAGAGGAAGAAGAAGAGACGTAAAAGAAGAGGTGAAAATCTGAAGAGACTTGGCGATTAATTTTGCAAGTCAACTGAGTTTAAACTAGAAAATGATGATGTTAAAATGATATTTTTACATGAATCTTCCTCACATGAAAATGGGACCTATTTACTATTCATATATGAGAGGGATCGTATAAAAATATCAATTTTTTATATAAAAATATCACTTTCCTTAAAATATAATAAGCCTAAATAACATTACCAATTCATATTAATTAGGGGAGTTTTTAGACTTAGGATCTCAATCTTACATTACTACCACTAAATTTAACTTTTTCTTTTCCTTTAGGTGGGATTCTGAAATAGAATTCTAGATGACGTGGCAACCACTGTTTTCCACTATTATAATCACCACTACAATAATTAATTGCAATGCTGCAAATAATTGTTATGTTTATGAGAAAAAGGTTGTCATTATTACTAAATTATTAATAATAAAAAAATATTTAAGAAAAAGAGCATCTTGTAATTAAGTAATTAGGGGATTACAAAATCAGTGCTCTAAAAGAAGCAAACTTTATCCTCTTTGTCGAGATCTTAAGATAAAGCAACGACCAAAATCTGATTATAAAGGTACAACCAATATTCACCCATATATGCTACACAAAAATATGAATCCAAAAGAAGCAAAGTTTATTTTTAGTAAATTGATTAATCCTCTTTGTAGAGATCTTATGTAATCTAACCAAATCCAAAATCTGATTATAATTAAATTAACCAACTTTACAAAAATAAACTTCATACTAACAACTTTCATAAAATATATAGAAATGAATGTGAATCATTCTTTATTTTCATGGAACTATCTTTATAAATATATTTTTAATTAAAAATATTATTCAATATTGTTGTATGGTCCTTAGAGAGAGAGAAGATGTGATATATGGACAAATTTAAAAAGCTTGTATATGGATGTCACATGTTAATTAAGGAGGGTTATTATTATGAAGTTAATTTTGGTCAATTGATTAATATAGTATCATCATGTAAGTCGAGGTGATCTCTCTCTGCGTGTTAATATTGTATTGATCAATTGACTAACTTACCATGAAGTTAACTTCATGATAATTGGATCCCTAATTAAGGTTGCAATTGGAGGGAAATTTTGAGTATAATTACTAATTATAAGAGTAAATTTAAGTTGACATACGTAGAAATTTGAAAAACATTATTTGCTACTTTCATATTTTGTGCCTCATCAATCTCTTTAATTCAATGAGATGTATATCAAACACATCAAGTAAAATAAATATTTTTAGCCTTTCATAAATGTTTTGAAGAAAGAGAATGAGGTTGCAGATTGGATGACTAAGGTTGAAGAAACTGTTGTAGATAATTTTTTTAATGTGGCCCACCTATTTGAGTATCCCAAAGTAGTTGAAAAAGCTGTTGGAGATGCTCTAAGAATAATATGAAGGTTTTAAGTTTATAAAAAATTAGTTAAACCACATGTTTGAGTTAACAAAAACTCTCTGTCGACATGAAAATTGGACACGAGTGAATTTGCATTTCACTTAATTGTATTTTGACCCCCCAATAGTGAATAAAAATATAAATAGGTAAAATTTAAATACACTCGTGTCCAATTTTCATGTTCACTTAAAAAAGCTCTTGAGTTAAACGTATTGAGATTAGTGAGTCAACCGAGTTCAACTTTAATTAATGATGATCACTTAATAAGTACAAACGTGACTGCATACACATGATTCAGTGTACGTTGTACATTAAGCGTTCAAGTTCATATTTTATAATCCACGTAACATGCACCGATACAACTCAAATGTTACATTTACATCATTATATTATTGGTCTAAATATGTTAATATTTTTTTATTTTAAGGATTGTTTTTTTAATTTTTTTAATTAAGAGATTAAACTTTTAAATTTTTTTAATTTTGAGGGCTGTTTTTTAAATTTTTTTCACCATTAAAGGATTAAATTTTTAAATTTTTCTAATTACGTCTAAATTGATAGTGACACATCAGAAAATTATTGACATGACAACAACACGTGATAATCCTCAAAATAGAAAAAAATAATCAAAAATTCAGGATATTAATCTACATTTAAGCCTATATTATTTTACTAATCATCCAACACTTTAATTGTCCTTTCAAATTTCTTCTAGCTCATATCTTGGTGATAAAATTTTCATGTTCTTTTTCGAATATTAATATTCACCTAGGAAGTAGGAATATTACTGTTCTTGTTTTCGAAAAAGAAAAAGAAAAGATATAACCCTAATTGATCACATCAAGGAAAGATTAGTTTGAAAATTTATTGGCCCTTTACTAGTCATGTTGGCACTTTGCACTAGAGCATCATTTTCTTTATAGTGCTAATGAAGGCTCCATCTCCATCAATTTAATTTTTTAAATAAAATGTGCATTGTCAATTATATAGTCTTTCTAAATTATATTCTTATATTAAATTATATTATAAAGTAAACCCTTTTAAGGAATCCTAGCTAGTTTTAATGGGCTATAATTAATTTCCTAGGTTTATGTATTTTTTGGGATGATTATGTTGTTTAAATTTTATGGTATGATCAATCTAAGATATTTTTAAATTTAAAATTTATGTAATTTATTTAGCTTTGAATTTATTAATTTTTTTAATTAATAATACTTGTTAGTTAATTTATTATTTTAGTATTATATTATTTAAAATTAAATTAATTCATAATTGAAATATATCTAAAATTAACTTTAAAAATCAATTTATTTTGGAACGGATAATTTATATTGTGAAGGCATGCCCTCTATCTACGGTATAATTAATAGGGAGGGAAATTCTAGCTTTTATGATAATTCAATTATAAGATTCACTATTAAAAAGAAAGATATATTAGGAAAGCGGGCTTTCCATCTAAAATATAACACAGGATAAAAATTATGGCAGCTTTTATGATAATTTAATTATAGTAACCCATTGCCTTTTCATTTATTTTTATTATTTATATATATATATATATAATCATTATTATTATTGTTTTCGTTTTTATAATTATTGTTTTCATTTTTTATTTGTTGATCTTACATATGTAGCACTTAATAGCCATAATTGTTTTTAGGAGTTAGTTTGATAAAATTGAATGAAATGATCGTGAATACTTAAATAATCTGAATGAGCAAAATAGAGTTGAATATTAAATAAAAAAATTTATTTGATAATTGATATGCCTGAAACATCTGAATAATAATTTTTTACTATTTTGTCCTTTAAAATTATGCTGAACAAGTATATAATTTTATCTGGACATACTATAAAAAAAATATACAATATTCATTGTACAACAGATAAAAATAAATAATTAAAACAAATTATCAAACAAAGTATTGAATAATTCAAACAATTTAACCCAAGTTTTATAAAAAAATAGAAAATATAACGAGTTAAACAAATGTGTCAATATAATAATAATAATAATAATACTAAAATTAAATTAATTTCAATGATTCGCTTTATAGTTCACGAGCAATTTATTCACGTAGATTGTTCATATACTGTACGCCTTGAGGGCCACATTGCACTGCATCTTGTTGTCCTTCGTAATTATCTTCACATTGTTCATCATCTTCATCAATTGTGATAACTTGGTCATACTGAGCAAATAATTCATCCTCGATATTCTCTTTTCTTATAAAATTATGAACAACAAATTAAGTAAATGATAACTATATATCTTTGCACTGAAAAAGGATATGGAGTTATCTGTCTCACTATTGGGAATATTACTTTTAATACACTATAGTCACACTCAATAATATTTCTGAGTTGGGCATGAGCATGATTAAACTATTTTTCTATGTTTAAGGTCATCGACGTCGAAAATCTGCAAGTCAGTACCATGTGTTGCGATATGGAGATAAAAACTTATTTGGTCAGATCTTGACTCATTTATACTCATTTAGTTCTAAACACACACCCCCTTAGTATTTGTTACTCTACTCTAATAACATAATTTGTCGCCCGTTATTTGTTACGAAAATTTTGTTCAATTACAATTGCAACGTATGTGCATACATGAGATATATAGAATTGAATAATGGTCTCATCTTAATTTATTATATCTTATCGCATCGACTTACACATTCGTCATAATTCAACTTCATCATATATTTATGTTTACGATACAATTTTACTTAAAGCTAATTTTTAGTCCATAATCATAGAAGATCTTCTGCAATCACACAAGCCTCAACAATTTTATCAGGTCATAATTTTAATGGAAGTTCAACAATTAAACTTACGAGAATTTAACACAATATTTATTCATAATTACTAACAAAAAAACATCCACAACCACGAAAAATGATATATTAAATAATATATCTAGAAAATCGACGCAAATCCACGGGCCGGGCCGCTCGTCAAAAAGTGGGCTTTGGGCTTCATTTTTTCAGCCCATCAAAACCTGGGTTGTTTTGGCCCGATCCGGCGATGGTCCAACTCGTTTGGGCTAGGCCCAGAATGTGACGACCCCAAAATAGGTCGATTCCATCCAACCCATTCTGAGTCGCCAAATACATGGTACAGAAAATAACTACAACTTTATTAATACAATTATCGTGCAAGATACGACAACACTTAAACTGTGAGTTTAAATACAAATATATACCAACTGTGACTCATGTCCCAACCGTGGATAGCACCTCATAATGACACCTTACATAAATGTATAGTCGAAAACTGTTTTAGAAATTAGAATCTTTGGGAAGTGCTCAAGGAAACCTTCGTACATGGGAGGCCATGCGTATAGATTATGATAGATATCATATGGCCACAGAATTATCCTTGGTTGACCCAATAGACCCCAAAGAAAAACGAGAATATTACTATCATATTCTTCCCAATGGTGAGTCTTCTCTTGACATATCATTATCTCCACTGTCTCTAATTGGGTATTATACTCCAAACAAACACCAAGATTATATAGGTAGTGCTTGTAAATATACTCAGCAGGTGGATGAGCACATCCCTGTCTTATGATGATACGAGGTTGTATGTCATTAAACATCTTGTATGATAGTGGCAAAACACCCTTCCAACGTTGGGTTCATTTCACCCTATTTGATTCAACAAATATAACAACTAAATGATGACCACCGTTCTATTCCCCTCATTATCCCCTCGGCACCCAAATTTACACTCTTATTACCTGAAAGGAATTGTGAAGCAAAAGGGTGAGCACAACTAGCTCAGTAAAGAATATTATGACTAAAGATAATTAAATTATCAATAGCCTTCATCAATAATAAATCAGAGATTTAGAACATATGGTAGATGATAAAAATTTCAACCATAGTTGCATAAATGAACGAGCAATCCATTAGAAGAGTCAAATAGACCATAAAATCTATTATCTTCTCCATGTTAAAAGTCCATCAACAATGTTTTATCCCTGTAATATTAATCAACAATTCCTGTCCACAATCACGTGTATAACTCATAATCGTAATTGTAGTTCTAAATTCATTTTCTCATCCAGGACAATGTTAATTTTCATCACCCGAAACATCAAAGATCATGGTTATACCAAATCACAATTCATGTTCATAATCCTACTAATAAATTCATCTTTGCACTACGGGCCAAAGATATTCATCAACAAGTCATCTTTGCACTACAGGCCAAAGATATTCATCAACAAGTCATCTTTGCACTACATGCTAAAGATATTCAACAACAGGTCATCTTTGCATTACGAGCCAAAGATATTCATCAAAAATCATTCGTCTTTTAGGACTGAGGATGATGCAAAATATTTTAAAGAAAACGAATCCAGTAAAACAAAAGAACAAATATTAAGGATTCGTACTTTAGACAACCCAAGTTCAAAAATACTTCATAAATAACCAGAGTGGAGTAAAATTCAAGGATGAAGACCAAAATATAGATTCAATCAAAGATAGGAATCATAACAGACAATCTTGGACACAGAGAAGAAAACTTAATTTTTCTGTGAATAATGTCGTATTTGTGAATAGTGCCGTATACGTGAATAGTAACTCAGACACCAAAAGATAGAAATTTCACAAAAAACATCATCATGCTTCGTGAATAGTACTTTTCGTGAATAAGAACTCATGAATAGTAACTCGTGAATAAGAACTCATGAATAGTAACTTAGATATGAAAAAGTTCCAAATTTGATAAAATTTCCAACCAACATTCTCGCATAATGATAGTGAAGAAATAATATCATTTTAGAAGAAAATAACCTCCTTACCTCGTAAAAGAATAAGATTTACATCGGAATACTTGATATAGTGCTAAAAGAAATTGCACCGTATAGAAATACTCGAAGTACTAAAATACTCACAAAATACGCTCGATATTATAGAGAGAGAAATAGAGAGAAAACTTCAATTTCTGGTGTAATTTTCAATTCTAACCTAAGCACCTATTTATAGGAAATTGCTTAGAACACCAAAGCAGAAAATTTAATATAATAATATTATTTTTATAAAAATCATACGCACACTTTGACAATCCAACTTCAGCACATTTAACACACAATTGGGGCCCATCAACTCACCAAAAACGTTTTAGTGATTTAAAATATTTTAAACTTACAAAAATTAATTATTCCGGAACTTCGGAACTTAAATAATTCATAATAAATAGCCCTTTTTATCGTAAAAATTTGAATCTCGCAAATTTTTATAGGAAATTTAATTCTCTACAACTTTGCGTAAGAAAGTTTTTCCAAATTCAAATAAAATTGGCAATCAAATCCACAAACTATCGATTTTACAAAGCTATAATCAAATTTCGGTCAAGAAATGGGGTCTACCGACATGTTTAACATGTTTTAAACAACTTTTGTAACAAAAATACTCTTCCTCCTCATATGCTCATATATCCCACATTCATTGTAAAAATATCACCATTATTATATTATAATAATATAATAAAATATTATTTTATCAGAAAAGATAAAATATCAATTTTTAACAATTGTCACTTTAAAAAAATTTCTCCATCTATATCCACATAAAATCAATATTTTTCTCATCATATAAATTAATAATTAATTATTCACAAATAATATTACAGAATCACAATAATAGCAACCAGGCAGTTCCTAGGAAAGAGGGGGCTTTCCAATAAGAATTTCTCCTTACTGGCGCGCAATTAGGTGACCAAACCTCTCCTTAGACAGAACTTTCTAGACATTACCAATAATTTTATCTAATAATATTATTCAGATAATATGAATTATTGTTCGATAATGGAAAATACCGTGTAGTGACAATTATCAAAACAACAAAAGAATATAAAAAATCAACGCAACAATTATTGAATCAATAAAATTAAATATCGAATAAAGAATTACTCAGAACAATTATTGAGTAGTGCCTTCACGTAAGAATCAATAATTGGTGCAATACTGTAGTGCTTCTTGTCTGCAACAACGCCAGACATCTTGTATTTTAACCACCGGTATTCCAACAATGTTAATTCAGAAACACTACGTCGTTATTTATAAAAACTTTAATTTGTCTTTTTCTTCATCCGACAGCTTATTCTCATTATGGGGCCTGAATGGTCATGCTTGTACATCTAATATTCCCAACGTAAAGAATATTCCACGACCAAACGAATATTTCCGACAACAATGAATATTTTATAACCACTCATGTATTTTTGAAAAAATTTCATATATCACCCTTAACTTTAACTTTTTATCAATTTAACCATTTACTGAATTGTAATTATAAGAAAAATTGAATACTTTTATTTCATAAAATTCGGGGTCTTACACAGAAATGTGTTAAAATTTGGTCATAAATCAGTCCAGGCCCGGCCATCAAAAAGCGGTCTTTGGGCTTTACTTTTTTAACCTACCGTAACTGGCCGCTTTTGGCTTTGATTCGTTGCTGTGTCTATTAAATCATAACTATCGATTGAGCGCCCCTATAAGTCTTTTTCGAACTGTTCACCCCCTTAATAATTGATCCTCCTTTCAAAATTCATCATATTGTAAATTGAGGTATTATTTAATGGCTATTAAATTGAAATCTATTAAATATACTAAATTGCAGTACATAACACCATTGCATGACATTTGTCATTCCCAAATTACAACATATGTCCTACCTAATTAAAGTGCTCATCCATTACTCTAGTTTTTATATTATCGCTACTTAATTATTATCTCCTAAAATCACTACTTTTTAATCCCGCATTAATATTTTGATTTTATAATCCCATAAATCACTACAAATATAAACAGTTCTAATATTATCATTACTAATTTAATTATTATATCTTAAAATTACTACTTTTTTAATCCCAAATTAATATTTTGAATTTATAATTCCTAAACCACTACAAATCTAAACTATTTTGGTAATGTCAACTGTTCTGATATTATCATTTCTAATTTAATTATTATCTCCTAGAATCACTACTTTATGATATTATCATTACGGAGCTATACTCGTCTAAATAACTTATTTGGTCAGATCTTGACTCATTTATACTCATTTAGTTCTAAACACACACACCCTTAGTATTTGTTACTTTACTCTAATAACATAATTTGTCGCCTGTTATTTGTTATGAATTTTTTTTTTCAATTACAATTGCAACGTATGTGCATACATGAGATATATAGAATTGAATAATGGTCTCATCTTAATTTATTATATCTTAACGCATCGACTTACACATTCGTCATAATTCAACTTCATCATATATTTATGTTTACAATACAATTTTACTTAAAGCTAATTTTTAGTCCATAATCATAGAAGATCTTCTGCAACTATTCTAATCTCTATAATTCTAACTCTACTTTCTTCCATAATGTTTTATGTTAAGTTATATTGCAAACACACAAGCCTCAACAATTTTATCAGGTCATAATTTTAATGGAAGTTCAACAATTAAACTTACGAGAATTTAACACAATATTTATTCGTAATTACTAACAAAAAAACATCCACAACCACGAAAAATGATATATTAAATCATAAATCTAGAAAATCGACACAAATCCATCGGTAGGCCGTCATTTCAAAAGCGAAGCTTGAACTTCATTTTTTCAAAATTCATCAAAACCTAGGTTGTTTGGGCCCGACCCGGCGATGGTCCAACCCGTTTGGGCTAAGCCCATAAATGTGTTAAAATTTGGTCATAAATCAGTCCATGCCAGACCATTAAAAAGCGGTTTTTGGGCTTCACTTTTTTAACTTACCAAAATTTGGGTCGTTTTGGCCCGACCCGTTTGGCCAACTGGACCCGTTTGCCAGGTCTATTAAATCATAACTATCGATTGAGCGCCCCTATAAGTCTTTTTCGAACTGTTCACCCCCTTAATAATTGATCCTCCTTTCAAAATTCATCATATTGTAAATTGAGGTATCATTTAATGGCTATTGAATTGAAATCTATTAAATATACTAAATTGCAGTACATAACACCATTGCATGACATTTGTCATTCGCAAATTACAACATATGTCCTACATAATTAAAGTGCTCATCCATTACTCTAGTTTTTATATTATCGTTACTTAATTATTATCTCCTAAAATCACTACTTTTTAATCCCGCATTAATATTTTGATTTTATAATCCCATAAATCACTACAAATATAGACAGTTCTAATATTATCATTACTAATTTAATTATTATATCTTAAAATTACTACTTTTTTAATCCCAAATTAATATTTTGAATTTATAATCCCTAAACCACTACAAATCTAAACTATTTTGATAATGTCAACTGTTCTGATATTATCATTTTTAATTTAATTATTATCTCCTAAAATCACTACTTTATGATATTATCATTACTGAGCTATTATCATTACTCTTCATTATTTATTCTATTTTTCTCCCTACAAATACAACATAATATTATACTATTTATAATTATATTACAAAATAATATTATATAGTTTAAAATATTTAAAATAAAATTAAAATAACAAATAATATCAATTATAACTTACTATGTTGATTTTATAATCTCCAAAATCCACTATTTTTCTAAACATAATTATTATATCCTAAAATCACTATTTTCTAATATTATACCATTCATAATTATACCATACATTATATAATACATGTATAATATAATATTACAATACACGCTCATAACAAAATAACAAAATCACTACCTATCTAAACTATACAAATATTATCATTACTAATTAAATTATATTATAACATAATATTATACCATTTATAATTATATTATAACATAATATTATACAGATTTAAAACATTTAAAACAAAATTAAAAAACAAATAATATCAATCATAACTTACTATGTTGATTTTATAATACTTTATATCAAGATTTTTTCAATCTAAATAGCTTTTTATATTATCGCGTTACTTAATTATTATTTACTAAAATCAATTTTTTAATCCCACATTAATATTTTAATTTTATAATCCCATAAATCACTACAAATCTAAATTGTTACGATAATATTAACTATTCTAATATTATCATTACTAATTCAATTATTATCTCCTAAAATCACTACTTTTTTAATCCCAAATTAATATTTTGAATTTATAATCCCTTAAATCACTACAGATCTAAACGATTTTGGTAATGTCAATTGTTCTGATATTATCCTTTTTAATTTAATTATTATCTCCTAAAATTATTATTTTATGATATCATTTCAATTGAATGACACTTTTGTCCCTCCAAGTTGCCACCCATTTTCAAAGTCGTCTCTAAAGTTCAATTATTGTCAGTTAGGTCCTTAAAGTGATATTTTGTTGGCGTTTCTGTTCCATCAGCCCAATTTAACCTCAACCCGACCCATTTGGACCCAACTCGACCTAGTTTGACCCAACCAAAATTATTAATATTTTAAAATATAAAATTATTTTTAAAACAGGTTTAAAATAATAATTATATTTAACATTTAAAAAAAGGTTTAAACCATGGATTTCGTTACCGGTCTTCCTAAGGTTTCTCAATGTATAGATGCGATTTGGGTCATTGTTGATAGATTGACCAAGTCTGCTCATTTCTTACCGATCGAGAAACTTATACACTTGAACGCCTTGCTTCAGTATGTATATAAACGAGATTGTAAGATCATGATGAAAGTATGACAAGATCCATAGTTTCGATCGAGACCCAAGATTCACTTCACGATTTTGGGTTAGTTTGCAAAAAGCTATGGGCACAGATTTACGATTTAGTTCGGCATATCATCCTCAAACGGACGGACAGTCGAAGAGGACTATTCAAACTCTTGAAGATTTATTAAGACTATATGTCCTTAACTTCAAGGGAAGTTGGGATAAGTTCTTACCTTTGGTGGAGTTTTCCTACAACAACAGTTATCAAGCAAGCATTGGCATGGCTCCATTCGAGGCGTTGTATGGAAGAAAGTATCGTTCTCCAGTATGCTGGGATGAGGTGGGTGAAGCAACATTGTTGGGACCGGAGTTGGTACGTATGATTCAAATGATCCGACAACATATAAAAACCTCACAAGATCGACAAAAGAGTTATACTGATCTTCATCGAAATGACGTGGAATTCAATATAGGAGATCATGTGTTGTTACGTGTTGCTCCATGGAAAGGAGTTACGAGATTTGGAAAGAGAGGAAAGCTCAATTCTCGATTCATCGGCCCATTTTTAATCCTCGATCGAGTAGGAACTGTGGCCTATAGACTCGCTTTACCGCCAAGTATGTCTCGTGTTCATAACGTTTTTCACATATCTATGTTACGTAAATATGTGAAAGACCCGCACCACATTATTGAGTTAGAACCGGACGAAATAGCGGAAGATTTAACGTATGAAGAGGTTCCTATTCAAATCTTGGATAAGAAGGAACATATTCTACGCTCCAAGGTTATACCTCAAGTCAAAGTTTTGTGGAGAAACCATGATGTTGAGGAAATGACCTGGGAGTTAGAATCTGAAATGAAATCAAGGTATCCTTACCTCTTGACATACCGTCGTACGCATTCTAATTTCGAGGGCGAAATTTCATAAGAAGGGGTGGTTGTAAGACCCCAACTTTTATAAATAAAGATGAATTTTCTATAAATATCATTTTTTGAATATTATGGAATGAATTTGATATAATGTTATAATTGTGGGTAATATTTATAAATTTTGCAAAAGTACGCAAGTTGTTATATAATATTCGAATCGGCCTGTGGAATATTCGTTTTAACAGGAATATTCGTACAACGACACAATCATTGGTGGACTCCATTAACGGAATTATTATCGGATTGAGAAAACGACAAAAATACTTTATGAAAATAACTATGGAAGTTTTACTGTTAATCTGTTGAAACACCCAAAGTTAAAAGTACAAGATGTCTGGCGTAGTTTCACACATGAGCACCGATATTGATTATTGATGCTTATGTGAGAAGTCACTCAGTTTTGTTCAATTATTGCCACAATATTTGTTTTAAAGTTTGGCGTATTATTTGGACCCCCATTTACCCATTTTTCAAATAATCGGTAGGAAGTTATAATGTATATATATATATGTGTATTATATATATATATATACATATATATATTTGACATTTATATATGTGTGCATGTGAAGTAGTGGGTGTGGGTAAAAGTGTGCCGTAGAAATAAGGGATAATGAAAAGGGAGGGAGAAAATGTGGTGGTAGTGATGTTGTATTAATATTATATATATATATATATATATATATATATATATATATATATATATATATATATTAGAACATTCTCGGTTTCAAAATAAAAACTGGTTAATCGGTTTGTATATAGTTTCATCAAGATTCCGTTGTTTCCATTCTAGCAACTTTGGAAAAGCATAGATAGGATTGAAGAAAAGTTTGAAGAATCTATTATTAAAAACCCGATTTAAAATTGAACATCCTTTAATAAAGTTACCAAAGAAATAGACACAAGTTAGGATTACCATCTGATGATGATAACTTAGTTAAATCCATTGATAAGTTATTCAAAAAGCTTAAAAATGAACCTGGTACAAGTGGTACTATTGCCACGATTGATCAAGTTAAAACTGATGATGAAACAAGTTATCAATCAGATAATTCTGATACTGATTCAATACCAGATTTAAATGATCAACTTAACAAATTAACAGTTAAAAACACCAGTATAACTAGGAATTGGTATTCTAAACCTACTCCTCCGGACTTACAGTTCGAAGAGAGAAACCTAGATAAACAGTTCTCAGTTTCATCTAATAAAATTTACGAATGGAACATTGATGGATTTAGTGAACAAGAAATTTTAAATAAATTAAACCATATGTCCATGGTAAAGTTGACCTTTGACTAGTTGAAGAGTTAGATCTAAATAACCTATTCATTATACTGGTTTCAAAATAAAATTTCACTCTTTATGAAAATATTAGTCAAGCCTTACACAATTGGAATATACCAAGAGTTTCCCCTATTTCATTACTATCTTTAGTTAATAAATCCTTTAACTGTTTAGTGTACTGAGCCTTTAGTTTGGGATCAGTAATTTTACTAATTAGATCAATTAATAAAGAACTTTCTTCGTCATCTTTGTTAACCTCAGCTTCTAGTCATTCTCCTGCTGAGTATATGCTCAGATGGGAAAGTTACTTATTCCATATTGAACCCAGTATGAAACCAAAGACTGATCCCAGTAAACTTGCCTATGTAATTCTTTGCTATGGTTCCTCACCCGATTAACCCTACAGATTCAAACCAAGAATAAATTCATCGTTTTGGCACCATGCCTAAGCCTTCTGATTCGGCTTTGGCGGTCAACTGTTCCGATTGACCCATTCAAGAATCCTGTTAAGGCTTCGTCCTCGACTTCTAGTCATTCTCCTGCCGAGTATATGCTCGAATGGGAAAGTTACTTATTCCATATTGAACCCAAAGATGAAACCAAAGATCGATCCCAAAGAAACTTGCACCCGATTCTTTTTCCCCACGGATGGCATTTCCAAATTTCTAGCCCCTTATAAGTCCTTGTGTACTATAAGGATATTCTCGCTAGAAACCGAGTCGATAAACATCAAACCCATTTATGCACAGAATGATAAATCAAAAGTTCTTTATCATTCTATGTATATATCAAAATCAAAAATGCTTAATAGAGCTTGCCATCTAGCAAAAGAATGCTTAGAGGCTAGATTTTCAACATCCTTTTCTAATATATATTTTGTTTGACTTACAAATCAATACTGAACTAGGAATTTTTGATTTAATAAATCATTTTGAAATTTAGAAATACATAATACTAATGAAAGTATTTCTTTTTTAATAGTACTGTAATTTAATTGTGTAGTATTCCATGCACCAGAATGGAAACGAACAATTTGTTCAGAAGAATTAGGTGTTAACTTTTGTTTCAGAATGCCTCCGAAGCCAATATCTGAGGCGTCAGTTTCAACAATTTTAAATGCTGAATCATTGGAAATGCCAAGACAGGGTAATGCCTTGACGTATTTTTTAACTTGTTGGACGACGGAAGTATGAATGTCAGTCCAAGGTGGAGGATTGTCTTGCAAACGCTGAAAAAGAGGTTTGCAGATCTTCCTGAGATTCTTGTAAAACTTGCCTATGTAATTCAGCGAGCCAAGAAACCTCTGCAGTTGGGTTTTATTGGTTATCTTATCGGGAAACTTGTCAGCGAATTGAATAGCTCGTTCAATGGTCTGGACTTGTCCTCTAAAGATATTAAGACCAAGAAACCTTATTCGGACCTGAAACAGGCTGCATTTGGAAGGTGAGAGAACTAGACCATTATCTTTAACTGTCTTGAAGAAAGATTTTAAGTGTTTAATGTGTTCTTCAATGGTCATTGAAAAAACAAGGATATCGTCAATATAGACTACAATAAAATGACTGAAAGGGTTTAATATATCATTGAGAATATTTTGAAATTCACTTGGGGCATTTTTCAGGCCAAATGCCTGGACATTCCATTCGTAATGTCCGAATGGAGCAGTGAATGCAGCTTTATAACTATCGCCGGGATGAATGGCAATTTGCGAAACCGGATTTAAGGTCAATTCTTCAAAATAGTGGCATTACTTAACCTATTGACTAGGTCGTCTTTATTGGGAAGGGGATATCTAATCCATTCTAAAACTTTGTTCAGTGGTTTATAATTGATGACTAGACGAGGAACTCCTCTTTCTTTCTCTGCTTCATTGTTTACATAAAATGCAGGGCAAGACCAGGGAGATTTACTGGGTTTAATTAGACCTTTACTAAGGAGATCATTGATTTCCTTCTTGCATAATTCCATTTGTTCGTGATTCATCTGAATAGGCCTAGCCTTAGTAGGAATTAAATGTTCTTTGAATTCCTTAGCATAAGTGAAGCTTTAACCATATGCTTCTTCCTATACCAAAAGGCATTGGGAGAATCGTAACAAAGGTTATCTTTCAAATATGTTTTTAATTCTTCAATTTTTTCTTGAACTTTACTATTAAGAAGTTGCTCTTCAATCCTTTTATATGTAACTTCTTCTTTTAAGAAATTTAAATGTGTTATTTTACAATTGAGTAGATTTATTGATTTCGAGATGGATTCTTCTTGAATGAATTTTAAATCTCTTTCTTTTGGTTTAATAAGAAATTTAAATGTTATTTTCTTACCTAAGTGTTTACAGCTTAGGCCTTCATTATTAGTAGTAAATGGGTAAAGTAAATATATAAATGGTAATCTTAAAATGACTTTATCGGTGAGGTCATGATCAAAACAAATGATGTTTTGAAACACATATTGTCTTGACAGATATGTACTTTTGGTAATTTATATTTAATTTCCATTTGACTACCATTAAATTTGAGTTTAATCTTTCACTGGGTTTCCCTAAAATATTTGGTTGGGATTAAGCCTTCTTGTATGCAGTTTAAATCTGCACCTGTGTCAACCAGAGCAGAAAGCCGTATAGAGAAGCTTTTATCAACAACCAGGTTAACTGAGATGTACCATTTTTGAATGGTGATGTCTTTAATACGTTTAAGCGTGAGACCTTGAACAAAAAGATCAGGATCATTTTTAACGCCAGAAGACTCAGGTTCATCATCATGATTTTCATCACTGGATGAGGAATCGTTAACTTGAAGACCAGATCTTTTATCTTCAAAATCCTTTTTTAAATTAGAAACTTCTAATTTGAGATTAGTAATTTCTTTTTTAAGTTTATTAACTTCTAGATTCAATTCTGGGAGGGTGATTTCTTTAATAGGAGTTTTAAATCTTTCTAATGTTTTATTAAGGCTAAAAATTGGCTTTTCTTTGGCTTTAATGAATTTTTCATTACTATCTTTAGTTAATAAATCCTTTAACTGTTTAATGTACTGAGCCTTTAGTTTGGGATCAGTAATTTTACTAATTAGATCAATTAATAAAGAACTTTCTTCGTCATCTTTGTTAATAACATTAATTCTTTTTGCAACATTACTCATTTGCAATTGTCTGCATAAATAGTAACTTCTCCCCGACATCACCGCTAGACGTGTTATTGCTTTTATTACTAGAGGGACTAGAAGATTCTTCATTACTACTTGACATCATTTTCATTCGCATAAGTTCTAGGATTTGCTCGAGTGTCTTCACTAGAAAATATTTAATCGATTTAATTTTTGTTTTATTTTACATTCATTTTTGTAATGACCCTTTTGTCCACAATTGTGGCAAATAACTTTACTTTTATCATATTTTTTAGATTTGGATTTTTAATATTCCTTTTATTAGTAGTTTTGGGCTTATTATAATAATTGTCTTGATTCTGTTTTTAGTAGTAACGACGCTTCCTTTTATGATGTTTAGTAATTTTGTGAGATTCAATATGTTTATGCCTTGGCTTCCTTCTGGAGGGAGCTACAGGGGGTAAACCATATTGTTCACAAAAAGTACCTAATTCATATTTAGCTTTCTTCTTATCTTTACTAGCTTGTTTAGCTAATTTGAAATCAATACACATTTTTAATCCAATTTTTTGAATGTGACTTATTATATCACCGTAGGTTAAGTTATCATAATCAATGTAGCCAAGATTTTTACCCAATTCTTCACGAACTTTATGGGCAAATAAATAGGGTAAACCGTTGATGAATTTTTCTTTCCAGAAGGGTTTATTACTGTCATTGCGCAACATAACTCTAGATGTAAAAACATCTTTGTACCACCTAAAGTCACTTAGAGTGGGACATGTGAGATTACTTAACTGATCGTGAATTCTTTCTGTTATATTACTGGAAGTGCCAATGAAGTGTTTTATTATGGTAAATATAAGTGTATTAACTCCATCAAAGTGATCGATGCCAATATCCTCATTGAAGATAGGGTTGCCATCATCATCCAGCTGGACGGCATGGATTATTGATATTCTAGCATCTTCAGTGAGATGTTTTTCCCACCAAGATCTGAGGATACCAGTGAATCCACTAACAATTAATTCAACAATATCTGGTTGAGATAGATTGTTGAATTTGGTGATGTAACTGTTTGCCACCATGGACATATGGTTTAATTTATTTAAAATTTCTTGTTCACTAAATCCATCAATGTTCCATTCAGAAATTTTATTAGATGAAACCGAGAACTGCTTATCTAGGTTTCTCTTCAACTCGTAAGTCCGGAGGAGTAGGTTTAGAATACCAATTCCTAGTTATCTTTGGTGTTTTTAATCATTAATTTGTTAAGTTGATCATTTAAATCGGTATTGAATCGAAGATCGAATTATCTCGATTGATAACTTGTTTCATCATCGCTTTAACTTGATCAATCGCTGGCAAATAGTACCACTTGTACCGGAGTTCATTTTTAAGCTTTTGAATAACTTATCAATGGATTTAACTAAGTTATCATCATCGGATGGTAATCCTAACTTGTGTCTATTTTCTTCGTAACTTTATTAAAGGATGTTCAATTTTTAAATCGGGTTTTTAATAATAGATTCTTCAAACTTTTCTTCAATCCTATCTAGTTTGCTTTTCCAACGGTTCTTTAGATATTGATTACTAAAGTTTAATTGTTCAATAATTTTTTATCATTGTTATTAGCATCGAAATTTTGAATAAATTTGCAACAATGAGACGTTTTTTAATCGAGATTAGAACTGCTTTAAAGGGGATGACTAGATGAAACTTTTGACTTATCTTCTTTAACCCAATCGAGTTTTGGTAATCACGTTACATTTACTTTGAAATTGTTCATACCACCATAAAATGAAATATTCATTCTCTCATTTTAATAAATCTTTTCCATCTGCTTATTATTTTATCACGCTCCTTTTCTCGTGGGGTGATTGGATTTAAATAGATGTCTTTTTTCTTTATTAGATTTAGCATTAAAATCTTTTACTAGATTATCCCAGTCTAAAACGAACTCCTTTTTGATAACTCTTAATTGTTTGTTAATGGGGATATCAAAATCAATGAGTGGGCATCACGGAAGAAGTGGGAGAAGAAGAACTTTCTTCTTCAAAGAAAATCTCTATGAGCATAAACAAGGGTGACTGGTTTGACCTTGATTAAGAACGCTTTTAACTTAACATTTTGATTGAAGGATTCTTGAGTACTTGATTATCTCTTCTAGTATGGATAATCAAGGGGTCAAGAACCTGAAATATCTTCAATAATTATTGGTGTCTTAAATACGTTCAAAACTAATTTTAACAGTTCCATCGAAAAAATTGTTGAATATTTTCAATATTTAATAAATTATTTACTACTACGGGTGTTGGGGTAATTCATTTGGTAAAGTCCACTTGTTGGGAAGCGTAATATCCTTCCAGAGAATTGTTCTTGGAACTTGAATATTAACATCGATGAGTAGAACTTTGAATTAAAATCTGTTAAATCTTTAGGACTTTTATTTAAAGCATGAACATTCAAATTTGTTTTCATCGTTTTATAATAAATCCTATAAATTAAAGCAATAAATGAGAACCTCAATCATATGAGTGATTTCACCAAGTTTTAATATTTAATGTTAAAGCCTTTAATAGATCTTGATCACTAAGACTTAGGGTGAAATCGAGAAAGCAATTAAAATGGACAGTCCATTGTGCAAACTTGATTCCATAGCACCTATTATATTTGGGGTGATAATTTAAAAAGCGAGCATCTCTTGAGACAGAGATAGATGCATGAGTTAATTCCTTTAATGTTTAATGGTTTCTTCGCAACTTGAATTAATCCATATGAATAAAATTGTAACCCTTTTTCCTATGTTTTTAATAACATCGTGTATCAAGAAGACTACAATTTTCATATTCTTTATTAATGGCGTAAACTTTCTCAACTGTTTTGACATTATAATCGCTTTTAAAATTATCTAAAAATGTTGATCGATAAATTTCTTTAGGGGAAACTCTTGGTATATTCCAATTGTGTAAGGCTTGACTAATATTTTCATAACTGTGAGACTCTTGGTTAACTATGTCTGGGACAGAAGGTAAAGTTGACCTTTGACTAGTTGAAGAGTTAGATATAAATAACCTATCCATTCTGGTGACTGGAGATCCTGGAGGTGAGAGACAGTACTCCCATTTAAGAATCCAGGGAATTTTGTATTTACTGACGAATAAAAGAGTGGGAGGAACCCCTTCATTCAAAGGTATAGGTTTATAATGGTTATTGAAATGATTTAATTGGACCTTTAAAGGATCGGGAAGAAGATCATAACAAGATCCTAACCTATACCACCAAAGGACGAACCAATAGGAAATGGACTTTTGAATTTATGGTCAAATTGTATGAACCATGAATGATGAGGACTCATTACGGTGAAGGAGGACCTTATACCAGGCTTCAATGTAATCATAATAGCAAAATTGATGATCTTGACTAGAAAGGTTAATGAGATCGGAGGGATTCTTCCCCCAATCAGAGATTTGAATAAACTGTTTAATATTTTCTTGAACTTTACTATTAAGAAGTTGCTCTTCAATCCTTTTATATTTAACTTCTATATCATTGAGAATATTTTGAAATTCACTTGGGACATTTTTCAGGCCAAATGCCTGGACATTCCATTCGTAATGTCCGAATGGAGTGGTAATAAAACACTTCATTGGCACTCCCAGTAATATAACAGAAAGAATTCACGATCAGTTAAGTAATCTCACATGTCCCCCTCTAAGTGACTTTAGGTGGTACAAAGATGTTTTTACATCTAGAGTTATGTTGCGCAATGACAGTAATAAACCCTTCTGGAAAGAAAAATTCATCAACGGTTTACCCTCTTTATTTGCCCATAAAGTTCGTGAAGAATTGGGTAAAAATCTTGGCTACATTGATTATGATAACTTAACCTACGGTGATATAATAAGTCACATTCAAAAAATTGGATTAAAAATGTGTATTGATTTCAAATTAGCTAAACAAGCTAGTAAAGATAAGAAGAAAGCTAAATATGAATTAGGCACTTTTTGTGAACAATATGGTTTACCCCGTAGCTCCTCCGTAAGGAAGCCAAGGCATAAACATATTGAATCTCACAAAATTACTAAACATCATAAAGGAAGCGTCGTTACCACTTAAAAACAGAATCAAGACAATTATTATAATAAGCCCAAAACTACTAATAAAAGGAATATTAAAAATCCAAATCTAAAAATATGATAAAAGTAAAGTTATTTGCCACAATTGTGGACAAAAGGGTCATTACAAAAATGAATGTAAAATAAAACAAAAATTAAATCAGTTAAATATTTCTAGTGAAGACACTGAGCAAATCCTAGAACTTATGCGAATAGAAAATGATGTCAGTAGTAATCAGGCGGACCGATGCCAATATCCTCATTGAAGATAGGGTTGCCATCCTCATCCAGCTGGACGGCATGGATTATTAATATTCTAGCATCTTCAGTGAGATGTTTTTCCCACCAAGATCTGAGGATACCAGTGAATCCACTAACAATTAATTCAACAATATCTGGTTGAGATAGATTGTTGAATTTGGTGATGTAACTGTTTGCCACCATGGACATATGGTTTAATTTATTTAAAATTTCTTGTTCACTAAATCCATCAATGTTCCATTCAGAAATTTTATTAGATGAAATCGAGAACCTGCTTATCTAGGTTTCTCTCTTGAGCTCGTAAGTCCTGAGGAGTAGGTTTAGAATACCAATTCCTAGTTATCTTTGGTGTTTTTAATCATTAATTTGTTAAGTCGATCATTTAAATCTGGTATTGAATCAGTATCAGAATTATCTGATTGATAACTTGTTTCATCATCAGTTTTTACTTGATCAATCGTTTTCAATATTTAATAAATTATTTACTACGGGCTGTTGGGGTAATTCACTAAACCGTTGGAAAAGTTCTAGGATTTAGAACTTTTCCATTCTGAATAAAAACTGGTTTCAAATATATATATATATATATATATATATTTGTATAAAAATGTGGGTGGGTGGTGGTGAGATTGATGGATGAATTTGGCCGGTTATGGGAGGATTTTTCAAAGCTTAGACATTATTGCCAAACTTTTCCAAACATGCAGTATTAGCTTGTAAAGTAGGGTGCTTCCTAATTAGTCGAGCTGTTATATTGGCATGTGTTCATTTTTCTAATTGGCCAACTCTTTGAAAATGAATACTGATATGTTGGAACCGTGTGAAGTTTGTGATGTTAAAATGCAGTGAATTTTTAAAAAAATAAATGTTGCGTCCGCTTTCTTAACGATGCCTTCCATTCTCCTATAAATAGAAACTCATTCCTTCATTATTTCTTACGAATTCACCAAAACTCCAGAGAGAGAAATTATAGAAAACTATAGAAAAATATTTTGCTCTTCCCTATTCTTATATCCAGTTTTTTTACTAGTGAGGGGTATTATTTCTTTTGTATTCATGAAGAGAACTTACATTATTCCATTATTTATTATTCATTGGAATAACTCAGATACGCTGAGCTACCCTATACTTGGTGAAATTCTTACATTATTCCATTCGTTATTATTCATTGGAATATCCTCTGCATGCGCTTTTACTGTGGGACTGTTCCGTTATTAATTATTATTACATTGGAATAACCCGCTTTGCTTGATCTATCGCATCTTGGTGATTTCTTTTGTTATTCCATTCCTTATTATACTCAGTTGGTTAAAGTTTTGACTTCTATACTCCATGAAATTAGTGGAATATTCTTGATATTTGCGCTTTATCCAGTATCTTTTCATGGAAATATTTTTCTGAGCATTCTTGAATTTTACTACACAAAGCAGTATCATGTTGACAATTTGGACGGTATTAGTTCGTGAATAAATTAATTCTTGAACTTGTTTTATTGAATTCTTATATCATTGTCATCATCCTCATGTTTATACTTTTTGAAAGTCATCTGTGGCCTGTAGTGCATAGATGGGCTTGGTATGATTATGACCAGGGATTATTCGGTATAATCATGACCGTAATGTTACAAATGATGTGGTAAAAGTCCTCATTGGCCGTAGTGCATTGATGGACAAATATTGTTGGCATGAGCGTGACCATTGATGAATACACGAATGTCCTTGGCCCGTAGTGCATGGATAATTTGTGGTCGTAATACTAAAGAATATCCTTGGCCGTAGTGCAGGGGTGATTCGGTGATGTGAATTATTTATTAAGCTGAGTCCCAACAATAAAAGTGATGAAAAACCTTTTAAATCAAAAAAGATAGTAGATTTTATTCTCTACTTGACTCTTTTAATGGATTGCTTGTTCCGCTGTAGTTAAACTTGATGTTGTTATATTTTATCAGTTTAACACTGTTGAAGGCTAATGATAGTTTATTCTGCATTATCTTAGTCATAATATTTCTTCTTTGGGCTAGTTAAGCTCACCTTTCTTTCACCTGTTTCTTGGTGAAATGAGAACGTAAATTTGACGACGAGTCGGGGAACGAAGTGATGGTCCGGATGATAGTATTAGCTAGTAGTCGTCACTATTCTGTTAAATAGTGTGACAATAAATGTAATGAGGACTTATTCTGAGAGTTGATATTGTCTAGAATACAAAGATTTTGTATTTAAACTCACAAATTTCTCTTGTCAGATAATTAAGATTGTATTTATATTCTGTACCATGTATTTGGCGACTCAGAAAAGGTGATGTATACCTATTTTGGGGGCGTCACAACTATACTGTTATGTTTTTGGATATGGTGTTTGTTTGACATGAAGATCCAACATAATTATTAATGCTCGTGCTTTTTAGTTTTCGCATGTAACATGTAATTTTCCTTAAGGTCCGAGGACTGAAACTGGGACATTTTTCATATGTTTTCCATTTTGTTTGGATATTTGAAGTCTTGTTCAAGTAAGCGTATATAAAACATGAACTCTTTAAAATACATCAAGTACATGTGTCAGATATTTGAGGCTTGGTGAGGTTTGTGTAATGTGTAACAGACTTCAAATATGCCATTAACAATCGTATCAGTATAACAACTCGATGACATTGTGCATTACACTTTCTAAATATTTGTTAGTACTTTAGAATGAAAGAGGTACCCATTTTTAATCCTATTGGTTATATTATAAATATTTTTATCAAGAAATTAATATATATATATATAGACACACACACACAACTGTTATATAATGTCCTGGGGTTTAGTGATCAGATTAATTCTATACTTGGATATGTATTTGCGCACAAAACTTTTATCTAACCCTATATAACATATGTTACAAAAATTTGATCATCGTACTACAATTTACCATCTTCTTATTATATTTTAATTTATTAATTGCACTTATAAAATTATTATTAACAAAATAAATAATCCCGTTGCGACACGCGAATTTATATCTAGTCATATTATATTAAACAGTGTTGGTAAGTTGTTTATAAATATGATTTTAGTAAAATTCTCATAACAAAATTTATTTATTATAATAATTTTAGTATATCTCTTATTATAAAGCGTACAAATTTAATAACCGTCACTTTGGTAATTTTGATTTTTGGGTCACAAATAAAGTAAACATTTAAAAATCTCAATTTAACCTAATTTATCATCACAAGGATTTTTAAAATTTTCACATGATTTTATGTACACCTACATTGATCAATTTTTGGCTTGAACAATTTTATTGCATTAAATCATTAACTCATGGGGGGTAATATACATTTTAATTTCTCTTATTTTTTATTGCTTAATCTTAATTTGTTATACATAAATGTGCCCACAAATTGTTTATGTATTTTTCACACGCATCACGCCAAGCAAGTATATTAGGGTTTGTTCAAAGAATCGCCGCTTTGCAATAGTAATATTTACAAATACCATAATGAATATATTTATAACGTTTGAGAGTATAAATTTTTTAACTACGTTTAAACTTTACAAACATTGAGTAACCAAACATATACTTCTTGATAGTTAGCCTCCAAACAAACTCAACTCGAATTCGTGATTATGATTTGGACAAAGGTTGTGTTTGATAAATCTGGGAATTAAGATATGAATGATTATGATGTCTTAATAAATTAGATCATCTGAATGGTTATGAGGTCTGAATCTAAAAAATTATTTGATAACTTAAAAGTAAGTTGTCTCTTAATGACACTATTTTACCATTTTTGAAATTTAACTAGGCACACTTAGAAGGGGGGTTGAATAAGTGTAGGAGAAATCTATGGCCAACTTTTAAAAACTATTAATTTCAGGCTACTAAAATGATTGAAATCAGTTTACTGAATTAATATAGCCTTTTGAATAAAATACTTGAAAGAATTATCTAAATATAATACAAGTAGTCAAATTAAGATAATAAATTAACTTATGTGATTTTAAGTAAAACAAATAATAAAATCAACACCAAGATTTTTACGTGGTTCAACTATTACCCTCTATGATAATAGCCTAATCTACGTCCAATACCAACTAGTATTGGAGACTCACTTTATTTATTTCTTTATAAATAAATACAGATTTCAATCACATAATTTTTTTTAGATATATCTATAGCACTAGAATTATCACAATAAATAGGCACACAATCACATAATATGTCAAAATTACATAGAGTTTGTCTCATCCATAAAATTTGTGAACAACAACTTCCTGCAGCTAGGTATTCACCCTCAGTAGTTGAAAGAGCCACCGAGGTTTGCTTTTTACTATGCCAAGATACTAGACTTTGTCCCAAGAAAGTACAAGCACCACTCGTACTTTTTCTATCAATTTGACATCCTGCATAGTCGGATCCCGAATAGCCAATTAGTTCAAAATGATTGAAAATTGGATAAAACAACCCTAAATTTATTGTACCACTTAAATATTTCAAAATCCTTTTAACAGCATTTAAGTGTGATTCTTTTGGTTTAGCTTGAAACCTTGCACATAGACAAACACTATACATTATATCGGGTCTAGAAGTAGTTAAATATAGTAAGCACCCAATCATACCTCAATATTTTGTTATATCTACATCAATACCTTTCTCATCAGTGGTGAGCTTTGTTGATGTGCTCATTGGTGTACCTTTCGAGTTAGATCCTTCAAAACCAAATCGCTTGAGTAGTTTTTTTGTGTATTTGGTTTGATGAATATATATTCCTTCCTTTGTTTGCTTGATTTGTAGTCCCAAGAAGTAATTAAGCTCTCCTATTAAGCTCATATCAAATTCTTTATGCATACACTTGGAAAACCACTCACAAAGGAAATCATTAGTAGCACCAAATATTATATCATCTACATATATTTGAACAATAATAATATCGACATTTTTATGCTTAATAAACAATGTAGAATCTATCTTACCTCTAACAAACCTGTTTGATAAGAGATACTTACTCAATCATTCGTACCAAGCCCTTGGAGCTTGTTTCAAGACATAAAGAGCTTTCTTTAGCTTGTACACATGATTAGGATACTTTTCGTGTTCGAATCCAGGAGGCTGTTTGATGTATACTTCTTCATTGATGTATCCATTAAGGAACGCGTTTTTTACATCTATTTGAAAAAGTTTTAACTTTTTGTAGCAAGCAAAAGCTAATGAAATTGAATTAATTCCACCTTCTTCTTCGGTGCATAAGTTTCTTCATAATTCGATCCTCCTATTGATTGTATCCTTGAGCTACCAATCTAGCTTTGTTACTTAATGATTGTCTCGTGCTCATCAAGTTTGTTCTTGAAGACCCATTTTGTACCAATGATGGAAACATCTTTTGGAGGACATATTAGTTCCCACACTTGGCACCTCTCAAATTGTTGAAGTTCTTCTTGCATTGCCTAAAGTCAGTTTTCATCAAGTATAGCATCCTTTGCATTCTTTGGCTCAACCTGTGACAAAAATGCAAAGAATGCATAGTGATTTTGTAAACCTCTCCGTGTGGTTATACCTTTATTGATATCTCCAATAATATTTTCTAGAGGATGATTCTTGATGTATCTAGCTGTTCTTGGCATTGGGATATCATGCATAACTTCCTCTTGATCATTAGACTCATTTTCAGCATCCTGCAAATCTTCAGGTTCATGTTCATGCTGATCATTCATTTCAGGTTACTGAATTTGTTCATTCGGCCTACTGTTTTGTTTATTTCGGTTTGCTGAAATGTTGACTATCTCCAAATTACCTGCATCATCTTCACTTTCTTTTGGAAGATCATTGTTAGTTTCATTGAAAGTAATATGAACAGATTTTTCTACACATGACTTTTTAATATTGAAGATGAGATACGCCTTATTATTTTGAGAATAACCAATAAATATACCTTCACATGACTTAGCATCAAATTTTCCCAAATTGTCACTTGTATTTAGAATGAAGCATTTAGAACTAAATATTTTGAAATAACTTATGTTGGGAATTTTATTATTTAAAAGCTCATATGGTGTTTTCAAAATAATAGGACGAATGAGTACTCTATTTAAAACATAACAGGATGCACTTACAGCCTCGGTCCAAAATTTCTTTGGAAGCTTACTTTCTTGTAATAGAATTCTAGTTGTCTCTTGTAGAGTCCTATTCTTCCTTTCCACCACCCCGTTTTGTTGAGGAGTCCTTGGTGCTGAGAATTCATGGCTAAAATCTCTTTGATCACAAAAGGTTATAAAATCTTTTTGAAACTCAGTGCCATGGTCACTTCTAATTCTAATGAGTTTGAAACTACACTTTGTTTCAAGTTTTCTTATTAATCTTTCAAACTCTTTAAATGCTTCATCCTTAGTTCTCAAGAATAATACCCAAGTGTATCTAGAGAAATCATCTACTATTACAAAAGCATAAAATTTACCATTTATACTAGAATGTCTTTCTGGTCCAAATAGATCAAGATGAAGTAGTTGTAAAGGAGAAGAGGTTGATACCATGTTCTTTGCCGTAAATGATGTTCTTACTTGTTTTCTGAGTTGACATGTAACACAAATTCCCTTCTTTTTCATATTTGATTTTCGGCAACCCTTTGACAAGATTCTTTGAGGATAATTTCTTGATTAAGTCCATGTGAACATGTCCCATCCTCTTGTGCCACAAATTTGCCTCATCTTATACAGATGCTAGACATAATTCTTCATCTTGTTGCTCAAAATCAATATTATATATATTTCCTTCTCTTTGTGCAACTAGAGTGATATTGTTAGTACCATGAGAAATAGTGCATTTTTCTTTGTCAAAACTAACTTGGTGTCCATTATCCATTAATTGACTGATACTAATAAGATTAAATTCAAGTCCATTAACAAGGTGTACATTATCAATGTTTACCTTACCATTTCCAATTTTACATTTTTCGATTATCTCGCAGGTTCGATTATCTCCAAATGTGACTGTACCATTTTTCTTCTTGATTTTTAGCTCCACGAACTTTGTTTTGTCACCATTCATGTGACGAGAACACCCGCTATCAAGAATCCATTTTTGAGATGGAACTCTAGCTTTTAAACATACCATCCAAGAAAAGATAGTTCATCTTTTGGTACCCATACCTTTTTGGGTCCATTTATGTTAGTAGCAAATAATTCACTCTTTTTAATCCATACCTTTTTAATCTTTTTTCGTTTCTTAAAGCAATTTATATCTAAATGACCTTTAATACCACAATGTTTGCAAGTTGTAAAAGGAGAGCAATAATTTAAACTAAAACGTGATTTTGAGTTTAACATTTTCATATTACTCTTTTTATTCATTGAATTAAAACCAATTTCTTGTCTTTCAAAACTAGGTCTTTGTTTTCCTAATATGACATTTAGATTTTCTTCAACTTGAACAAATTTAGCAAGAGATGATTTTAGTGAGTCTATTTCTTTTTGAAGTTCATTATTAAGACATGTTTTAATAGGAGATTTATCACTAAATGCATCAATACACACATATCTCATTTTTAACTCATTAGTCAATTTTTGGACTTCATTATTTAAGAATTTCACCTTATTGAAAAGTATTTTATTAAAGTTGTCTAAATAACCAATCTTTACAATCAAAACCTTTTCTTCTTGACATGTGGATTCCTTTTCAATTTCTTTCTTTTCATCTAATAGTGAATCTACTTCATCCATTAATGTATTAACTAATCCTTTTAAGCTTGCATTCTTTTCTCTTAACTTCTTGTTTTGTTGTTCTAAAGAATTTAGTTCATTAGGAGATACCTGATTGGATTCACCTTTAACTCCTACGAAACATACTTGTGCTATCTCATCTTTAGCATCGATCTCCACTTCGGATTCTTCATCACTCCAAGTAATAAAGGCTTTGTTCTTCTTGTTGTCTTTGTAGTTAGTCTTCCCTTTATTCTTTAGTTGAAAACAGCCTTTCTTGAAGTGGCCAGGACGTCCACATTCGAAACACGTTTCTTCATTTTGCTTTCCTTTGAATTTATTTGAATTGAAGGTGTTACTCCTCTTGTTTTTCCTTTGTAGTAACCCCTTGAGTTTTCTTGACATCATCGCTATATCTTCATCGGAGTTATCATCAAGTTCCTCTTCATTATCTGCAGTAAGAGCTAAGACCTTTCTTCGAGGAGTTTCCTCCTCATCATCATATCTCTTTAACTGATGTTCATATTCTTCTAGTTCACCAAACAAGGTTAAAGTATCCATGGAAGAAATAGTAACAGAATCTTGAAGAGTAGTTATTTTAGAAGCAAAACTTTTGGGCATAGCCCGAAGCAACTTACGGTTGATCTCACTTTGAGGAATAGTCTTGTCTTACAATTTTAAAGAGTTTATAAGGACTAGAAATCTTGCTTGAGCTAGCTTGATGGTTTCATCTTTTTAGAGCTTGAACATTTCATAATCGTGCATAAGCATACTTAGCTTAACTTCTCGTACTTTTGAAGTACCTTCATGACTTACCACTAAGGTATCCCACATTTCTTTGGCAGTGTTGCATGAGGAGACTTTATCTATCTCGGATTGTACCATGCCGCTGAGAAGTGTGTTCATAGCCTTCGAATCATATGAGACCGTGTAGAATTCGGTGGAATCCATTTCTAGCAGAATCTTTGGTGTCCCATCATCTCTTCGTGGAACAACTGGTCCGTTCTCCACAACCCACCATTCACAAGGATCTCTTTTAAGATAGATCCTCATTCGAATTTCCGTTGTAATTTTACGTACCAAAGCAAAGAAAGGAGGTCTATTGGTTGATTGACCTTCTTGATTGTTGTTTCCGAACTGTGCCATATCAGAATCTTTCCCTACAAGTCACCTTTAAGACCAAGATAAGTAGAGCCAAACTTTGATACCAAATGAAATTTAACTAGGCACACTTAGAAGGGGGGTTGAATAAGTGTAGGAGCAATCTATGGCCAATGTGACGCCCCCAAAACAGGTATACAACACCCATTCTGAGTCGTCAAAATACATGGTACAGAAACAACTACAAATTTATTAATACAACATAAAAACTGTGAGTTTAAATACAAATATTGTCATCTAGACAATATACACACTCAAATAAGTCCTCATTTCAATTAATGATACATTATTTTACAAAAATGGTGAGGACTACTAAAATAACTTCTAGAACCATCATTCCATACCCCGACTAGTACTCGCTACATTCTCGCCTCCTGGGAAGAAAAATGGAACAAAAAGGAAAAGGGTGAGCTCAACTAGCCCAATAGAAAGAACATTATGACTAAGATAATACGTAACAAATTATTGTTAGTCTTTAACAGGAAAAAATCTAATAGAATACAATAGACAACAAGTTTTAAATCAATATTCGCAATGAAATAATAATTCATTAGAAGAGTTAAGTAGAGAATGAAATCTACTATCTTACATATATGAATATAAAAGTTCATCGCTCATCTTTTATTCACCAAACATAAATCAATATATATATCGGAATCAAATATTCATCTTTTTGCACTACAGCCAAAGATATTCATCACCGGGTCATATTCATCTAAACACATGTTCATCTTCAAGCACTACAGGCCAAAGATATTCATCATAAAATCATTCATCTTTTACACTACGGACCAAAGATATTCATTATATCATCATTTAGGACCGAGGATGATGAAAAATATTTTAAAGAAAAGCGAATCCAAAGAAACAAAATAATAAATATTAAGGATTCGTATTTAATATTCCATGTCCAAAAATACCTCATAAATAATCATAGTGGAGTAAAATTCAAGAATGATCAAAACATGGATACAATCAAAGCTAGTATCCGAATAGATATTTTGGACAAAAAGAAGAAAATTTTATTTTTTTAAAAGCGATTATATTTATTTGTAATAGTGTCGATACGTAAATAGTAACCGACACTAAAAGATAGAAATTTCACAAAAAAAAGATCATCATGCTTCGTGAATAGTACTCGTGAATAGTAATTAAGTGAATAGTAACTTCGTGAATAGTAACTCATGAATAATAACTCATGAATAAGTAACCCGATACGTGAAAAAGTTTCAAATTTGATAAAAAGTTCCCACCAATATTTTGGCATAATGATATTGAATAAATAATATCATTTTTGAATAAAATAACATCCCTTACCTCTGAAAGAATAAAGACTTACATTTGGAATACTAGATATAGTCTTTGAAAGAACTTGCATAGTATAACAATACTCAAAGTACTAAAATACTCACAAAATACGCTCGATATTATTGAGAGAGAAAGAGAGAGAAATCTTTAGTTTCTGTTGTGATTTTCAATTTTAACCTAAGCACCCTATTAATAGAAAAATGCTTAGAACACCAAAGTAAAAAATTTAATAAAATATTAATATTATTAATTAAATTTCCTACGCCACCAGACTTCTGAACTTCAACACTTTGCACATGTTAGTGTAGCCAAAAAATTAAAAAAAATGTTTTTCTAATTATAAATATTTAAAACTTCCAAAAATCAATTATTCAGGAATTTCGGAACTTCAATAATTCATAATAAATAGCCCTTTTATCAGAAAATTCGAATCTCGCGACTTTTTATAGGAAATTTAATTCTCTTCAACTTTGCAGAAGAATATTTTCTCCATCTATATCCACATAAAATGAATATTTTCCTCATCATATAAATTAATAATTAATTATTCACAAATAATATTACAGAATCACAAGATCTTGTGACGAACTGCATCTTTCAGGAAAGAGGGGACTTTCCAATAAGAATTTCTCCTTACTGGCGCGCAATTAGGTGACCAAACCTCTCCTTAGACAAAACTTTATAGACATTGCCAATAATGTTTTCTAATAATATTATTCAGATAATATGAATTATTGCTTCGATAATGGAAAATACTGTGTAGTGACAATTATTGAAACAACAGTAATATAAAATATCAACGTAGTAATTATTGAATCAATAAAATAAAATACTGAAAAGTAACTACTGTAACAATTATTGAGTAGTGCCTTCTTACGTAAGAATCAAAATTGGTGCAATACTGGTGTGTTTCTTGTCTGACAATGACGCCATTCATCGTGTTTTAACCACCACCTGGTATTCCAACGTGTTAACGGTAACAACTTCTGTAGATTATTTATAAACAACTTATACTTGTCGTTTTCTTTATCCAATCGCTTTTTTAGTTATGGGGCCCACAAAAGATCGTCGTCGTCTACGAATATTCCCAACAATGAGAATATTTCACGACCAAACGAATATTCCCGAAATAACAATGAATATTTTATAACCACCTGCTTATTTAAAATATTTGCGCATTTTACCCATTACTATAACCATATTAATCAAATCAACCCTTACTATTTCAAAATGATAAATAGAGAAAACTAAATTTCATTTATTAATAATTGGGGTCTTACAACCTCCCCTCCTTATGAAATTTCGTCCTCGAAATTGGCGTGACGTGCACAGTGTTTCGAAAAGATGAGGATACCTCGCTTTCATTTCCGTTTCCAACTCCCAAGTCATTTCCTCAATAGCATGGTTTCTCCACAAAACTTTAACTTGTGGTATGACCTTCGTGCTTAGGACATGCTCTTTCCTATCCAAGATCTTGACAGGTACCTCTTCGTACGTTAAGTCTTCGGTTATCTCGTCCGGTTCTAACTCAATAACGTGGTTTGGGTCTTTCACATATTTACGTAGCACAGATATATGAAAAACATTATGAACACGAGACATACTTGAAGGTAACGCGAGTCTATAGGCTACATTTCCTACTCGTTCAAGAATTTTAAATGGACCAATAAATCGTGGATTGAGCTTTCCTCTCTTCCCAAATCTTGTAACTCCCTTCCATGGAGCCACACGCAACAATACATGATCCCCAATACTAAATTCCACGTCCTTTCGATGAAGATCCGCATAACTCTTTTGTCGATCCTGTGCCGTTTGTATACATTTTCGAATCGTTTGGATCTTCTCTGTAGTCATTCGTACCAACTCTGGTCCCAACAACGTTGCTTCTCCCACCTCATCCCAGCATATTGGAGAGCGACACTTTCGTCCATACAATGCTTCAAATGGAGCCACACCTATATTTGCCTGATAACTGTTGTTGTAGGAGAATTCCACCAATGGTAAATACTTATCCCAAGAGTTTGAATATTCCTCTCTGATTGTCCTTCCTTTTGAGGATGGTATGCCGAACTAAATAGTAAATCCGTCCCCATAGCTTTTTGCAAGCTAACCCAAAATCTTGAAGTGAATCTTGGGTCACGATCCGAAACTATGGATACTGGCATGCCATGCAATCTCACAATCTCATCTACGTACATATGAGCAAGACGTTCAAGGGAATAACTCTCCCGTATCGACAAGAAATGAGCAGACTTAGTTAATCTATCAATAATAACCCAAATAGCATTTATGCCTTGAGAAACCGTGGGAAGACCCGTAACGAAATCCATGGTAATGTGTTCCCACTTCCATTTCGAATCTCAAGTGGTTCTGATGGACCTTTTGGCACTTGATGCTCCGCCTTTACACGTTGACAAGTTAAACACCTCGAGATAAACTTTGCAATCTCTCTCTTCATATTGTTCCACCAAAATGTATGTCGAAGATCACGATACATTTTGGTACTTCCAGGATGGATTGCAAATGGTGTATTATGTGCCTCCATCGTGATCTTGTACTTCAAATCAGAATCGTTAGGAACACAAAGTCTGGAGTGGACTCGAAGTATTCTTTCATCATCGATTCTTGCTTCTGGAATAGCACCTTCTTGCACTTTCTTCTTCATACGCATCAGCTCCGGGTTTGTGGCTTGAGCAACTTTAACTTTATATATTAAAGTTGGTTCTACGCGTATACTTTGACATCATCGCACTTTTCGTTCTCGCATATGATCTTCTACTCAACTCGCACCACCACGCTCACTTTTCGGGGATGGTATTGAATATTATGGTCATAGTCTTTTCAACAACAACTCGAGCCAACATCGTTCTTAGCGTATTGAGTTCTTTTTGAGTGAAGAAATATTTGAGGCTTTTATGGTGCGAATATATCTCCACTTTCTCCCCATATAGATAAGGTGCCTCCGGATCTTTAAGCGCAAAAACGATTCATCGCTAACTCTAGATCATGAGTAGGATAATTCCTCTCATATTCTTTAAGTTGTCGCGAGGCATAAGCTATGACTTTCCCACGTTGCATGAGAACACATCCTAACCCTTTGCTCGAAGCATCATCAGAGATAACAAATCCATCCGAACCGGATGGTATTGTCAAACAGTCTTAAAAATGAGTCTCCTCTTGAGATTTTGGAAACTCTTCTCGCATTCCTCGCTCCATAATGAATTTTGTATCTTTCTGAGTCACCGAGTTAATCTGAGTAGCGATTCTAGAAAATCCTTCCACAAATCTCCGATAATAACCAAATTTAAGCCCAAAAAAAGCTACGTCTTTGGCCACCGCCTTTGGTTGCTCCCAACTTTGTATTGCTTCAATCTTCGCGGTCAACAGACACTCCATGTTTTGACACCATGTGCCCAAGGAATGCTACTTGATTCGTCGAAGCGAACTTCGTATTTCTTCAACTTGGCATATAGCTTGTTATCATGAAGCCTTTGCAGTACCAGCTTCAAATGACGTTCATGATCTTCACGGCTTTTGGAATAGATGAGGATGTCATCAATAAAGACAACAACGAACTGATCCAAATATTCCTTGAATACTCGGTTCATCATATCCATGAAAGCGGCGGGAGCATTAGTCAATCCAAAAGACATGACTAGGAATTCATAATGCCCGTCTGAGTTCCAAAAACGATCTTTGGAATATCCTCGGTTTTAATCTTCATTAATGATATCCGAGCGAAGATCGATCTTTGAAAAGAATTGTGCTCCTTGCAATTGGTCAAACAGGGTCATCAATACGAGGTAGCGGATACCTATTCTTGATAGTGACATGGTTTAATTCTCGATAGTCGATACAAAAATCGCATACTCCCCGTCTTTTCTTCTTTACAAATAAAGAGGAGCACCCCAAGGAGATGTACTAGGGGCGAATGAAACCGATGTCCAACAACTCTCCTGTAGTTGGACCTTTAACTCTGAAGTTCAATATGAGCCATTCGATATGGGGTTTTAAAAATGGGCTTTGTACCGGGTTCAAGGTCAATAAAGAATTCAACTTCACGTTACGGGGGTGTAGGCCGAAGGAAGTTCTTCAGAAATCGTCGGAAAGTCAATAACAACAGAAATATTATTCAAATCAAGCTGTGCTTTATTCAAATCCATGACATGGGCTAAGAAAGCTTGACATCCGTTTTTCAATAAACGAATAGCTTTATGACTTGATATGACAGTGATTGATTTTAATGGTTTAGTTGCTTGAATTCGCATAACAGGTTGATTAGAAATATAAAAACTAACAACCTTACGAAAACAATCAATTTTTGCATAATGAGTAGTTAACCAATCAATCCCTAAAATCACATCAAAAGCAAGTATCTTTAAAGAGATAAGGTCAACATGTAATGTGATGGTGCCAACTTGGATCAAACAAGATTTATAAACAGTGGAAGTGATGAAAGTTTCTCCTAACGGAGTTTCCACAGATAGGTCAAAGTCTAATTTCTCCGGAGTCAAGTTTAAACGTTGAGCACAAGCAGGATAGATAAATTAATGGGTAGCACTGGTATCTAATAAGGTATAAACTTCGCATGAATTTATGATTAACTTACCCGTGATCACCTCGTTTGGGTTCCTCGCATGTTGACCAGTCACAACAAACGCTCTTTCTAGAACCGATTGACTTTGACTTTTCTCGACGACCTTTTGAGTCACCATCCTCATTGGACTTGGTTTCGCTACGGTAATCTCTCGAGCGATATGTCCTTCCTTTCCACAATTATAGCATACCTTGAACTGTTGTGGATGGTTTTGGGCGATATGTCCCTCTTTTCCACATTTATAGCATATGGCCGGTGGTCGTTCTCCTCCCTTAAAACCGATTCTTCTCTTGGGTCTTGGACGTCTTCACAAAGTGTCATTGTTGAATCTCCTCTTTTAAAATCTCCCCAGACTCGCTTCTTCTATTTTCATGGCTACGATTACCACCGGAGTGGTTACCGCTTTTAATACGAATGTTTTCCTCCCCATTGGTTTTCATTGCTCACGATGCTTGTTGCCACCCAGTATGACCCTAGTTGCGGTCCCTTGGTTGAACGTACTCGCTATCTCGCTCTAATAATTGAGCCCTGTTGACAACATCTGAATATAAAGCAAATTTATGAGAGATAAGATATTGCCAAATCTCGGGTTTTAAACCTCTCAGAAACATCCTCGTCATTCGTTCCTCATTCTCTACCAAATAAGGTGTAAACCTGGATAACTCTGCGAACTTCGCCTCATATTGGGACACCGTCATGTTATTTTGTTCTAGTCTAATAAAATCTACCTCCTTCATATGGCGAATACTTTCAGGAAAGTATTTTTCGTTGAAAAGTTTCTAAAACGTTTCCCAAGACATCGCGGTCTGGCGGTAGGGTACGCGTTTCACGAGACTCCCACCGAATCTGCCTCGCCACGGAACATAAAGGTGGCGAATGGAACCTTCTGTTCCTCCGTGCATCCCAAGACATCAAATATCTTGGTAATTTGCTTGACCCATATTTCCGCCATGATCGGATCCGGCTTTCCCTTAAATTCTGGTGGTCCCAACTCTTTGAACTGATTGGTCGTGACAAGCCAAAGCATTCTTATCATTTCCACCGTATTTTGTACACGAGTCTCCTCGGTTGCGGTTTTGCATGAACTGCAAAAAGCTCCTAAACATCCGTCGTTCATTTATGCGCTTCGGTGGTGTTGTTTACGGAGGAATATTGCCTTCTGTTGCCGCGTTCCCACAGGTGGTGATTAAAGGTGTTTCCACGGTCTCATTAACTCCACCGTTAATATTCTTAGCTACTATTCTTAAATACTGCCATAAAACAAGGGTTAATTAAACAAATTAACATATCACATATTAACCATATACTTCAATGACCAACAAATAAGCTTAGGTATGACACACTTAGCGAAGGATTACTCGCTCTCCCTCCTAGTACTATTCCCCGATCTCAAAATGAGAGACCATATCCCTAAGCTCGATACCAACTCATGACGCCCCAAAATGGTATACTGACACCCATTCGAGTCGTCAAAATACATGAGTGCGAAAACAACTACAACTTTATTAATACAACATAAAAACTATGAGTTTAAATACAAATATTGTCATCTAGACAATATCCACACTCAAATAAGTTCTCATTTCAATTATTGATACATTATTTTACAAAAATGGTGAGGACTACTAAAATAACTTCTAGAACCATCATTCCATACCCCGACTAGTACTCATTTACATTCTCGCCTCCCCGAGAAGAAAAATGGAACAAAAAGAAAAGGGTGAGCTCAACTAGCCCGATAAAAGAACATTATGACTAAGATAATACGTAACAAATTATCGTTAGTCTTCACGAGGAAAAATCTAATAGAATACAATAGACAACAAGTTTTAAATCAATATTCGCAATGAAATAATAATTCATTAGAAGAGTTAAGTAGAGAATGAAATCTACTATCTTCTATATATGAATATAAAAGTTCATCGTCTATCTTTTATTCCTGTAACATAAATCAATATATATTTGGAATCAAATATTCATCTTTGCACTACAGGCCAAAGATATTCATCAGTTGGTCATGTTCATCTAAACACCTGTTTATCTTTGTATTACAGGCCAAAGATATTCATCATAAAATGATTCATCTTTGCACTACGGGCCAAAGATATTCAGTTATATCATCATTTAGGACTGAAGATGATGAATATATTTTAAAGAAAACGAATCCAGTGAAACAAAAGAATAAATATTAAGGATTCGTATTTTAGCTATTCCATGTCCAAAAATACCTCATAAATAATCATAGTGGAGTAAAATTCAAGAATGATCAAAACATGGATACAATCAAAGCTAGTATCCAAAATAGATATTTTGGACAAAAAGAAGAAAATTTTATTTTTTCTGGTAAATAGTCTTGCAGTATCACGTGAATAAGAACTCACACTAAAAGATAGAAATTTCACAAAAAGATCATCATGCTTAGTGAATAAAGTACTTTCGTGAATAAGAACTCATGAATAGTAACTCGTGAATAAGAACTCATGAATAATAACTCATGAATAGTAACCCCCGACATAAAAAAGTTTTAAATTTGATAAAAAGTTCCCACCAATATTTCGGCGTAATGATATTGAATAAATAATATCATTTTTGAATAAAATAACATCCACTTACCTCGGAAAGAATAATCTTGATTTGGAATATTGGATATAGTCTTTGAAAGAACTTGCACCAGATATAGCAATACTCAAAGTACTAAAATACTCACAAAATAATACTCGATATTATAGAGAGAAAAGAGAGAAAATCTTTAGTTTACGGTGTGATTTTCAATTCTAACCTAAAGCACCTATTTATAGAAATTGCTTAGAACACCAAAAGTAGAAAATTTAATAAAATATTAATATTATTAATTAAATTTCCTACGCCACCGGACTTCGAACTTCAAAGACTTTTTTCACATGTTAGTGTAGCCAAAAAAATGTTTTTCTAATTATAAATATTTAAAACTTCCAAAATTAATTATTCAGAATTTGAACTTCAATAATTCATAATAAATAGCCCTTTTATCGGAAAATTTGAATCTCACGAATTTTTATAGGAAATTTAATTCTCTACAACTTTGCGGAAAGAAAGTTTTCCAAATTCCAAATGTAAATTGGTAATCAAATCCATAAGCGGGTGATTTTATTGTGCTATAATCAAATTTCAATCAAGAAATGGGCCCACGTACATGTTTAACATGTTTTAAACAACTTTACAACAAAAATACTCTTCCTCCTCATATACTCATATATCCCACATTCATTGTAAAATATCATCATTATTATATTATAATAATATAATAAAATATTATTTTATCGTAAAAGATAAAATATCGATTTTCAAAGAATTGTCACTTTAAAAATTTTCTCCATCTATATCCACATAAAATGAATATTTTTCTCATCATATAAATCAATAATTGATTATTCACAAATAATATTACGAGAATCACAAGATCGGGCAACCGTGTAGTTCCGTTCGAAAGAGGGCTTTTCAATAAGAATTTCTCCTTACTTGGTAGCCTTGATTAGGTGACCAAACCTCTCCTTAGACGTAACTTTCTAGACATTGCCAATAATGTTTTCTAATAATATTATTCAGATAATATGAATTATTGCTTCGATAATGGAAAATCGTTTGTGTAGTGACAATTATTGAAACAACAAAGAATATAAAATATCAACGCAAAGAATTATTGAATCAATAAAATAAAATCTTCGACAGAACTACTACTATAACAATTATTGAGTAAGCGCGTTCTTACGTAAGAATCAATAATTATTGCAATACTGCAGTGTCTTCTTGTGAAACAACGCAGACATCGTTGTGTTTTAACCAATTCGGTATTCCAATAGTGTTAATTGTGAATAACTACTTCTGTTATTTTATAAACAACTTATACTTGTCATTTTCTTTATCCAATCGCTTTTTTATTATGGGGCCCACAAAGATCTACGCAGGTCGTCTTTAATATTCCCAAACAAGAGAATATTTCACGACCAAAAGAATATTTCCCGACAACAATGAATATTTTATAATCACCTGCTTATTTAAAATATTTGCATATTTTACCCATTACTAACCACATTAATCAAATCAACCCTTACTATTTCAAAATGATAAATAGAGGAAACTAAATTTCATTTATTAATAATTTGGGGTCTTATGATGACTTTTAAAAACTATTAATTTCAAAGTTACTAAAATGATTGAAATCGGTTCTTCAATTAATATAGCCTTTTGAATAAAATACTTGATGTTAAAGAATTATCTAAATATAATGCAAATAGTCAAATTAAGATAATAAATTAACTTATGTGATTTTAAGTAAAGCAAATAATAAAATCAACACCAAGACTTTTACGTGGTTCAATTATTACCCTCTATGATAATAGCCTAGTCCACGTCCAATACCAACTAGTATTGGAGACTCACTTTATTTATTTCTTTATAAATAAATCTGATTACAAAATGCGATTCTAACAAAAATTAATTAACAATTAATTTCCTTGAGCTCTCTTTGCTCCTCAGTGCATATATGCACCCTTCAAGCACATTTGCTTCCTTGAACCTCGTTTGTAAACTACTTTTCTAATCCACCAGGATTAAAACCTTTAGACTACACTTAGTCTAACAATAGAAAAATCAATACAATATAGAGGTCTATGATCAATGCAAGAATAATCAATTTAACAATTAAAGGCTCAATTATATGCAATGATCAAGTAGCACAAAATAAGCAATTAATTTCTTACCGAATATCACCTCAAATAATATCAGAAATTAGACTGCTTAGCTTCTCAAGAATTGTACTCAGTAAATCAATTTGCTCAATAACAATAATAAGTGCAATGATAATTCGTGAGTTCTATATTAATCACTGATCTCAGTACTTCTTTTATAGCTAAAAATATTTCCGTTGTATGCAAAGATCCGTTGTAAATTTAATTACGTTGCCAACAGAATTTAGGATAAGTGATGTTCCAGAATTATTTCCGTTTAAAAACTTTTTCCTTGGATAAGAGATATACAGTTTGAAACAGATCCGAAAATAATTCTTCTATACCAGATATATGTTTGCACGTATGTCTTAGTCATCATGACTCCTGCCACCACACGTAATAATCTATAACTTCCAAAGACTAAACAATCTTTGACTTCTTCTCATAAAGTAGCATGTGACGTGTGAAATAGGAGTGAACCATTCTCTATCTTTTTCAAGAATCAAGGACTTTTAAAATCCAAGATATCCATAATTATTTTTCCTTGAAACTCTCACACACACAAAAATAAAGAATTATCTTGCAGATGTATGAAGTAATCATATCATAACAAATCCTCAAAAACCGCACATGCAATAAAGTAGCTGTCATATCACAATCCACCTTTTTAGCTAACAAAAATATACTGATATATATAACCACGTGTAATCCTAGAGTATGTATATAATTTGCATGCTAAACATGTAACATTTAATATATGTATTACTTTATAAAACCATTTTTCATAAAATCATTTAAAACATATTTAAGACATATAATAAGAATGCAAATAATATGTCTTAGAGCCTTTAAATGAAAAATCAATTATTATGCAATTGATCTTACATTTGTTTTCCTAGTAAAGAAAAAATTCTTCAATTTCTTGAATATCCGACCAAAGCTCTTTATCATCAAAATACCTGAAATGCCATAAAACAATTTAGTATTTGAACATTTCATCATCAAAATATAAGGCTAGAATATGACTAAGTCAACATTTAAAGGGTAAAATTTTATTTAATAATTTTAAATATTCAATTTAATAAAAATGAGTGCATAATATTGTTGAATATATTTATATAAAAAAAATTATCAATTTTTTTTTATTAAAAGGTACATCTTAATTATTAAGATTTTATTTTCTGTCTTATCGATTAAGAGGCATTCAGAGGTAATAAAAAAACAAACAAACAGCATCATGTCTCTTAGCGAAAAAGATGCAATCCATTAAGAGGCAATCAGATATAAACAAACAGTACCTAAACCAAGAATTTTCTTTCTTCATCATCAATCGAATCATTATTTGCGAGGCAGAATTTTATTTTATCACAATACAATTCTCGTTCACATTTAATTATAAAAAGTCAGGTTCGATTCGATTTTTAGAGCTGTCCAATTTAATAATTAACCTTAAAAAACCCCCAGCCCTCTCAAGTTGAACCTCTACCATCTAATTAACAAAATACAACTTATTTTCGTTCATTCTAATAAATTATTATCTGAGCCGTTTAAAATTTAGAATAAATCTAACTGTTCATATAGTATCGGACCCACGTGACGGCTAGAAAACCATAAGTAACCCGACCCATATATTGCCACCTCTCTTCCGTTTCCTCTATCACTTTTCAAATCCAACCCCGTACAGAATCAATCTTTCTTCTATTTCTCTCTCATACAAAGTTGTTCAATTGGATTGTGCGTGAACTGTTAAGAGAAAAATAAACATTAAAATTCAGAGAGAATAAAGATGAAGATAGTTCGTAGGGACCTCATCCGAAATGGCCCCGGTAGCGTGAAGGTAACAATTTCATATTTCTCAATCTGATTTCCAAATTTAAAGGGCTAACTAGATTTTTTTATTATAAGATAAACAGAGAATTCTGCTTATTGGGTATCTGTTTTTAATAATTTTGGTTTTAAATTTAATTAAACAGATGATTCCAGAGGAAGCAGATGATTTATGGCTTGCTTATAATTTGATAGCTCAGGGTGATTCTTTATTAGCTGTTACTGTTAGGTATATATCTCTCTCATCTAATGGGCGATATACTGAAAATTTGCTTAGTTGGGCTGCTAAGAAATTTTTAGAAGTTGGGTTATTCTGTTCAAATTTCAAGAAATTAATATTTGACATTAATGGGTTGAAATTTCAGTTTTATGGAGTAATATTGCTAACATGCTGTTAAAATTTACTACATTTGTTCAACAAAAAGGGTTCCATTAGTAAAATTCACGAACTTTAAGTACTTTTGTTCTGAGTTTCTCCCTAAATTTATTGAGTGTTTAATTTAGTCGTGATGGCATGATACTGGAATTGTGATGAAGAACTTGGGGACTTTTTTGGAACAAAAAATTGACAACAGTGACTCTTATACAGATACTAAATACCTGACCATGGTGTTTGAGTCTGAGAGTTATATTATTAGGGATATATTTGTTTGGTTTATGACTTTCTGTTAAATGAAGGGAATTTTCAGATTGGAAAGTAAAAAAGGATTAATTTTGTGTCTGTGATTTGACTGGATTATGGTGACATGACGTTATAAACTTAGTGAGAGGATATAGGGATATGTATAAAAAAAACACAGATTTTGGTTCTCTGTAATTTATGGCATCTTAATCCGGACAATTTTTTATGTGATTGAGGGGTGGCTACCATTTTGACAAAGTAGAAATTATGTCCATCAATGCCATAAAAGCTGCACCTTCAAGACATTTCATGAAAGTAGTTAACATGATCATATGCCTTTTCTTGTAGGAAAGTTCTCCGGGAAGCAGCTTCTGGGGGAAGAGATGCAGAACGTGTGAAGTTGAAATTGGAAATCAAAGTTGAGGTACAACCTACTTAAAACCATGAGCAGTTGTTTATCTTAGTTTCAAGACTAATTACAATTTAATATTGATAGTTTGTTTTTGTCTATTTATCTCATTTATATTGAGGAATAGCAATGATGCAATTATAGAAGACGTAATGTACTCAATTTGAATCAATAGAGAGGTTCACTGATATATGAGATTTGAATCACTAAGTTACTGCATGGGAGGGATTTAACAGACCCATCAATTTCGAGTCTCTTTTCTGAGATGATAACTGTATAAGTATTCAACTGTTGGCGCAGTTAAATTGAATACTGTTGCTTAAATTTCCTATAGTTATAAAGGTTTTTAGTGCCACGCTGAGCACTAATGGAGTTTAGTAATAGCGGTATTTAGTTCTTGTTCGTCTAGCAGCTTTGAGGCTTTTGGATCCCAAATGCACAGGAGAATCTTGTTTATCTAGAATCTAGATGCAGGTTATTTTAACTTACAAACACAGCTTATTTGGTCCAACTAGATCACACAAAAAATGGCGCAATGTGTTTGGACCACTACTAGAAATCTTAGATTTTATATGTTATAAGATTTTATATGTTATTCTTAATTATGAATTTATATGTAGACTGTAGATTATGATAAAGAAGGATCTGTCTTGCGTATACGAGGAAAAAACATTCTGGAGAATGAACATGTAAAGGTGTGTTCGACATCAAAATTAGCATATAAGACACGCATTTTGTTGAACTGCTGCAGTGAACTTTGATAGATATATTGCAGATTGGTGCTTTCCATACGCTTGAACTTGAGCTACATCGACCTTTTGTGCTAAGAAAGGTATGCTTTCCTTCTTAATAATTGGAATCAATTGCAGTTGATTGTTTATAATCCACTTTATCCATGGGTATTGTGTTGTGTATGTGTTTGTATTCCGCATCACAATTAGATGAGTCTCTTACTATAATCCACAGGGTTTGCATTTGGTATTTCCCTACATAAAAACTTACATCGAATATATAGTTTAATTTCCTTTGAATTGCACTGCATTTATACTGTTAAATCAGTCTGATTCAGATAATTTTTCCTTTGCTGGGACCCATTGTTTTTAATTATAAAATCATGTTTGCGCTTAGGATTCAGTTTTAGTATTGTTTAATACTTACAGGGAGTTACTTCTCTCAATTTAAAATACAACATCAATTGTACAGCTGACGCAATTTTTCTATTCGCTTTACTAGGTGGTTTGGGACTCACTTGCATTAGATCAACTCCATCAAGCCTCTGGTATGCCGTTTCAACTTTATAAACTTCTTTAGGTTTCAATATTTGAATAATGCATAGTTTTTCTCTTCATATAAGCACGTCATTTAGAAACTGTGTTGAATGTATTTCTCGAAGCTTGGCCTGACTTTGGGCCTATCCTTAGCCCTCCACCTGATGATGTTTGAAGTTGTTTCCTTTTCTTTTTTCTCGCTTTTCGTTTTATACGCAATGAAACAGGTGGTTGGCAATCCATTTATACTACAGTCGTGTCTTTGGCAGGAATTTCATCCAATTTGACTCTCCTAAGTTGTAGAGATAATGACGTAGTGCTGACACATATGACTTGGATATCTAGCTTGCTTGATTCAGAGTTTACAGGGATATCTTCTAAATATGCTTGTTGACATATTATCAAGTACTACGTTTCACATGCAAAACTGATGTCTTGAAGAATTTTTAATATAAATCTGATCACCTAAACTATAGATACACTGACGTTTTCCATAATTCACTCCTCAATAAAAGGAACATTTGCTACAAGTTTTCTAGAAAGTATCTCCTAATAAAGATAAAGTAATGGGCCTAATGGCAATTTCAGTTGTCTTTATATGTGTCCTTAAAATTTAATACAAAACAAATAAAGAAAAGATGATAACTAAATATTTAAGGGCACACTTCCTATGGAGATCCAGTTAACAACATTCAAAAAACTCTTCTCCGTAGGAGTAACAGTTATTCAGATATGATTTCTTATCAAATTAAAGATTAACAAATTGCTGAAACGATAGTAATAGTAATTGGGATGTACAATCTGTATAGTTAAAATCGTACAGTTAAATTGATTCCAAGTGCATATTTGTAGGTAAAGTCATCAATTTATAGGTCGGTACCATATTATGGTTTGTTTGTTTGTAAGAATGTGAGCACAGGAACTGGGGAAGGGAAATTGGGAAGGAAGCGAAGCTGTTCCTTTGTTTGGTGGTGGAAGGAAAAGGCTATGGAGAATGGAGCCCATTTACTCCTGACCCCTATTGCTGCTCGTCCCAAATTAAGAGGGAAGGTGGATAAAAAGGGCTTCCTGTTCATCTCTAAAATTCTTTTTCATGCTTGCTCTGAAGAAATTAACTTCCATACATATATAAGGTTTCATAATACAACCATAGAATTTATATCCTTCCTCGTCTTTTTAGATGAAAGAAAAAAATATACTAAACCAGGAAAGAAAAATACAACCGAGACAAAGAGTGTGATGCAGGACTGAAAAATATAAAAATTCTTTCTTTTCTCTTGACACATGGTCCTCATCACTCATCAGAGCGAGTCACGAACCAAAATGTGGAACATACGAAAACCTTAAAAAACTATTGCTGTTTAATCCTTGTGAATATCTGATATAGATACTCCACGAATAGAACCCATTCCAGAGGTCCACAAAGAAGTGAAGAAGGTCACCCTGTCCCATAACAAATGGAAAGAACGAAAAAATCCACTGAAAAGCTAGGCACAACAGGCAGCATCTACTTTGCTGTAGAATCTTACCATTCTTATTCCTTCCAAAATCATAAAACATAATATGAGGTGATTCCTCGACAGACTTAGGACAGGCCCAGTTGAAAAACCAAAAAATACAACACCAAAACTGCCATGTAATAGTATGATAAATAAAAGATGAGAATTAGATTCATGCGATTAAGCTCAATGTGCAACGGTAGGTGAGGCTCATCTAGGCGATCAATGTGACTTAATTAAAAGGGAAAAAACCCAAAAAAATAACGATCGGCAAACTCAAATTGTAAATTTGAAAACCCAAAGTCCAAAACAGAAAAGCAAACAACAAATTGCAGTGCGACGTTGACTACCATTGTCAACTCTCATGAGCGACTTCGTGAGCGTTAAGTCTACATATGTGATCTTGACAAAATGCTTGCTTTGTCAATTTGGTGAGATAGATTTTTGAATTGAATCTTGAATTTATTTATCCTATTTACTTTTCGTGCATTAAATGATTTAGTATCTTAATGGATCTTTTATTGACTTGTGTTTTGGTTTATACGCTTTTAATTGATGAGTTCCTTTTAAATTGTTTAAGCATGTTAGTAGTTGAAGTAGCTATATAGGTAAAAGGAATTGTTTCCTTTTTGTTTTTTAACCTAAAAATGTCAAAGGATAAATGGAAATGTTGAGTGTCTAGAGTTATAATAATTTCCTACATTTCATATATTGGCGCCTCGTTTCGAAAGGGCACACTTCCCATGCCTGCGCCTTGCCCCTAGGCTACAGAGGGCATTGGCACCTAGGGTGCGCCTTTCACTTTGACAACTATGATGTCTACATTTCAGCCAAGCATGCGAATGGTATGACAAAGAAGCTCGGCGAGAGAAAAATTGTTGTAAATAAAATAATGTAAACTACTCTGACTAGAAAATTCTTCTCGTAAAAACTTTAATATGCTTTAAGGATAGTGCTAATAAAGTAAGAAACTCTTTAGGGAGAAACAATTGTCTTTGCGCTTGCTAAGAGATCGAATTATTTTTCTTTTTTCACTGTGGGCATCTGCTATGGGTGCTTTTTGAGGTATTTCTGTTTCAGATCTCTGTAGGGATTGGTGGGATACACTTCCTTAAATATGTGTGGTTTTGTTTTTATTTCCATTTGCTCTTGATCGAGTCCCCCTCACTTTGTATCTTCTCTTCTATCACAAAAGTATCTATTTCTACTAGAAAACTTGTTCAATATGCTCAGTTGCTCACTTTAGCTCTTTGCTCTCTAGATCCTTCTGCAAGTGCTGATCTGGCTGTGATTATGATGCAAGAAGGATTGGCTCAAATCTTCCTTATAGGCAAAAGGTACGTTAACTAAAAAGTTACTGTTACTTTATATTGGTGCTTTATGTATATTAGTGTACGAGAGATGCTGAGATTGTTTACCATCTATTGCTTCATTTTCTTGCTAAAGAAAAGATTTGGCACTTGTTATTTTTTTCCTGGTAATGATTAGCTTTGTTCCAAACCTTTTTCTTAGCTGGTCTATTTATAAGGGAAAGGAGGAATCTATGAGGTCTTTACACTGCATATTTTTAGTATTTATAACGGGAAAGAAGTGTAGGAGCTTTAGAAGAGGAGGAATTGTCTATAGCAGCTTTAGAGATTAGTTGTTTACATTACTGTATAGTCATTGGCCAAATTGTTCATACTTTAGTAATTTTATGTGTGCACTTACAAACCTAGACAATAGCCACGTCCAGCTATGTAGAATATTCTTCTCTCTTAATCAGAAGGTAGCAGCTTCTAACCAATTTTTTTTATCTATGAACTTCCCCTCAAGTGCAAAGAATCATCCATACTTACTCTTTGACATCCCTCTTCAATTGCTAGTCTAACACCTGTGGGAATATTTGTTTGCATTATACCTCATTATCCATAAGCTTGTTTTTTCTCATACTTTAACCATCTAGAATCCTACTTCTTGAGTTTGCAATTCCTCTCCTTCCTGAAAGACTTCCCCCCTGGCAAGTCAGCTTTCACAATTTAAACTTGTATGTTTGGAAGCTTAGATATTTATGTTCAATTGCTTACAAAAAAGGAACCTGCAAAACTCATCACATTTATTCGAATTAAAGATGATTTCACAGTTTGATTTGACAGCACACTGTCAACCCCTTGACTAGACATGCATTATTTAAATATTCAGGTCGAGGAATAGTGGTTTTGATTTGGGAGTTGATTATCTATATCTATAATAGAAAATATTATACAATAATGCCTTTGACATAAATTGGATTGAATACAATATAAGTTTTTAGACGTGGTCTTCACTATGGTCTACCGAGGCCAGATGCTAAAAATCCTATTACAATAGGAACTTAAGTCCTTGTTAACTAGAAAATAATACATGCATATTATATTGTGCTGAAGTACAAGGATACAGTTCTGTTGCACAAGTATTTTATTTGTCAAATTTTATTGGATCTATCAAAATTGAACTCTCAATTTGATACTCTGCCAACAGTGTGACAATTACTCGTTCTCGGATAGAAGCTTCAATTCCTCGAAAGCATGGACCTGCTATAGCTGGTTATGACAAAGTATGTTTGTTTAGTTATTTTTATGGCCATTTTCACTTAACATCTTTTCAAGTTGTGATGGTGGAGAGTTGGTAGATTTTTTCTATGATTATAATAAATTGAGCTCTTATAAACTATCTTGCATTACAGGCTTTGAATAAATTCTTCGATAATGTCGTACAGGTGAGTTCTGTTATTATTTATTATTTTCACTCCAGCGCTTTGATTTTATGCATTTTGTGGGCCTCATGCATTTCTTCGTGCATTACAGGCTTTCCTGAAACATATTGACTTCCAGGTTGTTCGCTGTGCAGTGATTGCAAGTCCAGGATTTACAAGGGTGTGTGAAAAATATAGTGTTTTTCATTTATTATTGTTTTGTAAGCAGTAATTGTGTAAAGGGAGTCCTTGTGTAATTTATTCGTCTCTTCTTATGATGGAAGCTGTAAAAATTGAGTACTAAAATTTAGCTTGCATAAAATGAAGTTACAACTTTTTGATATATTGGTGCATTAGATTTGAGAATTGTTTTTCCATTTGTTTCAGGATCAATTTCATCGTCACCTAATGTTGGAGGCAGAAAGGAAGGAGTTGAGAGCTATAATTGAGAACAAGTCACGCATAATGCTTGTGCACACTACCTCTGGATACAAGTATGACTGTTTGATTAACTCACTGCCTTCAATAGTTGCCAAAAGACTTAATTGAGCATTTCAGGGCCATAATTATTATGATGATAATATCGTCGAAAGTTGAAACTAATGTGCTTGTGTCTTCATTACTAGCAGAATTTAAGGTTTCATATTCTATTGTCTGTTTATGGGCATGGAATTTACCTGTTTCCCAACTGCTTGAGGTTGGTTACATTTATTTTCTGAAGTTCCCAACTACTTGAGATTAGCTTCATATATTTTCTCCTGCAACTAAACTCATAGCATCATATGTACTTTATATCACTTAATTGTACCTGATATTTCTTTCTAGGATTCATTTACTTGTACCTGATATTTCTTTCTAGGTGGAACCTTTTTGTCTTTACTGTGTTAGTGCAAATGACATGCCACCTAATCTGGTTTTCTTCTTTAAATGAATTAGATCAATATTTCTTACATTTTTCTATTGGGGAAGCACAACGATTTGAGCAATGGACAACTTCATGCTGTCAAGTTGTCAGAACTTGGTTTGAGGTCTGAATCCCCACTTGTTCTGATTGATTGTACTTCTACCGGAAAACTAGCAGTTTTAGTTTCTTGGTTTTTCTTTTATGACTTGCTGCATATCCATCTCAACATACTCGGCTATTATTATTTTTAATTATTTAATAAAGGCATGAACGTCTTCGGTTTCATAGCTAAACATTTTACCACCACAGAACATTTTCCAAATCATTTGCTTCCATAGGGTGAGGGTTATTACACGCTTTCCTTGTTAATCATGGTTAACCATGTGATCTAGCCATCTTTCTCCATGTGATTTCCCTCATAGTTATAAGTTTATTACTCTATCTTGGTCTATTATGTTGGAAAAATGGGGACAAAGCAGTCAGTACGTGGTGCTCCATATTATACTATATTTGTTTGCTTTTGCATCCAGGCATTTTAAGTTCTTTTTATTAGACTCTGAACAGTCAATAGCAAGTAAGCAGCACTGTCATTAGCAGTCTATTATCTCTGTCTTAGTTAACTTATGAAAGGCAGGTGTTACTTTATGAATCTTTTAGTGGATGGATATATAGCAAATACCATTTTGCCTAAAATAAGTTAAACATACCTTATCCTTAGACGAAACGATATTTGCTAGATATCCATCAATTGATACACTGAATGCTGCAGGATACTCCTGTTGGGTGGTGTTGCCCATTTCATGAATGTATGTTCATTTTCTTATAATGGATTCAAATTTCTATCGAAATTCTCAAAAAGTTTCTGATTTCAGAGCAATTGAAACTATCAGAATTTATGCAAAATGACCAAAATTAGAAACATACTTTACCTATAGTTTCCGCTTTCAATCGAATTGAAACAGTACATCAAAACGACATTAATTTATTTGAATAGGGATTGTGGGGATTCCTTAATAATATACTTTCCAGAGGATGACCTCTCCATTACTTATTTAGAAATAATTTGAAGAAATCTCAGCTCTCACCCATTGCATTGTTATGTGGGGACTGGGGAGGGGGGAATCATCAATTATGTGTATCCGATAGAGTTATTGAGAGTATTGTTTGTTAATATTTGTATATTCATATTTGGGCATCTTCAATGAATTTTATGGGCTTGGGACATCCAATGGGATTGTTATTTCTTAGTGTTTGTTTTCTAAATCACTTGTGAACGAGCCTCACGTTCAATTTTACTTGAAATCTTGCTGTCATGAATTTATTTGTTACAAGTGAGCTCTTTATTGATATCTAAATTCCACATGTGGTACACAGGCATAGTTTAAGAGAAGTTCTGGATGCTCCAATTGTGATGAATATGATAAAAGATACAAAAGCAGCACATGAGGTAGCTTTACAAAACATCTCCCTTTATTTATCTTACATTTTCTCTGCCCATGTTTTTTAGCACTGACAATGTTTTTTTCTTTTGATTATTCAGGTTCGAGTTCTTAAGGATTTCTTCACCATGCTTTCAAATGTCAGTTTCTATCCTAGATGTATGCTTCATTTCGTATATAAAATTAGACAATGATCTTAGTCCATAAACCTTCAGAAAATGTTTATGGAGCAGATACTTGTCAATTTATTCCATCTTCTTTCGGAAGGAATTTGGTTAGCATGAACAAAACAGGACCAGATATGTTATAATAACCTGTGACAGCAACTTACCTATCTTTCAAACTTATCTACATGATGTAATTCTATTATCTATTAGAACGGTAGTTCGTTGATTGAGGCTCACAAAGACATAATGTCAATTACTGTAGCATTTGTTAAAATCAGCAGGTTTTACATGAAGAAGATTTTTTAAGCACCTCCATGGGTAAGAAAGAGTTGGAGAACTTGACCTGGTATTGTTAAAAGTTTGAGCAAGCAACACCTAGAAAGACTATTCTTAAAGGAGAAGACTACTCTAAACATTTGCTTATTTATAAAGGAGAATATGATCCTTTTAACAAAATTATATGGTTCTTGCCAAAGTTGTAAGAGTACTAGATCTTTTTCAATCATTCCTGTTACCCCAAAGTTTTTTTAGAATAAGATCCTTTTGAGTACGAAGTTGCTCATATGGAGTCTGAATTCTACAACTTGATTTTTAAATTTTTTTTGTTCTTCTCTATTTTTGCATCATTCCTCAAGTCTCAGATATACGATCATTGAAATTTTTTACCAATTTCCTGAATGTACTCTGTGTGTGTGTGTGTGGACAATAATCTCCATTGTGGAGGAGCATAAATATACTGTGTTACTTCTATTACTCCCTCTGTCTCATGTTATTGACAAAAATCCGGTACTGAATGTCCCAAAAAGATGACAAAGTTACACAAATGTTTAGTGGGAGTGCAATGCAGACCTCCCCAAGGGATGACCTACTTGCACAAAGGCTTCACTAGCTTCTTTCTTTGTATCAACCATGCCCTGCAGTGATACACACACACACAAACAAACAATTCTACATTTATAACAATATGAATGTTTTCAATTCTCTGATGAATTTTTGTTAAGACTTCTATGATATTGTGTAGGATCCAACTCGTGCATGCTATGGACCAAAACATGTTGAGGTTGCCCATGAACGCATGGCTGTGCAAACACTTCTTATCACTGATGAGCTCTTTAGGTCAGTAATGATGGCATTGCCAGGCAAATTCTTTTAGAAAAAGCATGTACAGTACTTTCAGAGTAGGCTAAAGAGAAACCGAGCATACATGTCTGCTGCCAACTTGATAGCTGTTGAATGTCTAGATTCTTTACCTGTTGAATTGTTGATCTCAACTGTTTTTCTCTGGAATGTAGCAAAATAATAATTGCAGGGATTTCTTCAAAATTAATGAATGTTTCAATGTTTCATAGGTTGCTCATTTGTAATGTACGATCTTCTGTTCCTTGAATTCCCTTTTTCTTTTCACTTTACATTGTATATTTTATTTTATTACTCTTGACAGTAAATGATGGTATGCTAGTTTCATGGTCCGTCGAGTTGTAGGCTTTATTAGAACCATTATTTTCCTTTTGGTAAACTTTGTATATGTAGGCAAGGAAATCGTACCTCGCTCAATTATGGTTTCGAATTGGCTGAGGAGAGAAATCCACGAAGAGTACGGAAAATGATCTAGGGTTTATAGAGGGGAGAAGAACAGGTAGGCAATCACTAGGACAATACGTGGCATAACTCTAGAGAGCCTTCTTGTGTATCTTAGAATGTCAGAGAATAAAAGTCCCCTCTATTGAAATGAAAGGTGTATTTATAGGGTCTCCTGGTAAGTGATCATGTGCCTTTGACATATGTCTAGTCGTGTTTGGCATCTGACCTCAGGTGAAATTTCAGAAATATCCTTAGTTTTCCAAAGTGATGCCCAAATCGTCTTGTCCTTCTAGCCATTTCTCACGATATTGCCTCCACAAGTCTTCTTCCTAGAGGTCCCTCTCAAGTCTTCACATACAAAGTCTCATTGTTTAACTCATACTTTCTTTTTCTTCTTTCTTTATTCAGATATCACGTAGCCCTAATTCATCGTCAGAAAGCTTCGAAGGATCTCGGTACGACCAAGCCCTAGGGTGGCGAATCCTAGGGGGATAAACCCTAAGTTTGTGCCTCCTTTGATCTCTTTTGCTTGTTTTTATCTTTCTTTTTCAATTTTCATCATTTTCTCGTGATTCTTAACACTGTAATTACAGCTTTACTTGTCATGAAGGATTCAAGGAAGATCATTCCTAAATTCTTATGGATTTCTTGTCTCTTTCCTTGGTTTCAATATCGTTGTTCCAGTTAGGGTCCGTTTTGCATAACATTCAAGATCACGAAGGGGCGTGCCTTCTCCCCCTAGGAGGCCAAGCCCTGGGGTGGCAGAACCCTAAGGGGAACGAGGGACACCCTTGTCCTTTTGTTCTTTTTTTGTCCGTTTTCTTGGTTTTGTCCTTATTTCGTTTCGGTAATTCAATTGAAGAACGCCGAACCCTAGGGGGGCGGACTCTCCCTAGGCAGCCATCCTTTCTCGCCCGATTTCCTTGATCTAGTCTTCGTTTCATTTGCTAACTCAAATCAAATCGAGAAGACATCATCAATCGAACCAAGTTAAGGAGGAGCACCCCCTAGGGGGTTGAGTGGCCGAACCTAGGGAGGCCGAACTTTAGGGGGCATTTCCTAGTTGGGTTTTCTTCTTTTGCTTGGTTTGTTTATTTCATCTTTGTTTTGCTTGGTAATTCGGATCAAGGCAAGAAAATATCTTTGATCGGACCAAATCAGGCTGAACCCTAGGGGTCTTCCAGCACTTAGTCATCGATCTTGTCCAAGCTTTGCTCGAAAATCTTTCGATAATCCAATCAGGCCAAGAAAGCATCATTGGTTAGCCAGATAGAAGGTTAAACCCTAGGGGGCTGAACCCTAGTGGGGCCACCCTGGGGGCTGGGGGGCAAACCTTAAGGATCCTCCACACTTGTCCGTTTTTCCAACTTTTTCGTTTCGGATTGTCTTTTTCAGGCAATTTGATTCAATTGGGTCATTAAGGTCCGCTCATTGAACACGCTCCCCTCTTTTTGTCATATGTGCTCCTCTTTCATATTTAACGGCTCACGATATGTATCTTGACTCTTGCATGGCAATTTTTTGTATTGTCGGCATTATGAGAAAGTAAAATAGGTGATTTCTGCTTGCATTTGATCTCTATACACTCGAGCTCTGTACTTAGAGTCAGCGAGGGATGGCTTAGTTCGGCCTCTTTCTATTGAGATTATTATTAATTGGAATTTTACAGTGACTTTGAATTCAAAAACTACAGCACTTTTCTTTGAGTCTTGCTGAGTATGTGCTAGTATGACATGTCACAAATTCACTTGCTCTCTTCCAATTTGCAAATTTTCACTTGAAAAAGTGTTATGAATTAGTTGGTAGCATGCTGCTTCTGGAACATGTTAGTGCAGATCTCTCCATTCTCTCTCTTTTAGACATAGATTGTCAGAAAACATCGACACCCAAACATTTTTATTAAGAATAGTGACTATAGTCTCATTTGAAATCATTTCTTTTTATTGAAAGCTCTTTAAGTTGTTCGTGTCGTGTGTGATATTGATATTCTATCATATGTAACCATATACCTCTTTTAAACATCTGGGCATGCTCCCTTCAAGATCTCTAACACAGTTACTTGACAAAGGTCTATGATTTATCAGTTTCCAATTGACGGGACCTGTTTTTTTCTTGCAGGAGTTCTGATATCGCAACAAGGAAACGATATGTCAATTTAGTCGATTCAGTAAAGGATTCAGGGGGCACTGCTCACATATTCTCATCGATGCATGTTTCAGGAGAGCGTAAGTACATTTTATCCTATCAATTATTTGTCTCCTCTTTTCATGTCATACTTAATATTCTGGTTTAAGTTTGGACCTGGCTCAATATTTATCCCAACCTAGACATCCTTTATTTAAAAAATGGTTGCATCCCAACTCTCAGTATTTCCTAAGCATTATTAGTGGAAAGAATGCTAGATAACCTTTTCTTTGGGCAATTAGAAGTTAAAAGGCATAATAACGGTTGTGTTTGGAGTGGGACTACATTTACATTGAGTTACTTCATATTATACATAAATGTTTAAATATGAATTGGGTGAAGCAAGAAATCAAAGAAGATAAGTAGAAATTGTGAGAAAAACATGAGGATTTTAATACAAGGTCTTTTGAAAGATGTTGAAGATGATGACTATAGACCGCAGAACTTGTTTTTTTTAGCATGATCACCCCTCCAACTTACACAGGTTGACACAAAGTAGGGTAGAGTTTCTTCTTCTTCCCCCTCCCCCACCCACCCACCCCCACCCCCACCCCCTTTACAAAGAACATTAAAATCTAAACTCAGTTCTTTTACATAGCTTGTGAACGAAGATGCATAGACCATTAATTGATTCAGCATTTTAGCGTGACCATTTGAATTGAGGTTACAGGATGAAAGACAACATTGATATGAATTGTGTCATCAACGAGATATCAATGCATCAGCCTGTTATTCTTCTTTCCTTTTATCATTGTTATTATAACTATCCATAATTATTACTATGATCTATATGAAATCAATGAAATATATAAGTTTATGCTCTACAATTTTAGATTACCATAAGCATGCAATAATCACCCTGTATACAAAATGAAACGGACTAGACAATCGTGCAATAATAACCGAGTATACAAAATGAAACGGGAATAGAAGAGCAATTTTCTGATGATCCACACTTGAAGTACACTGTTTAATTTCAGTTTCATCATTTTTGTTAGTAATCATCCATTCTCCTTGTCTTAATGATCCTAAGGATGGTATTCAATAAGCTCACTAATGTAAATACACTGGCATTTTACAAAATAAATCCATTGCTTCAATCCACATCCCATTCCTGACATACCCACTAATCATACTATAATTTTGTTTCAATTTGAGTATCATTTGACTAACTGGAACAGTTATTATGGTATAACAGAATTGGCTCAGCTGACCGAATTGCAAATACATTTGAGAGATGAAGGCCAAGCTGGGGCATGAAACTGATATTTAGATATTAGGCTCCATGATGTTGTATATATGATAATTCAAATAATTTCCTGCTCTTTATTTTTATAATGTATAATTACTATTAATTTTTAGTTTGAGTGTATTCTTAGTGATAATTCAAAAGAACTCTGGACCATGAATTTGGCAGGGCCATGATATAGATGTATGAGCTGCCCTCGTCTTTACCTTTGGTTGTTTTTCTAAGGCTAAATGGCATGAATCTCTTTACATAGTTGCATTTTCTAAATGGTGATAAATAATAGATAATTGATATTTTCACAAATAAATTTGATAGTTTCACATGCTCCTCCTTACATGAATAGTAAGTGGGGTTCATCTCATGTGAGAGAGGACGTTGTGGAACTATCAAATTTACTCGTGGAAATATCAATTCTAATAAGAATTATTATGTTGTATGATGAACTAAGAAATGGAAAGTGGGAAATATGTCCATGTTATATGCCTTAAAATTCCCTCCATTTTTTTTTATGTCTTTTTTTGCAAAACTCTTTTATTTCTACTTGTAAATTTTCATTATGATACTCTCAATTTAAAAAATATAATACCTTGGATTTATAAGAAAATGAGTCGATTTTGATTTACAAAATTTGCTTATAATTTTATTTAATAACTAAAATTATATTATTTATTTTTAATATGAGTTGTGTAGGTTGAAACTATTTAGTTATAGGTCAAATAAAAAAAACTCATATTTTAAATTTAAATTTATCATTATTTTGGTCCAATTAATAATCAGCATGAGTGAAGCGGGCAACAAATGACTGTCAATTTTGTAGTATTTCTTAGGAGTCAAATTGCCGCTGAAGGCCCTGCCAGGGGAGGAGGTGGGTAGTTAAATGTAATTATTACTATTATTTATTTAGATGAAATGAATTTTTATTTTGTGAATTTTGGTGACTTATGTGTAGTCTTGGTGCTTTTGCGAAAGTCCTATATTAATATTATTTTCGAAATTATTGTAAAAACATATTATTTAAGATAAATAAATATCTAATTTGGGACTACTTAAAATAATAATAAATATATTATATTATTATATATTATTTTTTGTTTTATTTTTTATAATTGAACGTGTGAAACAAAATAATATTGTCGCTCCAAAATATAAAATTAAATTTGACGCTTTAAAATTAATTTGAGATGTTTTTAAATTAAAAATTAGTTTGATTTATTTAACTTATAATTAGTAATACTTTTTAAATATTTTATAGTTTTTATAATTATTTTATCTAAAATTAAATGTATTCTCATATCAAGTTTAAACCTTAGGATTGAAAAGAAAAACTTTTAGTAGTTGATTGTAAAAAGAAAAGGAAAAGAAACAGAGCTAACCCTCTTTCTTATATTTATTTTTTATTTTTTTGCGAGAAATTATATTATATCACAGAAAATCTTTACAAAATCGAATTATATTATATCACAAAATGTATTTACAAACACAATAAATAAATACTTAAAAAGAAACCAGCTAAACAATATTACTGAATGTTATAAACTATCAAACAAATTTATTATTTTGAAAAGTTCAATTGATCTAATTAATTTGAAGTTTAAAAGTGTCTGTTTTAATAATAAAAAAAAACATAAGAGAATAATCATGGAAAACGTTTAAGGAAGGGGGAGAGAGAGATTTTAAAAAAAAATGATTCAACAAATATGGAAACATTAAAAAACTTCAATTTTAATACATTTATTTAATAGATAAGCAAAATAGGATCAAACATGTGTATATGTATATATATACTTAATGATTCAACAAAGAAGAGGCGATGAAAATGTGGGTGGTGGTTAGCATGAAATTAATTTTAGTCAATTGATTAATATAGTATCGATACATAGGGTGGGAGGTGACCTACGTGTAATTTGAAGAGCATTATTTATTAATTTCATATTTTTTGTCTTATCAATTTCTTCAATTCAATGAGATGTACATCAAACACATCAAACAAAATAAATATTTTTAGCCTTTCATAAATGTTTTGAAGAGAAAGAATGAGGTTGCAGATTTGAAGAGGGAGAATAAGGTTGCAGATTTGATGACTAAGGTTTGAAGAGGCTATTGGAGATAAATTTTTTTGATGTGACTCACATATTTAAATATCTCAAAGTGGTTGAATAGACTGTTAAAAATGCTCTAACAGCATCTCCAACAGTAGTAGCAAAAAAAACTCTTCAAAATGAAGTTTGTTGACCTACATGGCAATTTAAATAGTATTATTTGCTACTTTCATGTTTTGTGTCTCATCAGTCTCTTCAATTCAATGAACTGTACATCAAACTTATTAAATATTTTTAGCCTTTAATTATAAATTTGAAGAGAGAGAATGAGATTGAAGATTTGAAGAGTAAGAATGAGGTTGCGGATTTGATGACTAAGTTTGAAGAGGCTTTTAGAAATACAAAAATTTAATGTGATTCACCTATTTGAGTATCACAAATTGATTGAAGAGGCTACATCTTCACCCAGACTATGAGGTCCAAATTTGCAAAATTACAAAAATAGTGTCTCAATTTATAAAATAGTGAAAATAGGTTTTCTAAAATACATAAATAGATCGGCAAAATTGTTGAGGACCCCCCCAATTTTATAAAATTATACTTTCATGGATACTACTTATGTTGTGTTTGACAATTCAAGTCCAATTTTAGAATTAGAATTTTATTTGGAGCCCCTAGTCGCACCCCTGTTTTCTGCTAACGATTATTTTGTACCATTTGCTAATGTACAAAGGAAACTTTTTTCGATTTTGGTCGGTGTTTAGTGATTGTAAGAATGATAAAACTAGTCACTAAAAAAAATATTAACAATAAATATAGAATGATGTGATTGTGATTTATTTTTAAAATAATAAATTATTAATTAATTATATTTTATCAAAACATCTTATAAATTATCATTTGTCATAACAATAATACGCGGCTAAGAAATACTCTATATTATCATGGGAAAGTTGAGAAAATAATTATTTTTTTTAAACGGTGTAATATCTCTTCCCCACTCTTTTGTCCCTCACTTCTCTCTTACATTTTTTTCATTCTTGTTTTATAACTCTTATTAAAATATTTAATTTTTATCTCTTATTTAAATACATACTTTTAGTATACACACAGTGTGTGCCACACCAATTATCAATTCGTCGATTCAACGACGACTAATCGACGACTAACCGTCCTGTTGCTATAAGTGCAAGTCGACTACTCGACTTGATTGTCGTGACTAAGTCGTGCAACTTGAGCACGCCTAGTCAGTTCAATTCGACGATTTATCCGACTTGATATCTAGTCTGACGACTTAGAAACAAACTCAAATTTTAATTTACCCAATTCAATTTCAAATTGCAATTGACCCATAACCAAGTAACCCCTCATTAAAGATCCAAACAAATGTACCCAAATAAAAATTACGCCACCAAGGGCTTACTTCAGCGGGAAAAAAAACATCGGTCAACAACTTTGTTAAAAACTACATGTTTAATTTGATAACGATATGATTAATGTATATTTGTATCAGTAGTTTCTTTGAAGTCTTTAATAAGAGTATGATGTAAAAGAACTTAAAATAGAATGATCAAACTTGTTAGGTTGCTCTTATGAGCTGAACTGATGTATAAATGATAGGATTAATTTGATCGTTTAGTCAAGTTGATCGATCGTAGAGCTACTTTGCCAAATCGTAAAGTTTATTGAAGTTCGAAGAGTTGGTCTTTCTTTCGTAGAGCATTTAGTGGAAGATCGTAGAGTCTGCCAAATGTTTGAAGAGTTATCTCAAGATCATAGTGTCCAATCTAAGATCGTATATATAATGAAGAAAGATCGCAGAGACTACTCAAGGATCGCTGATGTGACGCCCCCAAAATTAGGTATACATCACCCATCTTGGGTCGCCAGATACATGGTACAGAATTCAAATACAGCTTACTAATACAACTGTCGTGTACAATACGACAAAATATAAACTGTGAGTTTGAATACAAATATTATCTACTAGAGATTATACAAACTCAAAAGGAGTCCTCATTATAATTATTATCACACTATTTCACGTAATAGTGAGGACTACTAATGATATCCTCTAGACCATCACTCCGCTCCCCGACTCGTCCCAAATATATTTCTCATTTCACAAGAGAATAAAGGAAAGAAAGAAAGGGTGAGCTCAACTAGCCCAAAGAAGAAATATTATGACTAAGATAATGCGAATAAATTATCATTAGTTTCAAACAATGTTAAACCGATAAAATATAATAGACATCAAGTTTAACCTGCGATTGGAACAAGCAATCCATTAAAAGAGTCAAGTAAAAATAAAATCTACTATCTTTTATGATTAAAAGGTTTTTTCATCATCATTATCACGAGACTCAACAATAAATATTCCACATCATCGAATCACCCCGCACTACTACCAAGGATATTCTTTAGTATCACGACCACAATTATCCATGCACTACGCGTCAAGAATATTTGTGTATTCATTAATGGTCATGATCATGCCAACAACCGTCCCCATCAATGCACTACGGGCCAATGAGGACTTTTACCACATCATTTGTAACATTACTTACCATGATTACAATCAATAATCCTCGGTCATAATCATACCAAGTCCATCTATGCACTATAGGCCATAGATGACTTTTAAAAATATAAATATGAGGATGATGACAATGATATAAGAATTCAATAAAACAAGTTCAAGAATTAATTTGTCTAAGAACTACTAATGTCCAAATTATCAACATGATCTTTGCTTTGTAGAGTAAAATTCAAGAATAATCGGAAGAATATTTCTATGAAAAGATCTTTGGATGAAGCGCAAATATCAAGAATATTCTACTAATTTCATGGAGTATAAGTCAAAACTTTAACCAACCGAGAGTATAATAAAGAATGGAATAACAAAAGAAATCACCATGCATGCGATTGCAGCATGAACAAAGTTATTCCAATGTAATACTAAATAACGGAACCGGTCGGTGAAATTAAGACCAAACGGGATATTCCAACAGAATAATAAAGAATGGAATAACAATGAAATCACCATGCATGCGGTACTTGCGTATGAGACAAGTTATTCCAATGTAATACTAATAAGGATTTTAATCGGTCCCCACGTAAAATGCATGCATGGATATTCCAATGTAATAATAATAAAGATGTACTCAGTCCCACAGAAACGCATGCATGCGAGAATATTCCAATGTAATAATAAAGACGGAATCGGTCCTACAGTAAAATGCATGTAATCGGATATTCCAATAGAATAGTAAATATGGAATAATAGAAGAATGTCACCAAGTATAGGTAAACCAGCGTAAACAGGATATTCCAATAGAATAATAAACAATGGAATAACAAATGTTTCTCTTCATGAATAAGAAAGAATAACACCCCTTACCGTAAAAGAAACCTGAATATAAAAGTAGTTAAGTAGCGTAATACTTTTCTTCATCTCTCTCTATAGTCTCTCTCTATAGTTTCTCTCTAGAGTTCAATTGAATTCAAAGAAAATAATTAAGGAATGAGCTTCTATTTATAGGAAAATGGAATGCATAAGTAACTAATCCATGAATGTAAATCCAGTTGATTTACTTTAATCGACTATCCATATTTAAAGCAAAATATTTTAAATAAAATATAATATATTCTATTTATAATCTAATAAAACGAATAACTTTATAAAAGATTTTACTATGCAAACACTATGCAGCACTATCTATGCAAATACTATGCATAATAAAATATAATATATTCTAATTATTGTCTAATAAAATGATATAGCTTTATAAAAGTATTCTGCTTTTATATAAAAGTTTTTACTATGCAAAACATTATGCAGATTACTATTATGCAACACTATGCATAATAGAATATAATATATTCTATTTATAGAATAACTTTATAAAAGTATTCTGCTTTTATATAAAAACATTTTCTCAGATTATTACATTAATAATACCAACAAAACCGAGTGACTTATCACGTAAGCATCAATAATCAATACCGTGTGTGCTACTATCAACCACGCCAGATATTCTTTTCTTTTAACACCGGTGTTTTAACAGATTAATTCAGTAAAACTTCCGCCGTTATTTTCATAAAGTATTTTTGTCATTTTCTCAATCCGACAATAATTCCGTTGTGGGGTCCACCAATGATTGTGCTGTTGTACTAATATTCCCTGTTAAAACGAATATTCCCCGACCAATCGAATATTATATAACAACTTGCGTACTTTGCAAAATTTATAAATATTACCCACAACTATTATATCAATTTCACTCCATAATATTCAAAATTAATATTTATAGAAAATTCATCTTTATTCAAAAAGTTGGGGTTTTACAATCTTCCCTTATTATGAAATTTTGCCCTCAAAATTAGGTGCGTGCGACTGGTATGTCGAAGAGGTAAGGATACCTTGATTTCATTTCGATTCTAACTCCCAAGTCATTTCCTCAATATCGTGGTTTCTCCACAAAAACTTTGACTTGAGGTATAACCTCATGCGTAGAATATGTTCCTTCTTATCCAAGATTTGAACAGAACCTCTTCATACGTCAAATCTTCCGCTATTTCCTCCCGGTTCCAACTCAATAATGTGGTTCGGGTCTTCCACATATTTACGTAACATGGATATGTGAAAAACGTTATGAACACGAGACATACTTGGCGGTAAAGCGAGTCTATAGGCCATAGTTCCTACTCGATCAAGGATTCAAAATGGGCCAATGAATCAAGGATTGAGCTTTCCTCTCTTTCCAAATCTCGTAACTCCTTTCAATGGAGCAACACGTAACAACACATGATCTCCTATATCGTATTCCACGTCCTTTCGATGAAGATCAGCTGTGACGCCCCCAAAATAGGTATACATCAACCATTCTGAGTCACCAAATACATGGTACAGAAATAACTACAACTTCATTAATACAATTGTCGTGCAAAAATACGACAACACATACATAAATCGTGAGTTTAAATATAAATATTGTCTTCTGTACAATATCCACACTCAAATAAGTCCTCATTACAATTATTGATACCTTTATTTTATAAAATAGTGAGGACTACTAAAACAAGCTGTCTTGAACCATTACTCCACACCCCGACTAGTTCCTCGCTATATTCTCGCCTCCGAGAAGAAAAATGGAATAAAAAGAAAAAATGCGATAGAATACAATAGACAACAAGTTTTAGATCAACAATGCGGTGAAAACAACAATTCATTAGAAGAGTTAAGTAGAGAATGAAATCTACTATCATCTATGAATTTAAAAGTCCATCATCGATATTTTATCCCAGAACATCAATCAATATACATCATAAATCAAATATTCATCTTTGCACCACAGCCAAAGATATTCACCATTATTAATCATGTTCATCTAAACACTGCTCATCTTTGCACTACGGGCCAAAGATATTCATCATAAAATCATTCATCTTTTGCACTACGAATCAAAGATATTCATCATAAAATCATTCATCTTTTTTACTTTACGGGCCAAAGATATTCATCATAAAATCATTCATCTTTTACTACGGGCCAAAGATATTCGATTATATCATCATTTAGGATTGAGGATAATGAAAAATATTTTAAAGAAAAACGAATCGGTGAAACAAAAGAACAAATATTAAGGATTAAGTACTTTTTTAAACAATCCAAGTTCAAAAATACTTCATAAATAACGAGTGGAGTAAAATTCAAGAATGAAGACCAAAACATAGATCCAATCAAAGATATGAATCATAACAGATTTGTCTTGGACACGTAAAAAAAAATTTAATTTTTACGTGAATAGTGTCGTATTAAATGAATAATCTGCCGATATCGTGAATAATAACTCAAACACTAAAAAGATAGAAATTTTACAAAAAAATCATCATGCTTCATGAATAGTACTTCGTGAATAGTAACTCATGAATAGTAACTCGTGAATAGTAACCCCGACATGAAAAAGTTCTAAATTTGATAAAAAGTTCCAACCAATACTTTGGCATAATGATATTGAATAAATAATATCACTTACGAAGAAAATAACATCCTTACCTCGCAAAAACAGAACTTCTAACTGGAATCTTGGATATAGTCTTTGAAAGAACTTGCATGTAGTATAGCAATACTCAAAGAGTCAAAGTACAAAAAATACTCACAAAATCGTTAAATTATAGAGAGAAAGAGAGAGAAAACTTTAGTTTCTGGTGTGATTTTCAATTCTAACCTAAGCACCATATTTATAGGAAATTGCTTAGAACACTAAAGCAAAAAATTTAATATAATAATATAATATATAAACAAATTTCCTATGCACCCTCTTCTTTGGTCAACAAATCAGCCACACATGTTCCAAAGACAACAAAAAACATTTTTGTTAATTAAAACAATTAAAACTTTCAAAAATCAATTATTTCGGAAATTCGGAACTTCAATAATTCATAATAAATAGCTCTTTTATCAGAAAATTCGAATCTCGCGTATTTTTATAGGAAATTCAATTCTCTACAACTTTGCAGAAAAAAGTTTTTCCAAATTCCAAACAGAAATTGACCGAAATCCTTATGCGGACGATTTTATAGGCTATAGTCAAATTTCAGTCAAGAAATGGGTCCACCAACATGTTTAACATGTTTTAAATAACTTTTGCAACAAAAGTACTCTTCCTCCTCATATACTCATATATCCCACATTCATTGTAAAAATATCACTATTATTATATTATAATAATATAATAAAATATTGTTTTATCATAAAAGATAAAATATCAATTTTTAACAATTGTCACTTTAAAAATTTTCTCCATCTATATCCACATAAAATCAATATTTTTCTCATCATATAAATCAATAATTAATTATTCACAAATAATATTACAGAATCACAAGATCTTGGCAACTAAGTAGTTCCTGGAAAGAGGGCTTTCCAATAAGAATTTCTCTTCTTTGGCCTTGATTAGGTGACCAAACCTCTCCTTAGGCAATTTTCTAGACATTTCCAATAATGCTATCTAATAATATTATTCAAATAATATGAATTATTAATTTGATAATGGAAAATACCGTGCGAAGGATAATTATTAAAACAACAATAATATAAAATATCAACGCAAAGAATTATTGAATCAATAAAATAAAATCTTGAGCGATAAATTACTTGTAACAATTATTGAGTAGTGCCTTCACGTAAGAATCAATAATTGGTGCAATACCGCAGTGTCTTCTTGTCTGACAACGCGTATTCTTGTGTTTTTAACCACCATTCGGTATTCCAACAAGATAATCTGTAAATAACTACGCCAGTTATTTATAAACAACTTATACTTGTCGTTTTTCTTCATCCAATCGCTTTCAGTTATGGGGCCCATTAAAAGATCTGTCTTGTCGTTGCATTTAATATTCCCAAACAATAAGAATATTTCACGACTAAACGAATATTCCATGACAACAATGAATATTTTATAACCACCTGCTTATTTAAAATATTTGCGCATTTTACCCATAACTAACCACATTAATCAAATCGACCCCTTACTATTTCAAAATAATAATTAGAGAAATTAAATCTTTATTTATAATAAGTTGGGGTCTTACATCAGCATAACTCTTTTGTCGATCTTGTGAGGTTTTTATACGTTGCCGGATCGTTTGAATCTTTTCCATAGTCATACGTACCAACTCTGGTCCCAACAACGTTGCTTCACCCACCTCATCCCAAAGATACCGAGAACGACACTTTCTTCCATACAACGCTTCGAATGGAGCCATGCCAATACTTGCTTGATAATTGTTGTTGTAGAAAAACTCCACCAATGGTAAGAACTTGTCCCAACTTCCCTTGAAATCAAGGACACAGAGTCTTAATAGATCTTTAAGAGTTTGAATAGTCCTCTCCGACTGTCCGTCCGTCTGAGGATGATATGCCGAGTTAAATCGTAAATCTGTGCCCATAGCTTTTTGCAAACTAACCCAAAATCGCGAAGTGAATCTTGGGTCTCGATCCGAAACTATGGATACTGGCATACCATGCAATCTTACAACCTCGTTTATGTACATACGAGCAAGACGTTCAAGTGTATAAGTTTCTCGTATCGGTAAGAAATGAGCAGACTTGGTCAATCTATCAACAATGACCCAAATCGCATCTATGCCTTGAGAAACTTTGGAAAGACCAGTAACGAAATCCATGGTAATGTGCTCTCACTTCCATTCTGGAATTTCAAGTGGTTGCAATGGACCTTTTGGTACTTGATGCTCCGCCTTGACTCGTTGACACGTTAAACACCTTGAGATAAACAGCACTATCTCTTTCTTCATATTGCCCCACCAAAATGTATGTCGAAGATCATGATACATTTTGGTACTCCCAGGATGGATTGCAAATGGTGTGTTGTGCGCCTCCATTATGATTTTATACTTTAAATCAGGGTCGTTAGGAATACAAAGTCTGGAGTTAACTCGAAGTATTCCTTCTTCATCGATTCTTGCTTCCTAAGATCGCACCTTCTGCACTTTCTTCTTCTCATACGCATCAATTCCCGGATCAGAATTTGAGCGACTTTAATTTTATCAATTAAAGTCGATTCTACTTGTATATTTGCCATCATCACGTGGGTCCCTGGAGTCTTTATCTCTATCTCCATCCTTTGCAAGTCATACAAAATGGGCCTTTGCGTTGACAATATTGCACTCGTACCCGCATATGATCTTCTCAATGCGTCAGCTACCATGTTCGCTTTTTCAGGATGGTATTTGTAAGACACCAAATTATTAATAAATTAAATTAAATTTCCTTTATTTATTATTTTGAAATAGTAAGGGTTTATTTGATTAATGTGGTTAGTTATGGGTAAAATACGCAAATATTTTAAAATAAGCAGGTGGTTATAAAATACTCATTGTTGTTGGAGAATATTCGTTTGGTCGTGGAATATTCTTGCTGTCGGGAAATATTCGTACGACGACGCAGCCTTGTGTGGGCCCCATAACGGAAAACAATTGGATGAAGAAAACGACAAGTATGAGTTATTTATAAATAACGACGTAGTTGTTACCATTAATACTATTGGAATACCCGGTGGTTAAAACACGATGTCTGCCGTTGTTGCACAAGAAGACACGATATTGCACTAATTATTGATTCTTACGTAAGAAGGCACTTACTCAATAATTGTTACAAAGAATTCTTTATTCAATTATTTTATTTTATTGATTCAATAATTGAATGCGTTGATATTTTATATTACCGTTGTTTCAATAATTGTCACTACACCGTATTTTCCATTATCGAAGCTAATAATTCATATTATCCTAATAATATTATTAGAAAATATTATTGGCAATGTCTAGAAAGTTCTCGCTCAAGGAGAGGTTTGGTCATCTAATTATTGGCCAAAGAAGGAGATCCTTATTGAAAGCCCTCTTTCCTCGTGAACGGCACGGTTGCAAGATCTTGTGATTCTCAGTATTATTTGTGAATAATTAATTATTATTTTATATGATGAGGAAAATATTGATTTTATGTGGATATAGATGGAGAAAATTTTAAAGTGACAATTATTGAAAATCGATATTTTATTTTTTCGATAAAATAATATTTTATTATATTATTATAATAGAATAATGATGATATTTTTACAATGAATGTGGGATATATGAGTATATGAGGAGGAAGAGTATTTTTGTTGCATTAAATGATTAACACATGTTTTGTGTGTGGTGGACCCCATTTCTTGATTGAAATTTGATTATAAATTGTAAAATCGTCCAGTATGTGGATTTCTTTGCCATTTATTTTTGGAATTTGGAAAACCTTTCTTCCGCAAAGTTGTAGAGAATTGAATTTCCTATAAAAGGTCTCAAGATTCGAATTTTCTGATAAAAGGGCTATTTATTATGAATTATTGAAGTTCCGAAGCTCCGAAATAATTAATTTTTGAAGTTTTAAATATTTTTTTAATAAAAAAACATTTTTTTATATGTTGTGAGCCTCATTAATCACATGCTAAGTTGCTAAATTCAGAAGTCTAAGGTTGGCGTAGAAAATTTTATTTATATAATATTATTATATTAAATTTTCTGCTTTGGTGTTCTAAGCAATTTCCTATAAATAGGGTGTTTAGGTTAAATTGAAAATCACACCGTAAAACCAAGTTTTCTCTCTTTTCTCTATATATATCGAGCGTATTTTTTGAGTATTTTAGTACTTTGAGTATTGCTATATGGTGCAAGTTCTTTTCAAAGACTATATCCAGTATTCCAGTTAGAAGTACTATTCTTTCTGAGGTAAGGGATATTATTTTTTTAAAAATGATATTATTTCTTCAATATCATTATGCCGAAATATTGGTTGAAACTTTTTATCAAATTTGGAACTTTTTCATGTCGAAGTTACTATTCATGAGTTATTATTCACGAGTTACTATTCATGAGTTACTATTCACGAGTACTATTCATTCAAGAAGCATGATGATTTTTTGTGAAATTTCTATCTTTTGGTGTTTGAGTTACTATTCACGATACTACCTTTATTCACGAATACGATACTATTCACTTTAAAAATTAAATTTTCTTTTCTATGTCCAAGATTGTCTATTTTTGTTCCTATCTTTGATTGGATCTATGTTTTGGTCTTCATTCTTGAATTTTACTCCACTCTGGTTATTTATGAAGTATTTTCGAACTTGGGTTATTTAAAGTATGAATCCTTAATACTTGTTCTTTTGTTTCACTAGATTCGTTTTTCTTTAAAATATTTTTCATCATCCTCACTCCTAAATGATGATATAATTGAATATCTTTGGCTGTGGTGCTGCAAAGATGAATGATTTTATAATGAATATCTTTGGCCGTGGTGCGAAGATGAATGAAAGTGTTTAGATGAACATGACCAATCGGGTGAATATCTTTGGCCTGTAATGCAAAGATGAATATTTGATTTATGATGTATATTGATTGATTTATAGGGATAAAATATCGATGATGGACTTTTAAATTCGTAGATGATAGTAGATTTCATTCTCTACTTAACTCTTCTAATGAATTGTTGTTTCATTCACCGCAGATTGTTGATCTAAAACTTGTTGTTATTGTATTCTATCAAATTTTTCCTCTGTTGAAGACTAAGGATAATTTGTTGTACATTATCTTAGTCATAATATTCTTTACTGGGCTAGTTGAGCTCACCCTTTTCTTTTTTGTTCCATTTTTCTTCTCAGGAAACGAGAATATAGAGGGAACTAGTCGGAGTGTGGAGTAATGGTTCAAGACAGTTGTTTTAGTAGTCCTCACTATTTTATAAAATAATGTATCAATAATTGTAATGATGACTTATTTGAGTGTGGATATTGTTTAGAAGATAATATTTGTATTTAAACTCAAAGTTTATGTGTTGTCGTATTTTGCACGACAATTGTATTAATGAAGTTGTAGTTGTTTCGCATTCCATGTATTTTGACGACTTCGAAATGGGTGTTGTATACCTATTTTGGGGCGTCACAGTTGGTATCGAGCTTAGGATATGATCTCCAAGCGAGATCGGGGAATAGAACTAGGAGGGAGAGACGAGTAAATCCTTCGCTAGTGTGTCTACCTAAGCTTATTTGTTGGTCGATGCATAATATATGGGTATTATGTGATTTGTTAATTTATTTAATTAACCATTGTTTTGTGATAAAAAATGGCATCTGAAGATGTTGAGATAAGCAATGGAGCACATGAGGCCGCTGAGTCACCACCGATCAATACCTGTGATAAGGAAGGCAATAACCCTCCTGTAAACAATAACACCGCCAAATGACGAACAATGGTATGTTTAGGAACTTTCTAGAATTCATGCAAAACCAAGCGAGAGAGACTACGAGTTCAAAATGCGGTGGAAACACCGCAACTCACGGATGGTCACCGCATTAGCGATTCAAGGATTTAGGGTATCGGAGTTTTGGGAAAGTCGAAACCACTTACGACGAGACGTGGATAAAGCGGATCACTAAGATATTTGATGTCTTGGGATGCTCGGAGGAGCAAAAGGTTCCTTTTTCCACCTTCATGTATGCGAGAGAGGCGGATTATTGGTGGGAATCAAGTAAAGCGTACTCTCACTCTCCGCGACCGAAGATGTCTTGGGAGAAGTTCCAAGAATTGTTCAACGACAAGTACTTTCCCGAAAGTATTCGTCACATGAAGGAGGTAGAGTTCATCACGCTGGAGCAAAACTATATGAACGTGTCGCAGTACGAAGCTAAGTTTGCCGGGTTGTCCCGATTTGCATCCCATTTGGTTGATAATGAGGAGAGAATGACGCGAATGTTTATGCGAGGTTTGAAACCCAAAATACGCCAATACCTCATTTCTCACAAACTTTGTTTATATTCAGATGTTCTGAATAGGGCTCAGTTATTGGAGCGCGATAATGAGTCGGCTCAACTAAAGAATAATGACCAACAACTCGATGATAATCGTACCGGTGGCAACGGGCATCGGAACAATGATAACAATCATGGAGGAAATTATCATGCCAAAAATGGTAACCACTTCGGTGGTAATCATGGCCAAGATAATAGAAGAAATAATTCAAGTGGAAATTTTAAAAGAGAAGATTTAACAATGACGGGAAGACGCGTAAGACCAACACCAACAACGAATTTTAGAGGAGGAGAAAGACCATGGGTTAGATGCTACAGAATCAAGGAGAAGAGGACACATAAGTCCAAACTGCTCACAACCTTCCAAGGTATGTTATAATTGTGGAAAAAGAAGGCCATATCGCTCAAGATTATACGGTGAAAACCCATCCAATGGGATGGTGACCCCAAAGGCTGTCCCGGACAAGTCAAATTCAACGGTTCCTGGAATAGCGTTTTTCGTGGTCGGTCGAATCACGAGGAACCCGAACGAAGTTAGCACAAGTTAGTTAATTATAAATTCTTACGAAGTTTATACCTTATTAGATACCGGTTCTACCCATTCATTTATCTCTCCTGCTTATACTAAACCTTTAAACTTGACTCCGGAGAAAATTAGACTTTGACTTATCTGTTGAAACTACGTTATGAGAAACTTTCGTTACATCCACTATTTATAAATCTTGTTTGATCCAAGTTGTCACCATCACATTACCTGTTGACGTTATTTCTTTAAAGATACTTGCTTTTGATGTGATTTTAGGGATTGATTGATTGATTAACTACTCATCATGCCAAAATTGATTGTTTTCGTAAGGTTGTTAGTTTTCATATTCCTAAGCAACCTGTTATTCGAATTCAAGCAACCAAACCATTGAAGTCAAACACTTTCATATCAAGCCATAAAGTCATTCGTTTATTGAAAAACGAATGTCAAGTTTTCTTAGCCCATGTCATGGACTTGAAAAAAAATACGTCAGATTTTAATGATATTTCTATTGTTAGTAAATTTCCTGATGTATTTCCTGAAGAATTTCTTGGCTTACTCCCAAAGTTTCATATTGAATTTTGTATCGACTTTGAACCCGGTACAAAACCCATTTCTAAAATCTCATATCGAATGGCTCCTATTGAACTTCAGGAGTTAAAGTTCAACTATAGAATTTGGTACCCGAGCCTCTATCTGGTGACTTCCTTTGTGGAATACACCGAAGACAGACTCTTCGTAGGGGATGCCATATTCGTGCGATAGTAAACTGATAGGTGTCATTGTGACGTGCTATCCAAGGTTGGGATATAAGTCACAAATGTTGAGAGCAACCTAAGTCGAATCGAAATACGTAGCTTTCAGGCTTAGTTGGTTATTATCGAGAGATTCGTTGAAGGATATTCTCGAATCGCTATTCCATTAACGCAGCTGACTTATAGAGATACAAAATTCGAATGGAGCAAGGAATGTGGGAAGAGCTTCGAAGAACTCAAGAGGAGACTCATTTTGGCACATGTTCTGACCATACCATCCTAGAAAAGCGAGCGTGGTAGTGACGCGTTGAAAGCGGAAGATCGTATCGTTCTGATGCGAATATCTGAACCTCACGTGAAGATAGTAAATATACGATTAGAATCAACTTTAATCGATAAATTTAAAGATGTTCAAGCTACGGACACTGGAGTTGATGAATATGAAGAAGAAGATCACAAAGTCGTTATTCCAAAAGCGAGAATCAGCGATGTAAGGAAAGCTCAAACCTTCGATTTACTAGTCCATTTGAAATCCTCGATCGAATGGGAACTATGGCCTATAGACTCGCTTTACAGCCAAGTATGACGCGTGTTCATAACATTTTTCGCGTATCGATGTTACATAAATATGTGGATGAACCGAACCACATTATTGAGTTAGAACCGGATGAGATAGCCGAAAACTTAACGTACGAGGAGGTACCTATCAAGATCTTGGATAGGAAAGAGCATGTCCTACGCAAAAAGGTCATACCACAAGTTAAAGTTTTGTGGAGGAACCATGCTATTGAAGAAATGACCTGGGAGTTGGAAACGGAAATGAAAACGAGGTATCCTCATCTTTTCGAAACACCAGGTACGTACATCAATTTCGAGGACGAACTTTCATAAGGAGGGGAGGTTGTAAGACCCCAAATTATTAATAAATAAAATTAAAATTCCTTTATTTATTATTTTGAAATAGTAAGGGTTTATTTGATTAATGTGGTTAGTTATGGGTAAAATGCGCAAATATTTTAAAATAAGCAGATGGTTATAAAATACTCATTGTTGTTTGAGAATATTCGTTTGGTCGTGGAATATTCTTTAGTCGGAATATATTCATTATAATGGCGCGACCTTGTGGCCCCATGCTGGAAAGCAATTGGATGAAGAAAATGACAAGTATGAGTTGTTTATAAATAATCTACAGTAGTTATTACCAATTAATCTTTTGTTGGAATACCCGGTGGTTAAAACACAATAATACGTTGTTGTTGCACATGAAGATTGCGGTATTGCACCAATTATTGATTCTTACGTAAAAGGCACTTTACTCAATAATTGTTACGATAATTAATGTTCAAGATTTTTTATTTTATTGATTTAATAATTGCTGCGTTGATATTTTATATTCTTCGTTGTTTCAATAATTATCACTACACAATTTTCCATTATCAAAGCAATAATTCATATTATCTGAATAATATTATTTAAAAATATTATTGGCAATGTCTAGAAAGTTCTGTCTAAGGAGAGGTTTGGTCACCTAATTGCGCGCCAATAAGGTGAGATCCTTATTGGAAAGCCCCCTCTTTCCTAGAAACGGCATAGTTGCCAGTACTGTGATTCTGTAATATTATTTGTGAATAATTAATTATTGATTTATATGATGAGGAAAATATTGATTTTATGTGGATATAGATGGAGAAAATTTTTAAAGTGACAATTGTTGAAAATCGATATTTTATCTTTTCTGATAAAATAATATTTTATTATATTATTATAATAGAATAATGATGATATTTTTACAATGAATGTGGGATATATGAGTATATAAGGAGGAAGAGTATTTTTGTTGCATTAAATGATTAACACATGTTTTGTGTGTCGGTGGACCCCATTTCTTGACTAAAATTTGATTATAGCCTGTAAAATCGTCCGTATATGGATTTCGGTCAGTTTCTGTTTGGAATTTGGAAAACCTTTCTTCTGCAAGGTTGTAGAGAATTGAATTTCCTATAAAAAGACGCGAGATTCGAATTTTCTGATAAAAGGGCTATTTATTATGAATTTCTTGGCTTACTCCCAAAGTTTTATATTGAATTTTGTATCGACTTTGAACCCGGTACAAAACCCATTTCTAAAATCTCATATCGAATGGCTCCTATTGAACTTCAGGAGTTAAAGTTTAACGATAGAATTTGGTACCCGAGCCTCTATCTGATGACTTCCTTTGTGGAATACACCGAAGACAGACTCTCCGTAGGGGACGCCATATTCGTGCGATAGTAAACTGATAGGTGTCATTGTGACGTGCTATCCAGGGTTGGGATATAAGTCACAGTTGAGAGCAACCTAAGTCGTAATCGAAATACGTAGCTTTCTAGGCTTAGTTGGTTATTATCGGAGATTCGTTGAAGGATATTCTCGAATCGCTATTCCATTAACGCAGCTGACTTATAGAGATACAAAATTCGAATGGAGCAAGGAATGTGGGAAGAGCTTCGAAGAACTCAAGAGGAGACTCATTTCGGCACATGTTCTGACCATACCATCCTGGAAAAGCGAACGTGGTAGCTGAGGCGTTGATCAGAAGATCGTATGCGTTTACAAGTGCGAATATACGAACCTACGTGAAGATAGTAAATATACGATTAGAATCAACTTTAATCGATAAATTTAAAGATGTTCAAGCTACAGACCTGGAGTTGATGAATATGAAGAAGAAGATGCAAGAAGTCGTTATTCCAAAAGCGAGAATCAGCGATGTGAGGAAAGCTCAAACCTTCGATTTACTAGTCCATTTGAAATCCTCGATCGAATGGGAACTATGGCCTATAGACTCACTTTACAGCCAAGTATGACGCGTGTTCATAACATTTTTCGCGTATCGATGTTACATAAATATGTGGATGAACCGAACCACATTATTGAGTTAGAACCGGATGAGATAGCCGAAAACTTAACGTACAAGGAGGTACCTATCAAGATCTTGGATAGGAAAGAGCATGTCCTACGCACAAAGGTCATACCACAGGTTAAAGTTTTGTGGAGGAACCATGCTATTGAAGAAATGACCTGGGAGTTGGAAACGGAAATGAAAGCAAGGTATCCTCATTTTTTTTGAAACACTGTGTATCGTCACATCAATTTCGAGGACGAAATTTCATAAGGAGGGGAGGTTGTAAGACCCCAAATTATTAATAAATGAAATTAAAATTCCTTTATTTATTATTTTGAAATAGTAAGGGTTTATTTGATTAATGTGGTTAGTTATGGGTAAAATACGCAAATATTTTAAAATAAGCAGGTGGTTATAAAATACTCATTGTTGTCGGAGAATATTCGTTTGGTCGTGGAATATTCTTGCTGTCGTGGAATATTAGTACTACTGGTAACAACGACCTTGTGGGCCCCATAACGAAAAGCAATTGGATGAAGAAAACGACAAGTATGTGTTGTTTATAAATAACTTGGAGTAGTTATTAACGAATATCTTTGTTGGAATACACGTGGTTAAAACACACGATGTCTGGCGTTGTTGCCAGACAAGATGATTACCAGTATTGCACCAAGTATTGATTCTTACGTAAGAAGGCACTACTCAATAATTGTTACGGTAATTACTTTATTCAATATTTTTATTTTATTGATTTAATAATTGCTTGCGTTGATATTTTATATTCTTTATTGTTTCAATAATTGTCACTACACGATTATTTTCCATTATCGAAGCAATAATTCATATTATCTGAATAATATTATTAGAAAATATTATTGGCAATGTCTAGAAAGTTCTGTCTAAGGAGATGTTTTGTCACCTAATTGCGCGCCAGTAAGGAGAGATCCTTATTGGAAAGCCCCTCTTCCTAGGAACGGCATAGTTGCCAGTACTGTGATTCTGTAATATTATTTGTGAATAATTAATTATTGATTTATATGATGAGGAAAATATTGATTTTATGTGGATATAGATGGAGAAAATTTTTAAAGTGACAATTGTTGAAAATCGATATTTTATCTTTTCTGATAAAATAATATTTTATTATATTATTATAATAGAATAATGATGATATTTTTACAATGAATGTGGGATATATGAGTATATAAGGAGGAAGAGTATTTTTGTTGCATTAAATGATTAACACATGTTTTGTGTGTGTGCATGGACCCCATTTCTTGACTAAAATTTGATTATAGCACAGTAAAATCGTCTGTATGTGGATTTGGCGGTTTACATTGGAATTTGGAAAACCTTTCTTACTGCAAGGTTGTAGAAATTGAATTTCCTATAAAAAGACGCGAGATTCAATTTTTACGATAAAAGGGCTATTTATTATGAATTTCTTGGCTTACTCCCAAAGTTTTATATTGAATTTTGTATCGACTTTGAACCCGGTACAAAACCCATTTCTAAAATCTCATATCGAATGGCTCCTATTGAACTTCAGGAGTTAAAGTTTAACTATAGAATTTGGTACCCGAGCCTCTATCTGGTGACTTCCTTTGTGGAATACACCAAGATGACTCTCTCGTAGGGGCGCCATATATCGCAAGCGATAAGAAAGCGATAGGTGTCATTGTGACGTGCTATCCAGGGTTGGGATATAAGTCACAGTTGAGAGCAACCTAAGTCGTAATCGAAATACGTAGCTTTCTAGGCTTAGTTGATTATTATCGGAGATTCGTTGAAGGATATTCTCGAATCGTTATTCCATTAACGCAGCTGACTTATAGAGATACAAAATTCGAATGGAGCAAGGAATGTGGGAAGAGCTTCGAAGAACTCAAGAGGAGACTCATTTCGGCACATGTTCTGACCATACCATCCTGGAAAAGCGAACGTGGTAGCTGAGGCGTTGATCGAGAAGATCGTATGCGTTCTAAAGTGCGAATATACGAACCTACGTGAAGATAGTAAATATACGATTAGAATCAACTTTAATCGATAAATTTAAAGATGTTCAAGCTACAGACCTGGAGTTGATGAATATGAAGAAGAAGATGCAAGAAGTCGTTATTCCAAAAACGAGAATCAGCGATGTGAGGAAAGCTCAAACCTTCGATTTACTAGTCCATTTGAAATCCTCGATCGAATGGGAACTGTGGCCTATAGACTCGCTTTACAGCCAAGTATGACTCGTGTTCATAACATTTTTCGTGTATCGATGTTACATAAATATGTGGATGAACCGAACCACATTATTGAGTTAGAACCGGATGAGATAGCCGAAAACTTAACGTACAAGGAGGTACCTATCAAGATCTTGGATAGGAAAGAGCATGTCCTACGCACAAAGGTCATACCACAGGTTAAAGTTTTGTGGAGGAACCATGCTATTGAAGAAATGACCTGGGAGTTGGAAACGGAAATGAAAACGAGGTATCCTCATCTTTTCGAAACACCAGGTACGTACATCAATTCCGAGGACGAACTTTCATATGGAGGGGAGGTTGTAAGACCCCAAATTATTAATAAATGAAATTAAAATTCCTTTATTTATTATTTTGAAATAGTAAGGGTTTATTTGATTAATGTGGTTAGTTATGGGTAAAATACGCAAATATTTTAAAATAAGCAAGTGGTTATAAAATACTCATTGTTGTCATGGAATATTCGTTTAGTCGTGGAATATTCTTGCTGTCGTGGAATATTCGTACGACGGCGCAGCCTTGTGTGGGCCCCATAACGGAAAGCAATTGGATGAAGAAAACGACAAGTATGAGTTGTTTATAAATACTAGGTAGTAGTTATTAAGATTATCTTTTGTTGGAATACCCGGTGGTTAAAACACAATGTCTACGCCATTGTTGCACAAGAAGACACGGTATTGCACTAATTATTGATTCTTACGTAAGAAGGCACTACTCAATAATTGTTACGATAATTCTTTATTTTCAAATTTTATTTTATTGATTTAATAATTCTTTGCGTTGATATTTTATATTACCGTTGTTTCAATAATTGTCACTACTGCAAATATTTTCCATTATCGAAGCAATAATTCATATTATCTGAATAATATTATTAGAAAATATTATTGGCAATGTCTAGAAAGTTACGTCTAAGGAGATGTTTTGTCACCTAATTGCAGCCAAGATAGGAGAGATCCTTATTGGAAAGCCCCCTTTCCTAAGAAACGGCGTAGTTGCCCGATCTTGTGATTCAGTAATATTATTTGTGAATAATTAATTATTGATTTATATGATGAGGAAAATATTGATTTTATGTGGATATAGATGGAGAAAATTTTTAAAGTGACAATTGTTGAAAATCGATATTTTATCTTTTCTGATAAAATAATATTTTATTATATTATTATAATAGAATAATGATGATATTTTTACAATGAATGTGGGATATATGAGTATATAAGGAGGAAGAGTATTTTTGTTGCATTAATTGATTAACACATGTTTTGTGTGTCGGTGGACCCCATTTCTTGACTAAAATTTGATTATAGCACAGAAATCGTCTCAAATGTGGATTTCTTTGATTGATTTACTTTGGAATTTGGAAAACCTTTCTTCTGCAAGGTTGTAGAGAATTGAATTTCCTATAAAAATTCGCGAGATTCGAATTTTCTGATAAAAGGGCTATTTATTATTAATTATTGAAGTTCCGAAGCTCCGAAATAATTAATTTTTGAAGTTTTAAATATTTTTTTAATAAAAAACATTTTTTATATGTTGTGAGCCTCATTATCACATGCTAAGTTGCTAAATTCAGAAGTCTAAGGTTGGCGTAGAAAATTTTATTTATATAATATTATTATATTAAATTTTCTACTTTGGTGTTCTAAGCAATTTCCTATAAATAGGGTGCTTAGGTTAGAATTGAAAATCACACCAGAAACTGAAGTTTTTTCTTTCTTTCTCTCTATATAATATCGAGCGTATTTTGTGAGTATTTTAGTACTATGAGTATTGCTATATGGTGCAAGTTCTTTCAGCACTATATCCAGTATTCTAGTCAGAAGTACTATTCTTTTTGAGGTAAGGGATATTATTTTTTTAAAAATGATATTATTTCTTCAATATCATTATGCCGAAATATTGGTTGGAAATTTTTATCAAATTTGGAACTTTTTCATGTCGGAGTTACTATTCATGAGTTATTATTCACGAGTTACTATTCATGAGTTACTTATTCACGCAGTACTATTCACGAAGCATGATGATTTTTTTTTGAAATTTCTATCTTTTGGTGTCGAAGTTACTATTCACGATATCGACACTAATCAATGTGATATGACATTACTTATTCACGAATCGACACTATTCACAAAAAAAATAAATTTTCTTTTCTATGTCCAAGATTATGCTTTTAGTTCCTATCTTTGATTGGATCTATGTTTTGGTCTTCATTCTTGAATTTTACTCCACTCTGATTATTTATGAAGTATTTTCGAACTTGGGTTATTTAAAGTATGAATCCTTAATACTTGTTCTTTTGTTTCACTAGATTCGTTTTCTTTAAAATATTTTTCATCATCCTCAGTCCTAAATGATGATATAACTGAATATCTTTGGCCTATAGTGCAAAGATGAATAATTTTATAATGAATATCTTTGGCTGTAGTGCAAAGATGAACAGTGTTTTTAGATGAACATGACCAATCGGTGAATATCTTTGGCTGTGTAATGCAAAGATGAATATTTGATTTATGATGTATATTGATTGATGTTACAGGATAAAATATCGATGATGGACTTTTAAATTAAGTAGATGATAGTAGATTTCATTCTCTACTTAACTCTTCTAATGAATTGTTGTTTCATTGCAGCATTGTTGATCTAAAACTTGTTGTCTATTGTATTACTATCAAATTTTTCTGTTGAAGACTAAGGATAATTTGTTGTACATTATCTTAGTCATAATATTCTTTATCGGCTAGTTGAGTTCACCTTTTTCTTTTTGTTCCATTTTTCTTCTCGAGAGAGAATATAAGCGGGGAACTAGTTTCCAGGTGTGGAGTAATGGTTCAAGACAGATTGTTTTAGTAGTCCTCACTATTTTGTAAAATAGTGTATCAATAATTGTAATGAGGACTTATTTGAGTGTGGATATTGTCTAGAAGATAATATTTGTATTTAAACTCAAAGTTTATGTGTTGTTGTATTTTGCACGACAATTATATTAATGAATTTGTAGTTGTTTCTGTACCATATATTTTGATGACTCAGAATGGGTGTTGTAAACCTATTTTGGGGGCGTCACAGTATTGGATAGTATGATCATAATCTTTCAACAGTTCAAGTCAACGTCGTTGTCGCATGTTGAGTTCCTTTTGAGTAAAGAAATATTTGAGGCTTTTATGATCCGTAAAGATCTCCACTTTCTCCCCATACAAGTAATGCCTCCAAATCTCTAGTGCGAAGACAACAACTGCCAACTCTAGATCATGAGTAGGATAATTCCTCTCATATTCTTTGAGTTATCGTGAGGCATAAAGCTATGACTTTCCCATGTTGCATGAGAACACATCCTAACCCTTTGCACGAAGTATCACTTTGTAGATGACAAATCCTCCCGAACCGTGATGGTATTGTCGTAACAGTCTTTGAAATGAGTCTCCTCTTGAGTTCTTAAAACTCTTCTCACATTCCTCACTCCAATCGAACTTTGTATCTTTCCGAGTCAGCTGAGTTAGTGGAGTAGCGATTCGAGAAAACCCTTCTACGAATCTCCGATAATAACCAGCTAAGTTCGAGAAAGCTACGACTTTGGTCATTGATTTAGGTTGCTTCCACTTTTTGAATAGCTTCAATCTTTCTTTGGGTCAATGATATTCCATGACTTGATACCACGCTTCAAGGAATGCTACTTCCTCGAGCGAACTCGCATTTCTTCAACTTGGCATAAAGCTTATATTCACGAAGCTTTTGAAGTATCAGCCTCAAGTGTTGCTCATGATCTTCACGGGTTTTGGAATATATGAGGATGTCATTAATAAAGACGACCACAAAGTGATCCAAATATTCCTTGAATACTCGGTTCATCATATCCATGAAAGCGTAGAGCATTAGTCAATCCAAAGGACATGACTAGGAATTCATAATGCCCGTCTCGAGTTCCGAAAGCCGTCTTTGAAATGTCACCTGGTTCTAATCTTCAATTGGTGATATCCGGACGAAGATTAATCTTTGAAAAGAATTTGGCTCCTTAAATCGTCAAACAGGTCATCAATCTTGGCAATGGGTACCTATTTTGATGGTGACATGATTCAACTCCCGATAATCAATACAAAGTCGCATACTCCCATCTTTCTTCTTCACGAATAGAATAGGAGCACCCCAAGGAGAAGTACTAGGACGAATAAAGCCAATGTCTAACAATTCATGCAGTTGAGTTTTTAACTCCTGAAGTTCAATAGGAGCCATTCGATATGGGGATTTAGAAATGGGTTTTGTACCGGGTTCAAGGTCGATACAAAATTCAATTTCACGCCTGGGGTAGGCGAGAAGTTCTTCAGAATACGTCGGAAATTCATTAACAATAGAAATATTATTCAAAACTGACGTATTTTTTTTTTAGTTCGTGACATGAGCTAAGAAAGCTTGACATCCGTTTTTCAATAAACGAATAGCTTTATGGCTTGAGATGACAGTGATTGATTTTAATGGTTTGGTTGCTTGAATTCGCATAATAGGTCGATTAGGAATATGAAAGCTAACAACCTTACGAAAACAATCAATTTTTGCATGATGAGTAGTTAACCAATCAATCCCTAGAATTACATCAAATGTAAGTATTTTTAATGCAATAAGATCGACAGGTAATGTATGGGTACCAACTTGAACCAAACAAGACTTATAAACTGTGGATGTAATGAAGGTTTCTCCCAACGGAGTTTCCACAGATAAGTCAAAGTCTAATTTCTCCGGAGTCAAATTTAATCGTTGAGCGCAAGTAGAAGAAATAAAAGAATGGGTAGAACCGGTATCAAATAAAGTGTAGACTTCGCTAGAGTTTATGATAAACTTATCCGTGATGACCTCATTCGGGTTCCTTGCTTTCTGGGAGGTCACAACAAACGCTCTCCTCAGCACCACCTAGGCTTTGACTTTTCTGGGACAGCCTTTGGTGCCTCCATCCTAGCTGAATTTGTCTTCGGTGAACGACAAAATCAGGCTAAGTGACCTTCTCTTCCACAGGCTAAGTGACCTTCTCTTCCACAATTATAACATGATTTGGACGGCATCGCGCAATTTGGACTGATGTGTCCCTCCCCTCCGCATTTGAAGCATATGATAGGTGGTCTTTCTCCTTCCTTAACAACGGGTGCTGGTTCTGACGTCTTTCCATCATTGTTGAATCTCCTCTTCTTGAAATGTCCATTCTTATTGTTTTGGCCCTGATTACCACCGAAGTGGTTACCATTTCGACGACTTTGATTCCTCCACGCTTGTTGTCACCGCTTCTTGATGGTTCTTCTCACTAGTATTACCATTTTGCCGTCTGCTCTCTTTTGGTTGCGTTGACTCGTTATCGCGCTCCACCAACTGAGCCTTATTTACAACATCTGAATACAAACACAGTTTATGAGAAATTAGATGATGACGTATCTCCGGCTTCAAACCTCTTAAAAACATTCACGCCATTCTCTTACCAAGTGGGGCGAAAATAGGATAACTCATAAATTTTGCCTCGTGTTACGACACGGCCATATTATTTTGCTCCAATTTGATAAACTCCACCTCCTTCATGTGACGAATACTACTTTGGGAAAGTATTTATCGTTGAACAGCTCTTGGAACTTCTCCCAAGACATCTTCAATACGGCAGGTTGAGTACGATTTACCGATTCACACCAAGAATCGACTCTCCATGTGATATAATGGCGTGAGAGGGAACCTTTTGCTCCTCGGAGCATCCCAAGACATCAAATATCTTGGTGATCTGCTTTATACATGCTTCCGCCATAAGTGATTTTGGCTCTTCCTTAAACTCCGGTGGTCCCAGCTCCTTGAACTGTTTAGCGGTGACCGCCCGAGAGTTTCCAGTGTTTCCACCTACATTTTGGACAGGAGTCGCTCTCACCTGCTGTTGCATGAATTGCATAAAGCCTCTGAACAATCCATCATTCATCATTTAGTCAGTGTTGTTGTTTGCATGAGGATTGTCGCCTCACGATGCACATTTCTCCTGATTATTGATATGTGGAGACTCAACGGTCTCTTGTGCTCCATTGCTATTCTCAACATTTTCGGATGTCATTTTCAGACATCTGACCACAAAACAAAGGTTAATTGACATGTAACATAATATCTCTAAACTCGACCAACCAATTTAAATACAAAATAAATTTAAGTAGGTCATACTAGCGAAGGAATTCCCGCTCTCCCCTCCTAGTTCTAGTCTCACATCTTAGCTGGGATCATATCCCTAAGCTTTGATATTTAACCATGACGCCCCAAAATTAGGTATACATCACCCATCTTGGGTCGCCAGATACTTGGTACGTAATTCAAATACAACTTACTAATACAACTGTCGTGTACAATACGACAAAACATAAACTGTGAGTTTGAATACAAATATTATCTACTAGAGATTATACAAACTCAAAAGGAGTCCTCATTACAATTATTATCATACTATTTTACAAAATAGTGAGGACTACTAATGCTATCCTCTGGACCATCACTCCGCTTCTTCCAGACTCGTCCCAAATATATATCTCATTTCACGAAGAAACGGTGAAAAGAAAGGGTGAGCTCAACTAGCCCAAGAAGAAATATTATGACTAAGATAATGCGTAATAAATTATCATTAGTCTCCAACAATGTTAAACCGATAAAATATAATAGACATCAAGTTTAATCTGCAATTTAACAAGCAATCCATTAAAAGAGTCAAGTAGAAAATAAAATCTATTATCTTTTATGATTAAAAAGGTTTTTCATCACTGTTATCGCTGAGACTCAGCTTAATAAATATTCCACATCATCGAATCACCCCTGCACTACGGCCAAGGATATTCTTTAGTATCACGACCACAATTATCCATGCACTACGGGCCAAGAATATTTGTGTATTCATTAATGGTCATGATCATGCCAACAACTGTCCATCAATACACTACGGGCCAATGAGGACTTTTACCACAACATTTGTAACATTACGGTCATGATTACACCGAATAATCCCTGGTCATAATCATACCAAGTCCATCTATGCACTATAGGCCATAGTCGACTTTAAAAAAAATATAAATATGAGGATGATGACAATGATATAAGAATTCAATAAAACAAGTTCAAGAATTAATTTGTCCAAAAACTACTAATGTCCAAATTGTCAACATGATACTGCTTTGTAGAATAAAATTCAAGAATGATCAGAAGAATATTTCTACAAAAAGATACTGGATGAAGCGCAAATATCAATGATATTCTACTAATTTCATGGAGTATAGAAGTCAAAACTTTAACCAACTGAGTATAATAAAGAATGGAATAACAAAAGAAATCACCATGCATGCGGTACTTGGCATGGCAGTTATTCCAACGAGAATACTAAATAACGGAACTGTGTCAAAGTAAATTAATTGCAAGCGATGTTCCAACAGAATAATAAAGAATGGAATAACAACAAAATCACCATGCATGCGGTATTGCATGACAAAGTTATTCCAATGAGAATACTAATAAGGAATCTTTCGGCGTCCCAAAAACGTCTGAGCGAGATATTCCAAATGTAATAATAATAAAGATTTTACCCGGTCCCACAAAACGCATGTGAGCAGGATATTCCAATGAGAATAATAAAAAGACGGAATCGGTCCCAGATAAAACGCATGAACATGATATTCCAATGAGAATAGTAAAAGGCGGAATAATAGAAGAATGTCACCAAGTATAGGGTGGGATCACGTATACAAGTTATTCAACGAATAATAAGCAATGGAATAACAACAGTTTCTCTTCATGAATAAGAAAGAATAACACCCCACTGTAAAAAGAAACCTGAATATAAAAGTAGTTAAGTAGCGAATATACTTTTCTTCTATCTCTCTATAGTTTCTCTCTCTAGAGTTCGATGAATTAAAGAAAATAATGAAGGAATGAGCTTATTTATAGGAAAATGGAATGCATAGTAACTAATCCATGAACGGTCCGCAGATTGATTTACTTTAATCTGACGGTCCATATTTAAAGCAAAATCTTTTAAATAAAATATAATATATTCTATTTATAATCTAATAAAACGAATAACTTTATAAAAGATTTTACTATGCAAATACTATGCATGCACTATATACAAACACTATGCATAATAAAATATAATATATTCTAATTATTGTCTAATAAAATGGATAGCTTTATAAAAGTATTACATTTTTTATATAAAAAGTTTTTACTATGCAAAATACTATGCAGAGACAATTATACAACACTATGCATAATAAAATATAATATATTCTATTTATAGAATAACTTTATAAAAGTATTACATTTTATATAAAAAAATTCAGTATTATTACATTAATAATACCAACAAAATCGAGTGACTTATCACGTAAGCATCGATAATCAATACCGTATGCTACTTATGCGACCACGCGTATTATTGTACTTTAACACCGGATGTTTCAACGATTAATTGGTAAAACTTCCGCCATTATTTTCATAAAGTATTTTTATCGTTTTCTCAATCCGACAATAATTCCGTTGTGGGGTCCACCAATGATTGTGCCGTTGTATTAATATTCCTGTTTAAAACGAATATTCCCCGACCAATCGAATATTATATAACAACTTGCGTACTTTGCAAAATTTATAAATATTACCCACAACTATTATATCAATTTCACTCCATAATATTCAAAATTAATATTTATAGAAAATTCATCTGTATTCAAAAAGTTGGGGTTTTACAGCTCAGTTGCAGATTGATTCGTATAGTACATCAAGAATCGTAGAACAGTTCGTAGAGCAAGAGTTATCGTAGATTATGTTTTACTACACTCTATGATCTTAATTTAAGTCTACGATCAACAATGGAATCTACGATCAAGTAATTCGTAAAGCATGTCAAGTCTAACATTAGACTGACATTAAGAAGACTTGCAGAGTAAGAATTTCAAGAAGTTGTCGATGATCCTAACATTTGAGAGGAATATCATATAGTATTATGTTTAACAACTAGTTTGACGATATGACAAGCACTCAAGTAGTTGGCCGTGTAGCAGTTTAGTGTGACATCTCAGAGTCGAAAATTTGCTGACACAATAACTCCTGAAAGTCAACATAATAGATCTTCTAGGATTAGAGCATTTAATGAACGAGCGTCAACTCTCCAACAAGAACATTTCAATGAAGTCTATAAAAGAGTACGATGATTCAAATCCAAGTATGGATTAATAACAATAAAAATTTGAACCTCTTTCAAAGTAAAAAGAGCCCCACTCCACGAAAAGAGAACAACTTTTATGCTGCTAAGTTCTTAAGAAGTCAAGTTCAACGCATTTTAAGCAACATTTCAAACATCAATCTCCACAACTGTGATTCGATTGTCTTAGTGACATTATATCAAGTCTAAATGACTTGAAGAGTTCTAAGTGAACTGGTCTAAGTGACATTTGCCGAGTTTAAGTGACTTAAAAGAATCTAAGTGATTCATTGTAATAAATCTTAGTGATATGGTCTTAGTACTCTGCATCCTTAGTGGATTTCATACTCGTAGAGTAAAAGAGTAAACTATGAGTCTTTTATACTCCGAACCACTTAAAATTTTGTTGTGTATTTAAATTCAGTATTTACATTTATGTCAATTTCTGTTATATCTAATTGTGTCTTAAATTGATAAGAACTAAATTCAGACATGAGATTTCATTAAATATTTAAGGGGGTTTTCAAATTAATATTTCGTGTGCTTAATTAATTATTTAGTAATACATTCTTAAATAAAATCAAAAGTTTTTAAAAGATCTATTCAACCCCTTCTAGATGTCTTTGTGACTCTGGGAAACAACAAACTTACTTGTGTTATTATGTTATGTAGATATTTAAATGATAGATAGTTCGGAAGTCTAAAGTTATGATATGAGCAAGAATTTTAATAGGGGTTTAATTTTTAATATCAATTATATTTAATAGTTTTGATTGTAAAATTGCAATTTTTTATGTTAATTGTAATTTAAATTTTAAAATATATACACAAATTTATTTATGTATAAAATAAGTATTATAAATAATATATTTTACTCGCGCATGCTCATGTGTCATGACTTCTTAGTGTTGAAAAATCATTTTTACGCTTTTAGTTGTCATGATAAATCAGTTTAGTCATATGATTATTAAGTAATGTACAGCAGCACAAATTTTGAAAATTTACAACCAAACCTAGTTCAAAGGGTTTTTTTTAGAGCAGATCATTTGTTCTCAAATTTTCTGTTTTTTTTGTGTCCCTCCACTTAAATTTTGACGCATATTCTTTTATTTAATTTTAAAATTAATTAGTATTAAGTAAGAGACTAGGTGTCAAAATTTAAGTGAAGGGACACAAGGGAACAAAAAATTTGGGGACCGAAGATCTGCTCCTTTTTTTTTGATTTTGGTCGGTTCTTTTTTATTGTAAGATCAATAATATTTTAGTGACTACAAATAATTAATTAAAAATAAATATAAATGGTGTGATTGTGGTTTATTATTATTATTATTATAAAAATAATAAATTATTAACTAATTGTAATTTATCACATCATCTTATAAATTATCATTTCTCCGACAATAATATTTTGCTAAGAAATACTTGTTACGTGTCGCAAAGACCGATTTAATTTAACTTTTTAATCAATTTTAGAATTGATAATTAGATAAATTTATTTATAGATTACGATTGCAAAGTTTATAAATGTATGAGATTGGTAGAAATTATAGGATGACCCTACTTATTACACATTTCTTTAAAAATTATTGCTAATATTTATTTACATAATTGACAATTAAAAATTGATGTAAATATTAGCAACTCAATATATATATATATATATATATATATATATATATATATATATATATATATAATTACTGTATATTTTAAACTTCCAAAAATTAGATGTAGTAAATTAAACTTAATTTTTATTGTTACAGTAATATCTTTCAAAAGCTTTATGTGAATATGAAAATTAAATTTGAGTGTATTTAAATTTTATCTATTTATATTTTAACTCGGGTAAAAATACAAATGAGGCGAAATTCAGTTTTTGCGGGAATGAGGGAATGCAAGGGTGGAGGGTGCAATCACTAAAACCTCGAGGTTTGTTACGTTTGTATTTTGTATGCTTAGGCAAGTTCTTAGGAGTAATTTGTATTCTTGGGACTAATTTTTAGTGGGGCAGAGCGAGTGACAGAATCAAGCATAGCTACGGGTAACCTCATTTCCTGTCGGAAATCGGCGATGGCGACCGCCGGAAAACCCCGCTCCGCCGCCTCCACTGCCACCTCAGATCGGTCTCCGGCAGTTAAGTCGTTCGATTTCTCCCAAGGATCTCCTGTAAGAGTCGCTCTAACAAATGATCAAATCCGGTACTGCTCTGAAGCTCTCGATTTTTTCAAGGAAAAGAGAATCAACCAGCATCGGAAACTCTACCTGGAGTTCCAGAATTTGCAGGTTATTCAATTTGATATCTTCTTCTTCTTATTTTATATTTTAAATTTATTTTATTTCGCGATTGAGAATGGCGGAGTCGTAAGAGTAGTTAAGTTTTGATTAGCGGGATCGCTGGTGATCAATGTGAGTTACTTTGCGAGGGTGAGTATCAAGAAGAGAAGAAGGATTTGGTAGAAAAAATAGAATTTGGATACATGATAGTATATGATGTAATATAAAATGTGGTAATTTGGGGGAAAACATTGTACTGATTATGTAGTTAAAATTTGTTGAGGTGTTACCCAAATATCAGCGTGGTTATTCAGAAAGTAAATAATTATACATTGAAGTCTTTGTTTTCATCTACATGTTTCTAATCGGAAACTAGCTATCATATAAAATGGTTTGGAATTCCACCACCCTACTTTTACCTAAGCAGTTGATGTGCTACTGTCCTTCAATTTCCTTTGTCCACATAAATTTGCTTTTTTTGTTTAAATTAAGGTCACAGACTATCTTGAGTAGATGCCGATCCTAACTTCAACATCAGTGTTTCAATGTCAAGTTGTCAGTTCAAGTGTAACCGAAGCTTTCATCTAAAAAGTTAAACCAACAGTAGCAAAAATAAGTGTTTTTTTTTCTTCTATTTATACCAAAAGAAGGGGAATATAAATAGTATATATTAAACACTTGACCACCAAAAATTGTGATGTAGTGGATACTTATATTGTAGTTGAGATGCAAGTCATGCAAGACTATATTCTTAATTGGTTGCCTTGTACAAATACAAGTGATGTATATTGATGGTTTTCAGTGTATCCATCATTTAAATCCTCCATGATTTCAGTAGTTTCATTGTTAGTAAGTTGTTAGACATCCTTCGTACAACTTCCTCGTAATATGGTGATACAGCGAGATGCTCTACAATATGGTGGTTCCATCTTATCTTCCTTCTGTAAAGACCTTCCTAAGCTCTAGTTATCACCATCTTTTTGTTATGAAATCAAACTAGTGTCTTCATCTTTCAGCATATGTTTGTGCTGCCACTTTATATGACTAACAATTTTCAATCATAACTTTTCATCTCTCAGTTTTTCAATCTCAGCACATTTCCCCATGAACCCATTATAGAAGGATATATAGATCACACCTCTAACCTATTATGGAATGCAAGTTTTCCATTTTCCATTAGTTGTGGAAGTATAATCTTTAATGGATTGAATGTACTAGCAATGTCTCTGCCTGAGTACTAGCAATATCTATGCCCGAGTATTAGCAGCTTTGCCATTTTCCAGTAGTTGTGGAAGTAGAATGTATAATCTCTGCCATTTCCTATTGTTTTTCTTTATATTGTTACTCCATTTTTAAAATACCTCTGCTTGAATACCTTTTCATTTCTTTGTGATTACTAAGTCTCATTATTCTTCTTCATAGGTTAATCGGATGAGAGCGTTGGACGCGAGAAATAGTTGCTCTGTGGCTTACAACAGCATTAATAATAGCAAGAATCGTTACACAGATGTTGTTCCATGTATGCTAATTTAATTTTCGTTCTCTCCAGAAATTGTTAATAGTTATTTGCTCATTCAATAGTTAATAATTTGCATTTATATCAGTTGATAAAAACAGGGTTATTTTGAACCCTTGCAAAGATTATAGACCATCAGCAAGGGGATATATCAATGCAAGCTTCATCACGGTAGAGTCCTAAATTCTTAACTTCAAATCATTTGAATATGCTACTCTTTTGCACTCTTGATAAAAAAAGCATGAGTAGTTGCAGGAACCACATCCATTGTTTACATTTTAGAAATTTTGCATGTAGAATTCTTCGTCTGAAAGTGTTTCTCGGTTCATAGCCACACAAGGTCCACTACCGCACACCTTTGAAGATTTCTGGGAGATGGTACTCCAGCAACGTTGCCCAGTAATTGTGATGCTTACTCGGTTAGTTGACAATTACAAGGTACTCAAATTTTGTAGATTAAGATCTGTGATTTTCATGAGCTTCTATGCATCTATTCAAGTATTATTTTGAAATAAACAATGATTTAGATACTTAGCTCTTTGATAATACACACCAGTAATATGTATTCCATCTTGAGTCTTGACTGCATCGTATATTTCATGATTTGAATATACATATGCATAACTACGTACTACTCATCAAATTAATAAAATGATAATCTGACTATACAGAACTATTGATAACTATTAACTTCTTGGTGGAGTTTAGTCTTGTAATGTATGACGTTTGATGCTTTCTCTCTGTTCCTGAGAGTCCCTGCAAGTTGGGTGCTTGTCGCAGACCTTTTTGTGTACTTAGCTTGTACATGGGAGACATCTCCTTTTGGTGCCTTTTTGAATAACTTTTACTTATCTTAATAAAATAAAATTAATGCTAGATTCTCTGTCATTTCCCCCTCACCAAGTGTTAGGCTGCTAAGAAACACAACTACACTTATTTGGTTACTGTCCTTAGAGAAACAAATGTATTTGTATTTTCTTCACAGCATGCATTTATTTAGCCACTATGCCAAGATTTCTTATCTCATTTGTTTTCTTTCTTGCTCTGAAATTTTGATGTAGATGGAAAAATGTGGAGACTATTTTCAGGCAGAAGATGGTCCAAGAGAATTCAGCAATATATGCGTTGTTACTAGATGGATAAGAACAACCAAAACTTCATTAGTTTTGCGGAATTTGGAGGTGAACTACAAAGAGGTAAGGTCATAGTTGGAGCCAAACTTTCTTTGGTTGCAAAAGATACTTTTAAGAGCATTTATTATAAAATAAATGAAATTAGAAAAGAAAAATGTAGTAAGAAGTTATATGGTCCTGTTCTGGCTCCCTTTCTGGACTCTCTCTTAGCATTAATAGTAAAAATAATAATTACATGCAGAACTACCTATTTTATTTCCGGCTATGTGATTTATACGAGCATCTGCCTCTCCTTCAACATTTTTATATGCTATGTTTGGTTCCTTTTTATACCTTTCCGGAAATTATGTAAACGTATACTCGATCAGCAGTTGTATACATTATCAAAGGATACATGTTGCCATTTTCTCTTTGTGCACTGCGTAACTGGAGTTCAGTTCCTGACCATCACCTTGGCCAACTTTTATGACCATGTGGCCTTTTTATGACTTACCATTGATACTGGCATTGTAATAGTTTATTCACATTGTAACTAGCATTTGCTGCTCCAGAACAAATACGTTACTAGTTTATTGTGCTGTTTGTAAAGATGCTTTGCTCTACCTGGTGTAATAGGCAATGAGTAGTAACTACATTCTATTTGCTTGTTATTTTTGTTTCAGTCGGAAGAGCCACCGTTGTCTGTTTTGCATATTCAGTATCCTGAATGGCCTGATCATGGAGTTCCCGCAGACACCCTTGCTGTTCGTGAGATTTGGAAAAGATTATACAGTGTACCACCCACCATTGGACCAATTGTCGTGCACTGCAGGTTGGTCTCACGTTCAATACAAAGTTAATGTCCTTCAGATTAGATGGTAATTTATCAGTGTATATCTGAGGCAGTTTCTCCTCATTCACAGTGCAGGTATTGGTAGAACTGGAACATATTGCACTGTCCAGAATACTATCCAGAGGGTTCTGGTTGGCGATATGTCTGCTCTGGATCTTGTTAAAACAATAACGGTCTTCAGGTCGCAGAGAATTGGAATGGTTCAGACATGGGTATATTTCTTTGTGATCATACTTCATTCTTATAGTTATTTCTCCCCATAATTATGACTACTGGTTTAAGAAGCTGATAATTTAACATGCTGTAAATACCTGGTAACAATATGGATAGAGTTCAATACATTTGATGATAGTTTTTAAAGTAGTTTTTAATCAGAAAGTGATTGCTTTTCGAAAGTGACTCACATGGCAACATTATTCCCGAGTGCCACATTTTTTTTCTCTTGCAAATTGTGTACGAATCCATTTTAATGTCATAATATTTATTCTCTAACACCATATTTAATTTTAGTTTGAGGTGAGGGAAGGGAAGGGAAAGTTATTATTTTCTTTCTAAATCTCTTGTTTGCAAGTTTTTTTTAAGAGGGGAAGGAAAGGGATTTGGAGGACATTTATAGTGCCCCACGTTCCAAATAATTTAAAAGTCAATTTCAAACATGTTCAAACTTAAAATTTATATGAATTCATTTAGTTTGTGGCGATACAATTATGAATATCATAAATTACCTAAAAACTATTACTAGTTACAAGATTTATTGTTTTCAAAACTTAAATAAATCATGTCAATTTTAAATTTGAAAATATTTCAAATTGACTTTTTGAAAGTCAATATTTATCTTTAATTCGGAATGGAGGGTGTATTAGTTTTGATTCAAAATTTCCCCCTTTAAAGTGGGAGGATTTGGAGGGATGGGTAGGGCTGGCAAATTTCACTTTAATGAATTTTTGGTAATATCAAAGCTAACGTTTGAAAATAAAATTAACATTTATTTTATATAAAGGCTTAAATAGAAATAGTGTACTTTAAAAATTAAAATCCCTTCCTTTCTTCTAAACTCATAAACAAGGAAAAGTGCTATTAAAACTCCTTTCCTTCCTTTCCCTTTTTAACTTAATGACATGATAAGGGAAAGTTATAACCTCATCCCATCCCAACTCAACCCAACATTTCCTTGTTTATACATTTCCTTTCCTCCCCATTCCTCCAAACTCACAAACAGTATAAAGGAAATCCAGGATGTTTCTAGTAGTGTACCTTCAAGAGAAGTAAACTGTGTCAACAACTCATCAATTTAGAAAATGTTCTGTTATGATATTGTTGATATATTAAATTATAATTATAATATATATATATATATATAAAACACTTGTATAAATGAGGTCTTAGTGAGGAGCTTTTGATGCCACTAAGTTTGTATCTCTTATGTCTCTTATTTCTTATTATTCTGCTAACTATCTAGTATATTCACTGTTATTTAGGAGCAATACCTTTTTTGCTATGATGCTATTATTGAAGAACTAGAAGACCTTATCTCAGAGTACAACAGTCAAAGAGATTCTTAATGGTATGTTCACTGTTTCACTAGAGTTTTGGACTTCATACAGATCCATGCTCAACATGGTTTTAGATTCCTATGGAGTAGAGCTGTAAACGAACCGGGCCGCCCTTGAGCCCAGCCGGCTCTGCCCAACTAAGCCTGAACTCGTTTATTAAATGGGTCTAGTTCGTACACCAAATTTCAGGTTTGTTGAAAGCACGGCTTGACTCAACTCATTTAACTTTTAAACAAGCTCGAGTTCGTCAAGCTAAAGCCCGGCTCGGTTCAGCTTGGGTCGTTTACAACTATACTGTGGAGGTCCGGAGGATGCTCATTTACTTTGTTGTCTATAGTTCTGTAGAGGGTGATTCTTTGTCCGACTTCTTCTTTGCAGGTAAATTGGTCTCTCCACAAATATATTAACTTCTAGACCTATGGAAAAACCCAGCCCTACTCTATTTTTGTTAAAAATCTAATTGTCCACGCTGCTCAGCGCATGTCTGTTCTGCTTCAACATCCAGTTTGCTATGTCAAGTAAATTAGAAATTGATCTGACCAACTACACATTGGGTGGCCTTTCGAGTTGATTGTTTTGTCCGCAAGGCTTTACAACAGGCACTGAAGAAGAGGCAAATCGTTTCGCATTTCCTTAACTGTGTAGTTTTCCAAAAATTGCCTGAGAATGAACCTCTAGTGTCCTGAAAGCCGTGATTTTTTCAGGCAAACATTCCTACACATTCTTAGTTGCAATTTTTCGGCAACTTGTTTGTGTTAACTGATAATTTTTTCATGCCATTTGCTAGTAACTTATTTGTGCCTGCTGCTATTATTTTCATGCAATTTGCCAGAAATTTGTTTGTGTTCAGGTTTAGTCTTTTCAAACTTGAAGCACACTACCTCCATCCCAAATTATCCGCACTTTTTTGCACATTTATTAAGAAATGCAATTATTATGCCAAATTTATCACTAAAAGTACAATTATATCCATTTATGCAATTTGAGGATTATACACTTGGGAGGAGAAAGAATAACTGAAAAGGGTAATTTTGTACTATAACTATTTTAATTGTCTAGAAAATAGTAAAATGCAGTTAATTTTGGGATGGAGAGTATTTTTTTTTTTTTTATCTGATCAAGGGGGGAAATCCTTTGGGGCTCCAAGGCAATGGTTTTCAGAATGTGTTGGTCCATTTCCCATAAACTGGAATTTAGGGTTTGTGAACTGGATTTGGATTTGTTATGATCTTATGTTTTGGAATATCTAATTTTGGAAACCTTGCAAGATCTACTTAGGTGATTCTAACAATTCTAAAAATTATTTACAGAAAATCACATATATTTGAGAAATAAATATTTTGACAAGCTTAAATTAAATATAAATAGCTGTATACATGTATTTGCATGTGTATAATGTATTGGCTTTGGATTAATTAAAACTATTTACATAATAATAATAATAATAATAATAATAATAATTATTATTATTATTATTATTATTATTATTATGCTTTTGAATCTCTCTGTTGGTGTGAAAGACCAAACCAAAAGAGTCATATTTGACTTGGTCATGTTGAAAACAAGCATCACACGGAAGAAAGATGTGAAGTCATGCACTACTTTTATTGTAGTAAATTGATATTTTCATAATATTTTTTGATAGTTTTACATGAAAAGTGTCATTATAAATGTATAACGACGGTGAAAATCGTCACTAAAGATCTATAGCGACAGTTTTCATGTGATAATGTCATTTTTTATTGTGGATATATCAGTTTAGCATCTGCTGACACATACCTTCTGTATTTAAATTATGTAGGTTAAAATAAGAATTTTATAAAATTTAATGGACTAAATAGAAATTTTTTTCTTTTAATATAAATAAGACAAAATAATAATATAATTAAAATTATAGAGCAAAATAGAAAAAAAATAACACAGTTGCACCAAAAACGCTGTGAACACTTTATGAGTAGCATGATATTGTTGCTGTGACAATAAAGGACAACAACCAGAGGAGATTTAAGTCCATCATTCTCAATGGCCCTACTTGGTATGACTTAGAAGTTGAACAAGAAATGGATGCAGCAGTGTCTAGGTTCACTGTTTATATATATATATATATATATATATATATATATATATATATATCCATTTCTCCAATGACTTCGGTTCATGACGAAAAGTCGTTAATGACGACTTTTTCTTTCTATGGTAGTCGTCGATGATTTGAACCATCGCCATAATTGGTTCATCGCGATTCATTTGAATAACTTTTCCATATATATATATATATATATATATATATATATATATATATATATATATATATATATATATATATATGTCTCCTTCTTCAACGAACTTTAAATAACGAATAAAAAACAATCGACTATATAGGCGATTTTTTTCGTTTGCTATATATATACAAATTCGATGTCATAGTTATGGCGACAGTTCGAACTGTCGTTATAGCTCAAAAAAATCGTTCTTATAATCGATTCGTTTTTGATTAGATTTGTTTAAGGTTACATTAGAAAGTAGGTAGTATATATATATATATATATATATATATATATATATATATATATATATAATTTATTTTTTTTAGACGCACTTATACCACTACTTAAAGGGTCAAATTAAATGAGATTTTAAGTGTGTAAACTAATCAAAATTTTCTTTTACATACTTGAATTCGGGAAAAAGTTAATAAGTTTAGTGGAGTCATCTTTATAAACGAGTTTACATGTAATGTTTAAAATTGACTAGTTTAATAAACGATTTCTGCTTAATCGAGTCAAATTAAGTCCTGTATGAACTCGTGTTACTTGTTCGAGTTTGACTCTTGGACCTGAGTTTGAGATCAAGGGTGTGGGGTTCCTAATTAAGATACTTCTTAATTGTAAATTGAGATAACTCGCTTCTTAATCGGATCTCTTGTCAGAAACTGAAAGCCAATTGAAGCTCTATTTTATGTTACTCCATCCGTCCCATGATAAAAGTCTTTATTATTATTTTGAGTAGTCCCATGTTAAATGTCCATTTTCCTTTAATAATCAAACTTTTACACATATTTTCCTATTATACCAGTAGCATTAAATATCTCATACTTTTCTTATTATAATTCTCTCTCCATATTTAATGACATTATTATGGATAATTTTGTCATTTCATTCAACTTCTTAATATGCGTGAAAAGTCAACCAGAATTTTTATCCCGGGACGGAGGGAGTAAAATTTAGGTAGCCAATTGAAGCTTTGCTAAATGTTACTATCCCTTTCATAATAATACTCTCTCTCATGCCCGGGATAAAAGTCTTTGTTGACTTTTTTATTATATTAAGAAAGAGAATAAAATGACAAAATTGTCCATATTTAAATTCTCATTTAATTGCATAGTTTTCTGCACATTACTAGTGATGCTCCATAAATATACATAGAGAATAAAAATATAACAATTAATGATAAGGGTGTTATAGGCAAATTATTGTAAAAAATAGATCATTTAAGATAAGTAGACATTTAACTTGGAACTACCTAAAATAATAATAAAGACTTTTATCTTGCGACGGAGGGAGTAATAGTTTTAGTTTTATCCATATGAACTACTTCATCGATTCCATAATAACTGTCTTTTTAGAAGAACAAATTTGTTTCAATTTATTTCTCGTTTACAACTTTCTAAGAGAATAAATTATTTATTTTTCTATGTTACCCTAACTTCTCTCATTCTCCGATAAATTTTCTCCTTGCATTAATAGTTTTTAACTTTACATAAAGGGGTAGTGATGGAATTTCATACAAATTTTAATTTTTAAATGATAGTATTAAATGACTTTCTTAATTCATGTGCATGAAGCTAAAAAGACAGTTATTATGGAACCGAATGAGTATTATTTACTCCCTCTATCCCTAAATAACTGACGTTTTGAAGGTTTTCACACTTATTAGGGAAGTCATTTATTACTCTAATTTTGTCATTAAGATTGATATGTATTACCACAATTACCCTTGCATTAATTAAGAAAAGATGTGAAACCCCAGATTTTATGAATAAAGAATAAATTTTCTCGAAATATTTTTTTTATATTATGGTGTGAATTTGAGATAATGTTATAGTTGTGGGTAATATTTATAAATTTTGTAAAGTATGCAAATTGTCATATTATATTCGATTGGTCGGGGAATATTCGTTTTAAATGTAAAATATTCGTATGCGACTAAGACAATCATTAGTAGACCCTATTAACGGAATTATTGTTTCGGATTGAAAAAAGCGATAAAAAATATTTTATTAAAAATAATTGGCGGAAGTTTTACTGCTGATCTTTGTTAACCTACTTTCGGTAGTAAAAGTCACAATGTCTACAGCGTTGTTGTATAGTAGCACTGGTATTGATTATTGATATTTATGTGAGAAGTCACTTAGTTTTGTTCAATTATTGCTACAATAGTTCTTTGCGTAGTATCTCACATTATTTGATTCAATTATTGTTGATTTAGAAGTTTTGTTTTATTCACGTAATAAAATAAAAACATCTTTTTATATAAAATGAATACTTTATTAAAGTTATTCTATAAATAGAATATATTATATTCTATTATGCGTAGTGTTTTTTCAATAGTAAAATCTTTTTATATAAAAATGCAGAATACTTTATTAAAGTTATTCTATAAATAAAATATATTATATTTTATTATGCATAGTGTTTGCATAGTAGCGCGTAGTGTTTTGCATAGTAAAAATCTTTTTATATAAATAGAATATATTATATTTTATTTAAAAGATTTGTCTTTAAATATGGACCGTCGATTAAAGTAAATCAATCTGACCGTTCATGGATTAATTCTTATGCATTCCATTTTCCTATAAATAAAGCTCATTCCTTCATTATTTTCTTACAATTTCTTGAACTCTATAGAGAGAGACTATAGAGAGATAGAAGAAAAGTTTTTTCTACTTCCTTCTACTCTTATATCAAGTATTATTTTACGGTAAGGGATATTATTCTTTTGTATTCAAGAAGAGAACTTACATTATTCCATTTCTTTATTGTTCATTGGAATAACTTTGTATCATGCCTACCACCCTATACTTGGTGACATTCTTCTATTATTCTGTCTTTATTATTCTGCTTTAATATCCACTAATCTTATCTGTGGGACCGGTTCCATTTTTATTATTCCGCTTTTTATTATTCGGGATATCCTCATCTCTCTTATCTGTGGGACTGGTTCCATCATTTATTATTCCACATTTATTATTCTGTTGGAACATCACGCTTGGTGCAAATTTACTTTGACTCAGTTCCGTTATTTAGTATTCTGTTGGAATAACTCGCCTATCGCAAGTCTGGCATGCATGGTAATTTCTTTTGTTATTCCATTCTTTATTATACTCGGTTGGTTAAAGTTTTGACTTCTATACTCCATGAAATTAGTGGAATATCCTTGATATTTCAGCGCTTCATCCAAAGATCTTTTCATGGAAATATTCTTCCGAGCATTCTTGAATTTTACTCTCTCAAGCAAAGTCATTGGCGACAATTTTTGGACGTTATTAGTTCTGGATAATTTAATTCTTGAACTTGTTTTATTGAATTCTATATCATTGTCGAAGATCCTCATGTTTATATTATGTTGAAAGTCATCTCATGGCTGTGTAGTGCATAGATGGACTTGGTATGATTATGACCGAGGATTATTCGGTGTAATCATGACCGTAATGTTACAAATGATGTGGAAAAAGTCCTCGTTGGCCGTAGTGCATTGATGGGCGCTTTTGGTATGATTATGGCTATGAATTCTCTTGACCAAGGTGCAAAGATGAATTATTTTATGGCATGATCGGGATCAGATTGATGAAAATATGATTATCTTTAGTAGTAGTGCATGGATAATTCGTGGTCGTGATACTAAAGAATATCAACGGCCAGTAGTGCATGGATGATTTGATGATGTGGATTATTTATTAAAATTTGAGTCTCGGCGTTATAATGATGATGAAAAACCTTTTAAATCATAAAAGATAGTAGATTTTATTTTCTACTTGATTCTTTTAATGGATTGTTTGTTCACATTGCAGCTTAAACTTGATATCTATTATATTTTATCGCTTTAACATTGTTGGACTAATGATAATTTATCCTCGCATTATCTTAGTCATAATATTTCTTCGGACTAGTTGAGTTCACCCTTTCTTTCACCGCTCTCTTCGTGAAATGAGAATATAGTTGGGACGAGCCTGGGGGAGCGGAGTGATGGTCCAGAGGATAGCATTAGTAGTCCTCACTATTTTGTGAAATAGTGTGATAATAATTGTAATGAGGACTCCTTTTGAGTTTGTATAATCTCTAGTAGAGACAATAATTGTATTCAAACTCACGGTTTATATTTTGTCGTGATTGTACACAATGATTTGTATTAGTAAGTTGTATTTGAATTACAGATCATGTATCTGGCGACCCAAGATGAGTGATGTATACCTAATTTTGGGGGCGTCATGTTGGTATCAAAGCTTGTGGGATATGATCAACGGCTAAGATGTGAGATAAGAACTAGGAGGGAGAGACGGGAATTCCTTCGCTAGTATGACCTACCTAAGTTTATTTGGTATTTAATTGGTCGGTCAAAGTATAGGGATAATATAGAATAAACATGAAATGAATGATATTCCTATTTATATATGATTCATGATTACAACAGATATATATATCCAAAATGAATATAACTCGTATGTTTGCATGAAAGAAATTCAACAACTATCATAAGTCCTTTGATCACCACTAATAGAAATATATGTTTTGGGAAAGGACTTAGAACATGAATAAAGCGATCAAAATGTTTGATGTCTTGATCCTACATAAGCAAAAAATCAGAATAAACATTGAATGATATTCCTAAAGTCCTTAAAATATAAATGATGTACAAGGACTATAAATATAGAAAAGATCAAGTCCTTTGATTAAATATATGTCGATCTTAGAATGATGTAATAGATTAGGTTGATCTACATATCGTCGAAATGATGTACAAGGACTATAAGTCGTAGTCGATCTTATGATGTAATAGAGAGTCGAGTCAACTCTGGAGCTATCGAGGTCGTCGAGTCAACTCTAGCGCAATAGAGTATGCAAGATAGTGGAGATCTCTGAGTTCGTAGATTTCCGTGGGAAACGAAGAAGGATCGTAGGTGTCGAGAAGAGCCTCCTGGATCGTAGTGTAATCGAGGAAGTCATGTTCAATCGTAGAGACAAACCGCCTATAAGTTCGAACGGCACAACCGCCGGGTTAAGTATGAAATGCACTCTACGCCGTAGTCGTAGAGTCTAGCGATGCCAAAGTCAAAGACAAGGATCGTAGACCACACTCGCGATCGTAGAGTCCATCGAACAAATGCAGAGATCGTGAGTCGGACAAGATCGGATGAAGACAACAAGCTCAAGGCGTAAGTCGTAGAGTGTCAAGATCTCGATCTCGGATCAGAAGTGTCTCAGACCGCCAAGCATCTCGGATCGTAGTGTCTCAGACCGCCAAGCATCTCTGAACGTAGAGTCTCGCATGTACCAAGTTTAATCGAATCGTAGAGTGCGTAAATCGTAGAGTGTCAAGATCTCGATCTTCGGGATCGTAGTGTCTCATGACAAATTAAGTCAATCGTAGAGTGCGAACTACGACTCCAACAAAGAATGCTCACAATGCTAAGTCGTAATCGTAGAAAGCGATACACGGTTCTCAACGAATGAGCACTCCCGCAATATCCAAAGGTACGGCCTCCGTCAGTAATCGCAAAGATGTAATCCACGTAAGGAACCAGAGAGCACTCAACGAATGGCACGCAAAGCTAGCAGGTAAAGTAAGCACCAAACCAATCAAAGATCAAGATCGAGTTGAAAGGTCGCTCGTGATGAAGTCTTCCACAAGATGATTCAAAGAAGACTTCAAAGAATGACTAAGGAAAAGTCACCTAATGCAAATATATCAAGAAAATGTAAGACAACGATCTTGGAAGCAACCAGATCGTAGTGTTTGTCGACAAAGAAAGAACTCATGGAAGGTGAACCGAGATATCGGTCACCAAGAGCAAGGCTAAAGTGATTAAGTGCGGGTCGCTTCATCGATGATAGTGAAATAAGATCACCAGAGAAAGCAAGTCGACGCGCCACCACAAATCAAGTGTCTTGATATTCGTAAGGAACCAGAAGCAAGGAATTAGGCCATCAAGATTCGAGAACAAATAAAGCAAATGTAAGTATCAAGCACCGCACAATACAAGGAAGAGGTGTTCTACATCAAGATCCAATCAACACTCTTCAAGATCGTAGTGTTGTTCCACTACCAACAAGACACTACGATCAGTCCCTCAAGACGCATCGTAATCGTAGAGCCTGGACACCAAGATCGAGGCATTGGCAACGGCTCAATCTGGGGTAATTCGACAAGTGCTTATCGAGAGCATCGATGCAAAAGACAACCTCCGATCAAGAAATCAAAGAAATAAAGTCTTCGACCGCCCAGACAAGAAAGTGATACATCCGACAGTAGGTGAAAAAGTAGACCGCAGAGTCGTAAAAAGTATGTCATGTCACATCAAGCAAGCCTACATCAAGCAACTCGAGATCCGTGAAGACATTTGAATAGCTTCCAACCGCTACTTTCCAACCAAGGATCGGGAAGGTGTATAAATGAAGAAGAGCTTCAAAGATCAAAGGTCACGGAGCAATTGAGTTTTGAGAGAAGGTGGACCGATCGAATCAAGTAATAAAGAGTCCAGAGACTCACTCTACGATCCACCAAGAACACTCAAAAGTCGAATCAAGCAAGAAGTAGAAGTGTGAGTTCTACTATGTAGAAGTGAGAGTTCTACTACATGAAGAGTGTTCTCGAATCGCCGAGAGAAAGAAGAAGAGCATCATGCCATCCGGATGTCCATCATGGGAAGACTCTCTAAGACAATAGAGAAGAGCTTACTATCATCTTAAAGAAGTCCATCATGGAAGGCATCGAGTAGCAAGCAAAGGGGGAGATCACAAAAGCCATCTTGGTGTCAAGCTTGAGAAAGCTTCTGTACCTTGCGTAAGAGCTTACACCATCCTGTAAGCCTCTCATGTGCAAACCATCAAGTACCAAGGAGAATGATCTTCAAGGCGCTTTCATCAAGGGGTCATCCGGAGTAGTTGAAGCAACCTAAGAAGTCGAGCATCATGCAACACTCAACCGCTTCTTCAAGGATGATCAAGTCAAGTCGCTAAAGATAAAGATGTTCAGAGCATGAAGACATCTTAAGCAAATTTCAAAGACCGACTCCAACAACAACAACAACAACTCAAAGAAGCTGTATTCTGAGGGTCCTCATCCCAGGGGACTAAACAAAGCAGGCCAAAGGGTCCTCGTCCGTAGGGACTAAACGAAGTTCCAAGCCTCATTGGCTTGAAGAGTTCCTTGGGAACTAGAGGAGTCCCAAGGTCACCGGGCCTCAAGAGTTCTTAGTGAATCAAGTCCCAAGGTCACGGCCTCAAGGAATCGTAGAGATTCGTGGTGCCGCCTTCCTTAGTGGAAATCTCGCTAATGAAAAGCAGTAAGAGTGGATTAGAGCTTGAGTCTCCGAACCACTTAAAACCCTCAGGTCTTTTACATTATGTCATTTACATTATGTCTATAATCGCTATAATCACTATGTATGTTTTAACTGCTACAACTAAACTAACCCAACGAACAATGTTTGTATGATTATGAATATATCAACGGCGAGGGAATCTTTTACTTATTCCATTGCAGGTTTGAAAAGATTCTATGTTTGTCATATAATCTAATACGAACAATACATCATAAACCGTAAAAGTATTTTGAAAGAAAAGAATCTATTCAACCCCCCTTCTAGATCTATCAGTGCCTTCCGGGATCTAACAATCGGTATCGAAGCAGTTTCTCATGTCAGATTCTAAAGCTAATCGCTTTGAGTCCGATCCAAGGCACCAACATTGTTCTAAACTTAGTTTAGTAAGAAAGTAACATGTTATATGCAGTAAGAGCTCACACGCTTGAAAATATTGTGTATAAGTAAAAAATGTATATACACCAAGTCGCCGATTTGTTCATATCCTCGATCGCTATATCAACAAGACCAATCCTAGCCTCGCAAATAATCTTGTAGTCTCAAGATCGACGAGAGAAAGAGAGCAAGAGACATCAAGAATAAGGAGTAAAGCATTCATCACCGAAAGATGAAGAGGTCACGCGTCACGAAGAAATGTCGATCAAGTGGAGATAAGATCCTCTCAATCTTATGAAAGCGACCAACCAACAACCGAAAAGTCGCTCTAAAACTCAAAGATGTCAAAGATCTTAATGCCACGATTCTCTTGATCTACATCTTCAAGACCACGACCGATCGATGAAAGGCCGACAAGAGCATTGTCGGGTAAGGGGCAAAAGTAAAAGCTATGCACATCAATACCGAACTCAAGATATCTAAAGTAAACGATCATAAGAAACCGACAAAGAAAAAGGTACGGCTTCCTCACCATCATTAATGTATATATCATAGTTGCACCATCTTATGAACTACGACAAGATTCTCGTCAACAAGTCATAATCTTCCTAAAAAGGTGAATAGAGAAAGTAGTCTAAAGATGGAAAATTCAAATGTCTACAAACTTTCTTTTAACCAAGTTTTAGGTCAAGATGACATCTCAAGAAAATCAAATGGATCACAAGAGTATCACGCACTAAATGAATCTTATGTTAAGTAATCATCATTGTTGCTTAGTATGTGTGTACAAGCCTTATGTTCTAAGTGTTTAACAACACACACGAGAATGATCGCCTACAAGAGGATCTTGTTGATTAGAGAAACCGATCACATCCATAAATCAACTAGATACTCATAAATCGCAGAGTTGATTCACACTATGTGAACACTTAAACATCAGGAACATAACCCAAAGAAATGATGAAACCATCATAGATAAAGAGTGTGTCATTAATTGTCAAATCCTACACACACTCACCGTTATGCATCTAAAATGTATTATCCCAAGATAGTTGCATTTATTTAATGTCTCGCTGGTGATAAACATGATGATTATCCAGATAAGAGGAATAGGGTTTAGAAAACTAACTTAGCAGACCCATTCAACAATGGGGACCAAAAGTAGAAATTACTTGAACTCGCAGTACTTGGTCGGGCCCCGACCACACTAAGGAATGCCAAGCAGTAAGACTTCATTCAAAAGGATTCAACCAAAGAGAAGGCTAAGGACTATTCAGAGAGAAAAGTCCGATAAAGTTCATATATGTCCAAGCCTCGTCCTCAAGACCCTCCGAGCTAACTCCGAATGGAGCTCACATGGTCAGTAAATCAGATATACGGAGCATGCCACGCAAAGAAGATAAAAAAGAGGATTCTATGTGCCCATGTCAAGAGAGATACGCTTTATGGAAAGGATCCTCAAGGAAGCTCACAATAGAAGATCTTTGAGCTTGAGACAAAAGGAGTTCTCTACGGCGTAACTTCTCAAAACTAAGGATCACAAAGAAGACTACGTCAGAAGGTCGCCAAATGATCGTAGAGTGATCAATCCTCGAAAATACTCATCTCTACGATACAAGAAAGACTAAGCAACGATGATGATTCCAAATGTAAGTAGAAGTGTCAAGCACCCTCAAATGAACATACGGGCAAGGAATCACATCTATCCGAGATGACTCAGATCAACAATGGGGAGCAAAGGATCTCATTAAGGAATAATCGCATCATTAACTCCGGAAGAGATGTACCAAATACAAAGTCCCAAAACCTCATGGGTCGATGAACCAAATGAAGATCCATAACAAGTAGGATCGCCTCAAAACGAACTACCGATAACCCTTCACCACCTAATCCATAATCGTGAAGTGCCTACGATCAAACACACGATCGTAGAGTAGAAGTAGAAGGACACCACGATTTCAAAGAATGCAGATACTTAAAGATGATAAAGATCTTCCCATCGTAAAAGGTCTAATGAGATGTCATTGCAAACCAATCGACATAGTATTTTTCATCCGAAAGCGCCTCGTGGACAAACCCACCCTTAGCTCTCTCTAAGAGGTCAGGCCTTCCCGAGCTACCTTATCCCGTAAGGAATACTTGATCTAGTTCATCTCGTAAGAATCAAGTCACCAACGATCGTAGAGTCGAGTTTGAAAAGGACTAAACGATCGAAGGTAAAATCGCAAATGATCGTAGAAGACAACTCAACGATCGTAGTTCTACCAAAGGGTACCCACTCACAAGGAGCATGAAGAATGAGACATCTCGCTAAGATATTCAAGTTGAGGAGATAAGTTCAATACATCGTTGATCGAGCTACGCCGCATCAAGTAAGGAGGAAAGACGGCCATACATCGCAAAGATCTCTCAAAATTTGATCGCTGAGTAAACAAATGAAATCGTAGAGTCTATAACTATCTCATCATGTTACACTACTTAATCAAAAGGTCAACTACCAAAGCCACGCCAATTAAACGCCCACCTCTAATAACCGAAAAGTCAGGGGAATTATAACTCATTATCGGGCAACGTGCAACCAATGGACAATCGACACATCACCGAAAGTATGCAGAGTTGTAAGGAACCGCCATAAAGACAAGTTCAAATCACAGATAGCTACTAAAAGATATCGAACCTTTCTCCTCCCATTTTCAAAACCCTAGAAAGCTTTTCAAGAGCAAAATCGCTTAACCTCCGTAGCCTTACCAACCGCATACCATCTCAAGATAAACCTTTCTATATTTAATACCCACATTCTTCAAACTACTCAAAATGGAAAACCGGCAAGTGATCACCGGTATTCACTTGAACCAAATCGCTTGAGAAATCAAAAGAAGTTCGTAGATATTCTCGAGCTTGTAAAGAAGGTCGATTTTCGTAATGCCTCAAGCAAATACTCGAGTTCATCGCAACTCGTTAAAGAATTCTACTCAAACGCCTCTATAAATTCTAAACCCTTACTACCAAGGTTAAAGGTCACCTCTCAAGTTAAAATCTTCCGACCTAAACCAATGCCTAGATTTCCTAACCAAGGCCTAAAGAACCTTGATAATGTCAACACCGAATCAAGCTAAGGAAATTATGGGGTATCAAAGAAACCCTAGTTTCAAGGACACGAAGAAGAAGGAGTTCCCCGAGCAATATGAGTTCCTCAATAAATAGTTGGAAAGTGCATACTATGTAAGAACACCGCATACGACATATGTTGATCGACCAAAGAGCTAAAAATCATGTCCGCAATAGTTTTGAAGAAACAAATCGACTTTGGATCTATCTTGATCGATCGATCTCCAAATGGGTAGAGAAGACCGAGAAGAAGCCCCCACCAAGGTATATCATGGAAGGTCATAAGTATCATATCAAGAAAAGCTAGGGGAAAGATCAAGGATGATGAGGAGAAGCCCCGAATGTGCACAAGGTGATGTCTCCACAACTATTTGAAAACCGGAAGAAGAACCCTAAGGAGAACAAAAGGCCGACAAATGGGAGCAGAGAGAGCCTCCGCAGAAGAGGAAGACAAGAAGGCAGAGAGCTCTCGAGTCCAAAGCCGACTCAAGCAAATTAAATCACACCAAAGAAGAAATCAAAAGTGGTGAAAAGAGTCAGGATGTGAAGAAAGCCCAGCCCCACCAAGGAGAGTCTCCTCCTCAATAAGAGTAAAGAAGAAAAGGCCCAAACTCACGAGACCACAAAAAGAAGAAGCAAAGAAGTTGCTTCAAGGGCTGGCCAAGAAGAAAGCTAAGGAGGGACAAACCAAATTTTAGCTTCTCAAATCAATACATCTCGGCGATAAAGAAAGGTGCTCTAGCCCCACGGCCAATACTCGTAGAAGCAACTCGATGAAGAAAAAGAAATTTCGATCAAAGTGCATCCCCAAATGCAATCGCCCCAACCAAATTTCCTGCAGAATGGGTCGAAAATGCTATCCAAGAAGAAGAAGAAGAACATGTCCCTCAATCCAAGAGAGCTTTCATGATGACTCGTAAAGTGATGAGGACAAGGAAGAATCACGCCCGCCAAAGGCCGATATTCAAAGAAGTTTATCCGATAAGGAAGTGGAGTCGAGACCGAGGAAGAAGAAGAATCTGCCTCCAATAGTTGAACCTCCAAAAAGAAGAAAGAGCTACAGTCGCAAGCCCAGTTTGCCTCCAAAAGGAACAAAGTACAATCAAATGCCATCATCAATTAAGTGATGATGAATCAGATCCCTGTGAGAAGATGTCAAGAAGAAGCCAAGAAAGTGAAGAAGAAGTATCTAAGGAAAGTCTTGATGAAGAAAGTTCAGATAATGAAATTCAAAGAAGAAGGATTCTCTCGTTGAGATGATCAAGAAGAGTCCGAACATGAAATGCAATACGAAGATGATCCTCCTCAATAAGTCGATCTAAATGGTTCGCTCCGGTAAGGAAGAAGCAGAAAATGATTCCAACTCAAGATCGTGAATCGTAAAACTCGTAACTCCACCTGCTCTCTCTCACCGCAAGATTTATCGTGAGAATAGTAGTAGGTTCTCCCAATGAACCATCGAGACTCTCCCCGATGTATGGATAAACCATGGAGGTGAACAGATCGTAATAAGTAAGAATGACCTCCTTTGACTTGGTCAAGAACTCGAACAACATGGAAATGGACCGCATAACCATTCTCTACAACCCCGATGATCTCGCTAATGAGATGGTTCTTCCAAGGATGCCATGGCTAAAGGCCATTATCGAAAAAGATGGAAGCTACTTCAACAGTGTTATAAGCGCTTCAAGCATGGAACCTGTGGCTCGTAACTTTCCAAGAGTGAAGAAGTTTGCCACCAAGTCGATCACAAACCAAATTTCACTTCAAGATCTATCGACACGCCGAAATTCTACATCCCCCACGATCGTAGGGTGGACTCAAGGAAGAAGAACCACGTCCAAGAAGTCGATCGTAGAGTCCGATCACTCTACCGCTTATGATGTTCAAATCCAATCTCGTAAGTCTCCTTATGATCAAGACCGCTAATGTATACACTCCATCATCCTCCACAGTGCAATCGGTACTCCACAATTGTTCGGATTATCCACACCTTTGAAAATCATTCCAAAGATGACAATCGTAGAGTCCAATCCATCGCCCATACCGGCTACCAATCAAGAGGATCAAACCGCTTGGAGCAGAACTCATCAAGAGCTCAATGATTTAAGCAAGAAGATATCTATGCTCACCGAAGAAACACGTATGCAAAAGCAGCAGAGATGATTCTTTCCAAAGACAAGCTTCAAGTTATCTTGGTCGATGTATCTCTCAAACTCCAAGAGAGAGATAACATCTATCGTAAGGCCATCCAAGATCGTAAGCGTAAGCTCTACAAGTTCAGAGGCCAATGCAAAGCGATCAAGCCCTCTCCGACAAGATCGACGATCCGAAATAAATCCTTCTCTCTCAGTGCAACTTGAACTCCTGACAAAGAAGAGCTAAAGTTTGAAGTCAGAACTCCTCCCACCGATGGAGCAAATTATGTCCAACATGGAGCAGCCTCTCTCAAATGATTGATGACAAAAGGGGGAGAAAGAGAGGCGAAGAAAGAAGAGGAGCAAGAGGCACCAAAAGAAGAAAGCAGAGGGTTAAGGAGAGAAAAGTCAAAGAAGAAGAAAGAAGAAGAGATAGAGAATCATCATCCGAGGGGGGAGCCCAAGATGATGATACCAAGTTCACGTGTCAAGGGGAGCCAGATCGTAAAGGTGATGAAGGGGAATCAAGCAAAGATAAAGGCCATCATCGTAGGGGGAGCAAGAAGCAAAGCAGCAGATGAGAATGATCAACAAGCATCCCGGAACCATACATGGAGCCAAGGAGGTATATCTCTAAATCCGATAAGATGTTCGATCCAGATTTAGAATGTCCAATATATAATTGCCATATTAATATAAATGACATTCATGATTAATCGCTTAGAAATACAAATTACCATCGTATCTAAGATTCATTCATAACATGATATGCACTTATTGTTTTTGTCATAATCAAATAGGGGAGATTGTCAGAATAAACATGTGAATGATATTCCTATTTATATATGATTTGATTATGATATATATATGAATGAATATGCAAGTATGTTTGCATGAAGAAAAGTCATTAAGTCCTTTGATAGATAATAGAAATATATGTACAAGGACTTAGAATGAATTGATCAAAAATGTTAGTCGATCCTACATAAGCAAAAAAAATTTTGTAAAGTCCTTAAAAAGAAATGATGTACAAGGACTATAAATATAGAAAGATCAAGCTTGTTAGGTTGATCTTACGATGTAATAGATATAGGCTGTCTCGATCGTCGAAAGCACCGCACTGTAAGTCGTAGATCGCCAGAGAGAGTCGAGTCAACTCTGGAGCTATCGAGGCGTATTGGAGTATGCAAGATAAGGAGATCTCTGAGTTCGTAGACTTCAGGGAAACGAAGAAGGATCGTAGTGTGTCGAGAAGAGCCTCCTGGATCGTAGTGTACCGAGGAAGTCATGTTCAATCGTAGACACAATTTCACCTATGTTCGCCAACGACAATCAACCGGGCTAAGTATGAAATGCACTCTACGCCGAGTCGTAGAGTCTAGCGATATGCCAAAGTCAAAGACAAGGATCGTAGACCACACTCGCGATCGTAGAGTCCATCAACAAATGCGAGATCGTAGTCTGGACAAGATCGATGAAGACAACAAGCTCAAGGCGTAAGTCGTAGAGTGTCAAGATTTGATCTCGGGATCAGAAGGTTCCGACCGCCAAGATCTCGGATCGAAGGTCCGACCGCCAAGCATCTCGAACGAGAGTCTCGCATGTACCGTCAGTCAATCGTAGAGAAATGCGTAAATCGTAGAGTGTCAAGATCCGATTTCGGGATCGTAGTGTCCGCACAAATTGGTCAATCGTAGAGTGTAGAACTACGACTCCAACAAAGAATGCTCACAATGCTAAGTCGTAATCGTAGAGCGTATACTTGCTCTCAACGAATGAGCACTCCTGCATATCCAAAGGTACGGCCTCCGTCAGGCAATCGCAAAGATGTAATCCATGTAAGGGAACCAGAGAGCACTCAACGAATGGCATGCAAAGCAACAGAAGAAGTAAGCACCAAACCAATCAAAGATCAAGATCGAGTTGAAAGGTCGCTCGTGATGAAGTCTTCCACAAGATGATTCAAAGAAGACTTCAAAGAATGACTAAGGAAAAGTCACCAATGCAGCTTGCATATCAAGAAAATGTAAGACAACGATCTTGGAAGCAACCAGATCGTAGTGTTTGTCGACAAAGAAAGAACTCATGGAAGGTGAACCGAGATACCGGGTCACCAAGAGCAAGGCTAAAGTGATTAAGTGCGTGGTCGGGCCTATCGATGATAAGTGAAATGGAAGATCACCAGAGAAAGCAAGTCGACGCCACCACAAATCAAGTGTCTTGATATTCGTAAGGGAACCAGAAAGCAAGGAATTAGCCATCAAGATTCCGAGAACAAATAAGCAAAATGTAAGTATCAAGCACCGCACAAATACAAGGAAGAGGTGTTCTACATCAAGATCCAATCAACACTCTTCAAGATCGTAGTGTTGTTCCACCACCAACAAGACACTACGATCGTGTCCCCAAAGACGCCAAATCGTAATCGTAGAGCTCTTGACACCAAGATTGAGGCATCGCAACCGGCTCAATCTAAAGGGTAATTCTTGACAAGTGCTTATCGAGAGCATCGATGTAAAAGGACAACCTCTCGATCAAGAAATCGTAAGAAATAAAGTCTTCGACCGCCCAGACAAAAGAAAGTGATACATCCGACATGTAGTAGGTGAAAAAGTAGACCGCAGAGTCGTAAAAAGTATGTCATGTCACATCAAGCATTCTACATCAAGCAACTTGAGATCCGTGAAGACATTTGAATAGCTTCCAACTGCTACTTTCCAACCAAGGATCGGGAAGGTGTATAAATGAAGAAGAGCTTCAAAGATCAAAGGTCACCGGAGCAATGAGTTTTGGAGAGAAGGTGGACCGATCGAATCAAGTAATAAGAGTCCAGAGACTCACTTACGATCCACCAAGAACACTCAAAAGTCGAATCAAGCAAGAAGTAAGTGTGTGAGTTCTACTATGTAGGTGAGAGTTCTACTACACAAGAAGAGTGTTCTCGAATCGCCGAGAGAAAGAAGAGCATCATGCCATCCGGATGTCCATCATGGGAAGACTCTAAGTACAATAGAGAAGAGCTTACGGTCATCTTAAAAAGTCCATCATGCTGGAAGGCATCGAAAGTAGCGAATGGAGATCACAAAAGCCATCTTGGTGTCAAGCTTGAGAAAGCTTCTAGTGTACCTTGCGTAAGAGCTTACAATCATCCTAGTGCCTCTCATGCAAAAACCATCAAGTACCAAGGAGAATGATCTTCAAGGCGCTTCATCAAGGGGTCATCCTGAGTAGTTAAAGAACCCAAGAAGTCGAGCATCATGCAACACTCAACCGCTTCTTCAAGGATGATCAAGTCAAGTCACTAAAGATAAAGATGTTCAGTAGCATGAAGACATCTTAGCAAAACAAAGACCGACTCCAACAACAACAACAACAACTCAAAGAAGCTGTGGGCTCGAGGGTCCTCGTCCGAGGGACTAAACAAAGGTAGGCCAAAGGGTCCTCGTCCGTAGGGACTAAACGGGTTCCAAGCTTCTTTGGCTCAAGAGTTCCTAGGAACTAGAGGAGTCCCAAGGTCACCGGCCTCAAGAGTTCTTAATGAATCAAGTCCCAAGGTCAGCCGGCCTCAAGGAATCGTAGAGATTCTGTGGTGCCGCCTTCCCAAAGGGAAATCTCGCTAATTGAAAGCAGTAAGAGTGGATTAGAGCTTGAGTCTCCAACCACTTAAAACCCTCAGGTCTTTTTACATTATGTCATTTACATTATGTCTATAATCGCTATAATCATGCATGTATGTTTTAACCGCTACAACTAAACTAACCCAACGAACAATGTTTGTATGATTATGAATATATCAATGGGGAGGGAATCTTTTACTTATTCCATTGTGTTTTGAAAAAGATTCTATGTTTGTCATATAATCTAATATGAACAATACATCATAAACCGTAAAAGTATTTTGAAAGAAAAGAATCTATTCAACCCCCCCTTCTCTAGATCTATCGTCGATCTTATCTCTTTGAAAATACTTGCCTTTGATGTGGTTTTTTTTTTTTTTTAAACGATTGGTTAACTACTCATCATGTTTTTCATAAGGTTGTTAGCTTTCATATTCCTAACCAACCTATTATGCGAATTCAAGCAACCAAACCACTAAATTCAATCATTGTCATATCAAGCCATAAGTAAAGAGCCCCGATCCTTTTGTTGATGACTTCCTTGTGTGGAATGCACCAAAGCCAGACTTTCTGTAGGCGACGTCGTGAATGACGATGACAAGTTGATAGGTATCATTGTGAGGTATCTATGTTAAGGGATAGAAGTCACAGTTGGTATCAATGTGACGTACTATCCAAGTCTTGGATGAGAGTAACAGTTTTGAATGATATTTCTATCATTAATAAATCTCTTGATGTATTCCTGATGATTTCTTAGCCTACCCCAGAGCGTGAAATCGAATTTTGTATTGACACCAGTACAAAACCCATTTTTTAAACCCTCAAAATATTTCTTCAACTAAAATGAACGTAATACGCGCCAAAGACGTTGACTCAAGTCATTGAAGATTACGATCGTCTTATTCAATATCATCGTGGAAGAACGAACGTGGTAGGTGACGTGTTGAGTAGAAGATCGTGTCGCGTTTACAAGTGCGATGTTGTTATCACAAAGACTCATTTCAGATAACTTGCGAATGATGAAAATAGAGTTAAAGACTCTAGGACCCACGTGAAGATAACGAATATACGAGTAAAATCGACTTTAATCAATAAAGTTAAAGACGCCAAGCCTACATACCCAATCGATTAATGTGAAGAAGAAGGTTCAAGAGGCGTTATTCTGAAGCGAAATTGCTGAAGAGAGGAAATCTCAACCCTCGATTTAATTGGCCCATTTGAAATCCTCGATTGAGTAGGAACCGTAGCTTATAGACTCGCTTTTACCGCCAAGTATGTCAGCGTGCTCATAACGTTTTAACGTATCAATGTTATGTAAATATGTGGATGACCAACCACATTATTAATTTAGAATCGGACGAGATAGCGGATGATTTAACGTATGAGATCTCGTGTTAAAATCTTGGATAAGAAGAATCGTATCCAACACTCAAGGGTTATACCTCAAGAGTTAGAATCTGAAATGAAGTCAAGGTATCCTCACCGTGTTAAGCATACCAGGTACGTACGTAAATTTCGAGGGCAAAATTCCATAAGGAGGGAGATTGTGAAACCCCGTTTTTATGAATAAAGAATTAATTTTCTCGAAATAATTTTTTTTATATTATGGTGTGAATTTGAGATAATGTTATAGTTGTGGGTAATATTTATAAATTTTGCAAAAGTATGCAAGTTGTCATATTATATTCGATTGGTTCTAGAATATTCGTTTTAAATGTGAAATATTCGTAATGCGACAAAGACAATCATTAGTGGACCTACAATGGAATTATTATTTGGATTGAGAAAACGCGACAAAATATTTTATTGAAAATAACGACGGAAGTTTTACCGTTGATCTTTGTTGAACTACTCGGTAGTAAAAAAATAAAGAATACGTGTTGTTGTTGCGTAGTAAGCATACCAGTATTGATTATTGATATTTATGTGAGAATTCACTCGGTTTTGTTCAATTGTTCTTACAATAGTTCTTTGCGTAGTATCTCACATTATTTGATTCAATTATTGTTGATTTAGAAGTTTTGTTTTATTCACGTAATAAAATAGAAACATCTTTTTATATAAAATGTAATACTTTATTAAAGTTATTCTATAAATAGAATATATTATATTCTATTATGCATAGTGTTTTGCATAGTAAAATCTTTTTATATAAAACAGAATACTTTATTAAAGTTATTCTATAAATATAATATATTATATTTTATTATGCATAGTGTTTGCATAGTGGCCCGCATAGTGTTTGCATAGTAAAAATCTTTTTATATAAATAGAATATATTATATTTTATTTAAAAGATTTTTCTTTAAATATTGACCGCAGATTAAAGTAAATCAACACGGTTCGAACCGTCGTTATAGCTCAAAAAATCATCGCTATAACTGATTCGTTTTTGATTCGTTGTTTAAGGTTACATTGAAAGTAGAGTATATATATATATATATATATATATATATATATATAAAATCGTGTCTAGGTTCACTTTTATATATATATATATATATATATATATATATATATATATATATATATATATATCCGGCTTCAAATGACTTTCGGTTATGTATTTAAAGTCGTTGGACAACTTTTCTTTGCTATGGTCGTCGATGATTTGAACCATCGCCATAATTGGTTCATCGCGATTCGCTGAATAACTTTTCCATATATATATATATATATCGGTCTCCTTCTTCAACGAACTTTAAATAACGAATAAAAAACGAACTGACTATATAGACGATTTTTTTCGTTGCTATAGCATACAAATTCGATGTCATAGTTATGGCGACGGTTCGAACCGTCGTTATAGCTCAAAAAATCGTCGCTATAACTGATTCGTTTTTGATTCGTTGTTTAAGGTTCGCTAGAGAAGTAGACCGTATATATATATATATATATATATATATATATAATTTATTTTTTTTAGGCACTTATACCACTACTTAAAGGGTCAAATTAAATGAGATTTTAAGTGTGTAAACTAATCAAAATTTTCTTTTACATACTTGAATTCGGGAAAAAGTTAATAAGTTTAGTGGAGTCATCTTTATAAACGAGTTTACATGTAATGTTTAAAATTGACTAGTTTAATAAACGATTTCTGCTTAATCGAGTCAAATTAAGTCCTGTATGAACTCGTGTTACTTGTTCGAGTTTGACTCTTGGACTGAGTTTGAGATCAAGGTGTGGGGTTCTAATTAAGATACTTCTTAATTGTAATTGAGATAACTCGCTTCTTAATCGGATCTCTTGTCGTAAACCGAAAGCCAATTGAAGCTCTATTTTATGTTACTCCATCTGTCCCATGATAAAGTCTTTATTATTATTTTGAGTAGTCCCATGTTAAATGTCCATTTTCCTTTAATAATCAAACTTTTACACATATTTTCCTATTATACCCGTAGCATTAAATATCTCATACTTTTCTTATTATAATTCTCTCTCCATATTTAATGACATTATTATGGATAATTTTGTCATTTCATTCAACTTCTTAATATGCGTGAAAAGTCAACCAGAATTTTTATCCCGGGACGGAGGGAGTAAAATTTAGGTAGCCAATTGAAGCTTTGCTAAATGTTACTATCCCTTTCATAATAATACTCTCTCTGTCTCAGGATAAAAGTCTTTGTTGACTTTTTGCGTATATTAAGAAAGAGAATAAAATGACAAAATTGTCCATATTTAAATTCTCATTTAATTGCATAGTTTTCTGCACATTACTAGTGATGCTCCATAAATATACATAGAGAATAAAAATATAACAATTAATGATAAGGGTGTTATAGGCAAATTATTGTAAAAAATAGATCATTTAAGATAAGTAGACATTTAACTTGGAACTACCTAAAATAATAATAAAGACTTTTATCTTGCGACGGAGGGAGTAATAGTTTTAGTTTTATCCATATGAACTACTTCATCGATTCCATAATAACTGTCTTTTTAGAAGAACAAATTTGTTTCAATTTATTTCTCGTTTACAACTTTCTAAGAGAATAAATTATTTATTTTTCTATGTTACCCCTAACTTCTCTCATTCTCCCGATAAATTTTCTCCCTTGCATTAATAGTTTTTAACTTTACATAAAGGGGTAGTGATGGAATTTCATACAAATTTTAATTTTTAAATGATAGTATTAAATGACTTTCTTAATTCATGTGCATGAAGCTAAAAAGACAGTTATTATGGAACCGAATGAGTATTATTTACTCCCTCTATCCCTAAATAACTGACGTTTTGAAGGTTTTCACACTTATTAGGGAAGTCATTTATTACTCTAATTTTGTCATTAAGATTGATATGTATTACCACAATTACCCTCAGCATTAATTAAGAAAAGATGTGAAACCCAGTTTTATGAATAAAGAATAAATTTTCTCGAAATAATTTTTTTTATATTATGGTGTGAATTTGAGATAATGTTATAGTTGTGGGTAATATTTATAAATTTTGTAAAGTATGCAAATTGTCATATTATATTCGATTGGTCGGGAATATTCGTTTTAAATGTAAAAATATTAAATGCGACAACACAATCATTGGTAGACCCCATGTGTAATTATTGTCGGATTGAAAAAAGCGACAAAAATATTTTATTAAAAATAATCTACGGAAGTTTTACCGTTGATCTTTGTTAACCTACTTTCAGTAGTAAAAAATACAAGATGTCTGGCGTTGTTGTATAGTAGCACGGTATTGATTATTGATATTTATGTGAAAGTCACTTAGTTTTGTTCAATTATTGCTACAATAGTTCTTTGCGTAGTATCTCACATTATTTGATTCAATTATTGTTGATTTAGAAGTTTTGTTTTATTCACGTAATAAAATAGAAACATCTTTTTATATAAAATGTAATACTTTATTAAAGTTATTCTATAAATAGAATATATTATATTCTATTATGCATAGTGTTTTGCATAGTAAAATCTTTTTATATAAAATGTAGAATACTTTATTAAAGTTATTCTATAAATAGAATATATTATATTTTATTATGCATAGTGTTTGTATAATGGCTTCGCGTAGTGTTTGCATAGTAAAAATCTTTTTATATAAATAGAATATATTATATTTTATTTAAAAGATTTATCTTTAAATATGGATGGTCAGATTAAAGTAAATTAATCTGGACCGTTCATGGATTAGTTCTTATGCATTCCATTTTCCTATAAATGAAGCTCATTCCTTCATTATTTTCTTACAATTTCTTCAACTCTATATAGAGAGACTATAGAGATAGAAGAAAAGTTTTACGCTACTTCACTACTCTTATATCAAGTATTATTTTACTTTGAGGATATTATTCTTTTGTATTCAAGAGAACTTACATTATTCCATTTCTTTATTGTTACATTGGAATAACTCTTTGTATATCTGTGAGCTACCCTATACTTGGTGACATTCTTCTATTATTACTGTCTTTATTATTCATCGCTTAATATCACATGCATCTTTATCTGCCGGACTCGGTTCCATTTTTATTATTCCGTCTTTATTATTACGTCGGGATATCACATGCATGCATCTTTATCTGGGGACCGGTTCCATCATTTATTATTCCACATTTATTATTCATTTGGAACATCCCGCTTGGCGGTGCGAATTTAAATCGACTCGGTTCCGTTATTTAGTATTCTCATTGGAATAACTTTGTCTATCTGGCATCTGCATGCATGGTAATTTCTTTTGTTATTCCATTCTTTATTATACTCGGTTGGTTAAAGTTTTGACTTACATACTCCATGAAATTAGTGGAATATCCTTGATATTTCAAGGCTTCATCCAAAGATCTTTTCATGGAAATATTCTTCCGAGCATTCTTGAATTTTACTCTACAAAGCGATATCATCTGCGACAATTTGGGCGTTATTAGTTCTGGATAATTTAATTCTTGAACTTGTTTTATTGAATTCTATATCATTGTCGAAGATCCTCATGTTTATATTATGTTGAAAGTCATCTACATGGCTGTAGTGCATAGATGGACTTGGTATGATTATGACCGAGGATTATTCGGTGTAATCATGGCCGTAATGTTACAAATGATGTGGAAAAAAGTCCTCATTGGCCCGTAGTGCATTGATGGACGATTTTTTGGTATGATTATGGCTATGAATTCTCTTGACCAGGGTGCAAAGATGAATTATTTTATGGCATGATCAGGACCGTTGATGAAAATATGATTATCTTTAGCCGTAGTGCATGGATAATTCGTGGTCGTGATACTAAAGAATATCACTGGCCTGTAGTGCATGGATGATTTGATGATGTGGATTATTTATTAAGCTGAGTCTCAGCGTTAACAGTGATGAAAAACCTTTTAAATCATAAAAGATAGTAGATTTTATTTTCTACTTGATTCTTTTAATGGATTGTTTGTTCCGCTGCAGTTAAACTTGATGTCTATTATATTTTATCAGTTTAACATTGTTGGGGACTAATGATAATTTATCCTGCATTATCTTAGTCATAATATTTCTTACTGGACTAGTTGAGTTCACCCTTTCTTTCACTGTTCTCTTCAGGAAATGAGAATATAGTTGGGACGAGTCGGGGAACGGAGTGATGGTCCAGAGGATAGCATTAGTAGTCCTCACTATTTTGTGAAATAGTGTGATAATAATTGTAATGAGGACTCCTTTTGAGTTTGTATAATCTCTAGTAGACAATAATTGTATTCAAACTCACAGTTTATATTTTGTCGTATTGTACACAACAGTTGTATTAGTAAGTTGTATTTGAATTCTGTATCATGTATCTGGCGACCCAAGATGAGTGATGTATACCTAATTTTGGGGGCGTCACAAAAGATGTACTCCATATAGTTGTCTAGATAAATAAAATACTCCATATAGTTGAAGGCAATAGAGGAAAAATTGTAATTAATGCTTCCTAGAAACTTGGTAACGTCAAATACTCCCTCCGTCCCGAATTATCTGCTGTTTTATCAAAAAAAATTTGTCCCACAATATCTATTTTTTCAAGATTTCAATGCATTTTTCCCTTTATTTTCCAAGTTTGCCCCTTTACCCTAATTGTTGATAGTCATTACTCTCATTCACGCCTCCCCTCTTTTTTAAGCATCCTTTTCATATTCCAACCAATAAAAATTCACGCCTTCTCAATAGAATTTCTCTGTATCTGCTTTTTGGGTTATCTACTCTGTTTTCTCTGTAATTGATTTGTTATCTACTCTGGTGCCTACCGTAAGACCCCAACTTTTAAATAAAGATAATTTTTCTATAAATATCATTTTTAAATATTGTGGGATGAATTTGATATAATGTTATAGTTGTGGGTAATATTTATAAATTTTGCAAAGTACGCAAGTTGTTATATAATATTCGATTGGTCGGGGAATATTCGTTTTAATAGGGAATATTCGTACAACGGCACAATCATTGGTGGACCCCACAACGGAATTATTGTCGGATTGAGAAAACGACAAAAATACTTTATGAAAATAACGATGAAAGTTTTTATCGTTAACTGTTGAAACACCGGTGTTAAAGAAATAATGAATGGCGTTGGTTGCATAGTAGCGCCGGTATTGATTATTGATCTTTACGTGAGAAGTCACTCAGATTTATTCAATTATTGCTATAGTAATTGCTGCATAATATCTCACGTTATTTGATTCAATTATTGTCAATATTTTATATATTATTAAATCAATAATTGAGACGACAAAGTTATTAATATTATTATTTGCAATATTAACGATGTCTAGAAGTTACATCAAGGAGAGGTTTGGTCACCTAATTGCGCGCCAATAGGGAGAAATCCTTATTGAAAAGCCCGCTCTTTCCTGGGAACGACCTGGTCGATTAATATTGTGAATTATAATAAAGATGATAAATATTGTTAAAAATATTGAGGGAATTTTATAAAGTATTTGTTGTAAATTTTGGCGTATTATTTGGACTCCCACTTACTCATTTTCAAAATTGTCGGTAGAAGTTATTTCAGTTTTGATATATATATATATATATATATATATATATGATATTGATGGGTAGGGGTGTGACATTAAGTCACGAAAGAGGATAACAAAAAGATGTCAGGAGGGAGTTTTGTTAGTATTGTTATTATATATATATATATATATATATATATTATATTATACTTGTTTTGTTTTTCTTGGTATTAAGTTGAAATTCATGACATGTTATCCAAAGAAAAACTTCATCCGTGAAAATTTTCATTCACCCGTGATCAAATAGTATCTCTTCTATTCTCCTATAAATAGGATGTTTAGTTAGAATTGAAAATCACACCGTAAATTTCGGAGAATTCTCTTTACATAATCTTGGCGTATTTCTTTAGAGTTTTAAGAAGCTTTGAGCTTAGTGTAAGTTTTCTTCAAAGAATATCACCACCAAATTGAATACTCTTCTTTTACGGTAAGGATATTATTTGTTGTACTAACTGTAAGGGGTATTATTTCTTTTGTATTCATGAAGAGAACTTACATTATTTCATTATTTATTATTCATTGAATAACTTTTGTATCGCTGGCTACCCTATACTTGGTGAAATTCTTACATTATTCCATTCGTTATTATTACATTGGAATATCATGTGCATGCGTTTACTGCCGGACTGATTCCGCTCTTTATTATTCTCATTGGAATATCATGTATGCATGCGTTTTTACGTCGGACTGATTCCGCCTATATTATTACTTGGAATATCCTCGCTCTATGCGTTTCTGCCGGACTGATTCTGTCTTTATTATTACATTGGAATATCACATGCATGCGTTTCTGTTGGACTGATTCCGTTAATTATTATTCATTGGAATAACCTACATATGCGATCTATCGCATGCTTGGTGATTTCTTTTGTTATTCCATTCCTTATTATACTCAGTTGGTTAAAGTTTTAACTTCTATACTCCATGAAATTAGTGGGATATCCTTGATATTTGCGCTTCATCCAGTATCTTTTCATAGAAATATTCTTCCGAGCATTCTTGAATTTTACTCTACGGGCGATGTCATGTTGACAATTTGGACGTTATTGGTTCCTGGATAAATTAATTCTTGAACTTGTTTTATTGAATTCTTATATCATTGTCATCATCCTCATGTTTATATTTTGATGAAAGTCATCTGTGGCCTATAGTGCATAGATGGACTTGGTATGATTATGACCAGGAATTATTCGGTGTAATCATGACCGTAATGTTATAAATGATGTGGAAAAAGTCCTCATTGGCCCGTAGTGCATTGATGGACAGTTGTTGGCATGATCATGACCATTAATGAATACACGAATGTCCTTGGCCCGTAGTGCATGGATAATTTGTGGTCGTGATACTAAAGAATATCCTTAGCCGTAGTGCATGGGTGATTCGATGATGTTAGATTATTTATTAAGCTGAGTTTCAGCGATAACAGTGATGAAAAACCTTTTAAATCATAAAAGATAGTAGATTTTATTTTCTACTTGACTCTTTTAATGGATTGTTTGTTCCGTTACAGTTAAACTTGATGGTTATTATATTGTATCAGTTTAACACTATTGAAGACTAAGGATAATTTATTCTGCTTTATCTTAGTCATAATATTTCTTACTGGGCTAGTTGAGCTCACCCTTTCTTTCACTGTTCTCATCAGGAAATGAGAATATAGTTGGGACGAGTCGGGGAACGGAGTGATGGTCCAGAGGATAGCATTAGTAGTCCTCACTATTCTGTGAAATAGTGTGTTAATAAATGTATTGAGGACTTATTTTGAGTTTTAATACTGTCTAAAAGACAATGTTTGTATTGAAACTCACAGCTTATGTTGTATATTTAAAGATTGTATTTGTATTCTGTACCATGTATTTGACGACTCAGAATAGGTGATATATACCTGTTTTGGGGGCGTCACAGTTGGTATCAAAGCTTAGGGGATATGATCCACTGGCTAAGATGTGAAACTAGAACTAGGAGGGAGAGACGGAATTCTTTTCGCTAGTATGACCTACCTAAGTTTATTTGGTATTTAATTGGTCGACGGAGTATAGGGATAATATGTTATATTTTAATTAACCTTTGTTTTGTGGCGATGATCTGAAAATGACATCCGAGAATGTTGAGAATAGCAATGGAGCACACGAGACCGCTGAGTCTCCACGGATCAATAATCGGGATAATGTGCATCGGAAGGCGACAATCCTCGAATAAACAACAACACCGACTGGATGATGAATGATGGATTGTTCAGAGGCTTTATGCAATTCATGCAACATCAGGCAAGAGCGGCTCCTATCCAAAATGTAGGTGGAAACACTGGAAACTCTCGGATGGTCACCGCTAAACAGTTCAAGGAGCTGGGACCACCGGAGTTTATTGGAGAGCCAAAACCACTTAAGGCAGAAGCATGGATAAAGTAGATCACCAAGATATTTAATGTCTTGGGATGCTCCGAGGAACAAAAGGTTCCCTTCGCCACCTTCATGTTGCGTGAAGAGGTAGATTACTGGTGGGAATCTGTAAAACGTACCCAGCCTAACGCACTCAAGATGTCTTGGGAGAAGTTCCAAGAACTATTCAACAACAAGTACTTTCCCGAAAGTATTCGTCACATGAAAGAGGTGGAGTTTATCAAGTTGGAACAAAATAATATAACCGTGTCACAATACTAGGCTAAATTTATGAGTTATACTTAGGTTTGCATCCCATTTGATCGATAATGAGGAGCCGAATGACGCGAATGTTTTAAGAGGTTTGAAAGCGGAGATATGTCAATATCTTATTTCTCATAAACCGTGTTTGTACTCGGATGTTGTAAATAGGGCTCAAATATTGGAGCGCCAGAATAGTCAACAACGCAACCAAGAGAAATTAACCGGCAGCATGAAAATACCAGTTGTATCAGTTATCGAAGCGGTGACAAGAGGGAATCAACATGCCAGAAATGGTAACCACTTCGGTGGTAATCATGTCCAAGACAGTAAACATGGACATTTCAAGAAAAGGAGATTCAACAATGATGGAAAGACGTCAGCACCAAAGAACCGTGGTTAAGGAAGGAGAAACGACCACCTATCATATGCTTCAAATGCGAGGGCGGGGACATATCGGTCGAAACTAGCGATGCCATCCAAAGCGTGTTATAATTGTGGAAGAGAAGGTCACCTGGCCCGATTTTGTCGCTCACCAAAGACAAGTTCAAATTTAGGATGGAGGCACCAAAGGTAGTCCCGAAAAAGTCAGCCGGTGGTACAAGGGAGAGCATTTGTTGTGACCTCCCAGAAAGCAAAGAACCCGAGCGAGGTCATCACGGGTAAGTTTATCATAAACTCTAGCGAAGTCTATACCTTATTTGATACCGGTTCTACCCATTCTTTTATTTCTCCTACTTGCGCTCAACGATTAAATTTGACTCCGGAGAAATTAGACTTTGACTTATCTGTTGAAACTCCGTTGGGAGAAACCTTCATTACATCCACTGTTTATAAGTCTTGTTTGGTTCAAATTGGTACCCTCACATTACCTGTCGATCTTATTTCATTGAAAATACTTGCATTTGACGTGATTCTAGAGATTGATTGGTTAACTACTCATCATGCAAAAATTGATTGTTTTCGTAAGGTTGTTAGCTTTCATATTCCTAACCAACCTATTATGCGAATTCAAACAACTAAACCATTAAAATCAATCAATGTCATTTCAAGCCATAAAGCTATTCGTTTATTGAAAAAGCGGATGTCAAGCTTTCTTAGCTCATGTCACGATTTAAACAAAAATATGTCGAGTTTTGAATGATATTTACATTGTCAATAAATTTCTGACGTATTCCCCCAAAGAATTTCTGGCCTACCCCCGGCGTGAAATTGAATTTTGTATCGACTTTGAACCCTAAGATAAAAACCATTTCAAAAGCCCCATATCGAATAGGCTCCTATTGAACTTTAGGAGTTAAAGACCCAATTCAGGAATTGTTGAACCTTTGGTTTTATTCGTCCTAAAGACGCTCCTTGGGGTGCTCTGTTACTATTCGTGAAGAAGAAAGATGGGAGTATGCGACTTTGTATTGACTAATGAGAATTGAACCATGTCACCATCAAAAATAGGTACCGTTGCCTCGCATTGATGACTGTTTGACCCGATTGCAAGGAGAACAATTCTTTTCAAAGATCGATCTTAGCTTACGGATATCATCACCGAAGGTTAAAAGCGAGGATATTCCAAAGACGCCTTCGAACTTCCTAAGATGCGGCCACTATGAATTTTTAGTCATGTCTTTTGGATTGACTAATGCTCCTCGCCGCTTTTATGGATATGATGAACCGAGTATTCAAGGAATATTTGGATCAATTTGTGGTCGCTCTTTATTGATGACATCCTCATATATTCCAACAAGTCAGTAAAGATCATGAGCAACACTTGAGGTCGATACTCCAAAAGCTTCGTGAAAAACAAACTTTATGCCAAGTTGAAGAAATGCGAGTTAAAGCGAGGAAGTAGCATTCCTTGGGCACGTAGTATCAAGTCATGGAATATCTGTTGACCCGGCAAAATATTGAAGCTATTCAAAGTGGGAGCAACCTAAATCGATGGCCAAGTCACGTAGCTTTCTCGGGTTAAATTTCTATTATCGGAGATTCGTGGAAGGATTTTCTCGAATTGCTACTCCATTAACTCAGCTGACTCGGAAAGATACAAAATTCGGTTGGAGCGAGGAATGTGAGAAGAGTTTTCAAGAACTCGAGAAGAGACTCATTTCAAAGACTGCTTACGACAATAACATCCGCCTCGGAAGGATTTGTCATCTACAGTGATGCTTCGGGCAAAGGGTTAGGATCTGTTCTCATGCAACATGGGAAAGTCATAGCCTATGCCTCAAGACAACTCAAGAATATGAGAGAAATTATCCTACTCATGATCTAGAGTTGGCAGCTGTTGTTTTCGCACTTAAAATTTGGAGGCATTACTTGTATGGGGAGAAAGTGGAGATCTTTACGAATCATAAAAGCCTCAAATATTTCTTCACTCAAAAGGAACTCAACATGCGACAACGACGTTGGCTTGAATTATTGAAAGATTATGATCATACCATCCAATACCATCTTGGAAAAGCGAACGTGGTAGCTGACGCATTGAGTAAAAGATCATATACAAGTACGGGTGCGATATGGTCAACGCAAAGGCCCATTTTGTGTGACTTGTAAAGGATGGAGATAGAGTTAAAGACTCCAGGGACCCATGTGATGATGGCGAATATACGAGTAAAACCATCTTTAATTGATAAAGTTAAAGATGCTCAGCTTCTGCACTGAGACACAGGTGATGTCGTATGAGGAAGAAAGTGCAAGAAGGTGCTTTATCTTAGGAAGCAAGAATCGATGAAGAAGGAATACTTGAGTCAACTCAGCACTTTGTGTTCTAACGACCTTGATTTAAAGTATAAAATTATGATGGAGGCACACAACACACCGTTTGCAATCCATCCTGGGAGTACCAAAATGTATCATGATCTTCGACATACATTTTGGTGGGGCAATATGAAGAGAGAGATAGCGCTGTTTATCTCAAGGTGTCTAACGTGTCAACGAGTCAAGGCGGAGAATCAAGTACCAAAAGGTCCATTGCAACCACTTGAAATTCTAGAATGGAAGTGGGAGCACATTATCATGGATTTCGTTACCGGTCTTCCCAAGATTTCTCTAGGCATAGATGCGATTTGGGTCATTGTTGATAGGTTGACCAAGTCTGCTCATTTATTATCGATACGAGAAACTTATACACTTGAATGTCTTGCTCGTATATACATAAACTAGATTTTAAGATTGCATGGTATGCCAGTATCCATAGTTTCTGATCGAGACCCAAGATTCACTTCAAGAGTTTAGGTTAGTTTGCAAAAAGCTATGGGCACGAATTTACGATTTAGCTCGGCATATCATCCTCAGACGGATGGGCAGTCGGAGAGGATGATTCAAACTCTTGAAGATCTATTAAGACTCTGTGTCCTTGACTTCAAGGGAAGTTGGGACAAGTTCTTACCATTGGTGGAGTTTTCCTACAACAACAGTTATCAAGCAAGTATTGACATGGCTCCATTCGAGGCGTTGTATGGAAGAAAGTGTCGTTCTCTAGTATGCTGGTATGAGGTGGGTGAAGCAACGTTGTAGGGACCGGAGTTGGTACGTATGACTACGGAAAAGATTCAAACGATCCGACAACGTATAAAAACCTCACAAGATCGACAAAAAAGTTATGTTGATCTTCATCGAAAGGACGTAGAATTCGATATAGGAGATCATGTGTTATTATGTGTTGCTCCATGGAAAGGAGTTACGAGATTTGGAAAGAGAGGAAAGCTCAATCCTCGATTCATTAGCCCATTTTTAATCCTTGATCGAGTAGGAATCGTGGCTATAGACTCGCTTTCTGCTTGAGTATGTCTCGTGTTCATAACGTTTTTCACATATCCATGTTAAATAAATATGTGGAAGACCCGAACCACATTATTGAGTTAGAACCGGACGAAATAGCGGAAGATTTGACGTATGAAGAGGTTCCTGTTCAAATCTTGGATAAAAAGGAACATATTCTACGCTCCAAGGTTATTCCGCAAGTCAAAGTTTTGTGGAGAAACCACGATGTTGAGGATATGACTTGGGAGTTAGAATCTGAAATGAAATCAAGGTATCCTTACCTCTTCGACATACCAGGTACGTACCCTAATTTCAAGGGCGAAATTTCATAAGAAGGGGAGGTTGTAAGACCCAACTTTTTAATAAATATGATTTTTCTATAAATATCATTTTTGAATATTATGGGATGAATTTGATATAATGTTATAGTTGTGGGTAATATTTATAAATTTTACAAAGTACGCAAGTTGTTATATAATATTCTATTGGTCGGGGAATATTCGTTTTAACAGGGAATATTCGTACAACGGCACAATCATTAGTGGACCCCACAACGAAATTATTGTCGGATTGAGAAAACGACAAAAATACTTTATGAAAATAACGGCGGAAGTTTTTATCGTTAACTATTGAAACACCCTTGTTAAAGTAATGCGATGTCTGGCGTGGTTGCATAGTAGCACACGGTATTGATTATTGATGCTTACGTGAGAAGTCACTCAGTTTTATTCAATTATTGCTATAGTAATTGCTGCATAATATCTCACGTTATTTGATTCAATTATTGTCAATATTTTATATATTATTAAATCACTAATTGAGACGAAAAAGTTATTAATATTATTATTTGCAATATTAACGATGTCTAGAAGTTCTGTCAATGAGAGGTTTGGTCACCTAATTGCGCGCCAATAGGGAGAAATCCTTATTGGAAAGCCCCCTCTTTCCTGGGAACGACCTATTCGATTAATATTATGAATTATAATAAAGATAATAAATGTTGTTAAAAATATTGAGGGAATTTTATAAAGTATTTGTTGTAAATTTTGGCGTATTATTTGGACTCCCACTTACTCATTTTCAAAACCGTTTTAGAAGTTATTTCGGTTTTATTATATATATATATATATATATATATATATATATATATATGATATTGATGGGTAGGGGTGTGACATTAAGTCACGAAAGAGGATAACAAAAAGATGTCAGGAGGGAGTTTTGTTAGTATTGTTATTATATATATATATATATATATATATATTATATTATACTTGTTTTGTTTTTCTTGGTATTAAGTTGAAATTCATGACATGTCATCCAAAGAAAAACTTCATCCGTGAAAATTTTCATTCACCCGTGATCAAATAGTATCTCTTCTATTCTCCTATAAATAGGATGTTTAGTTAGAATTGAAAATCACACCAGAAATTTCAGAGAATTCTCTTCTATAATCTTGAGCGTATTTCTTTAGAGTTTTAAGAAGCTTTGAGCTTAGTGTAAGTTTTCTTCAAAGAATATCCTCACCAGTCGGAATACTCTTCTTTTACGGTAAGGGATATTATTTGTTGTACTCGTAAGGGGTATTATTTCTTTTGTATTCATGAAGAGAACTTCTGTTATTTCATTATTTATTATTCAGTTGGAATAACTCAGATATCACGCTGCTACCCTATACTTGGTGAAATTCTTACATTATTCCATTCGTTATTATTACATTTGGAATATCATGTATCACATGCGTTTTACTGGGGACTGATTCCGCCTTTATTATTACATTGGAATATCATGTCGTATACTGCGTTTTACTGTGGGACTGATTCCGTATATATTATTCTTTGGAATATCCATGTCATGCATTTCTGGCGGACCGATTACATCTTTATTATTACATTGGTGTGAGACCTCAGATTTTATGAATAAATATTTAATTTTCTCAAAATAAAATTTTTTTATATTATGAAGTGGATTTGATATAATGTTATAGTTGTGGGTAATATTTACAAATTTTTCAAAGTACGCAAGTTGTTATATAATATTCGATTGGTTGGGAATATTCATTTTAACGAGGAATATTTGTACAATCTACAATCATTGGTGGACTCCAGCGGAATTATTATCATCGGATTGAGAAAACGATAAAAATATTTTATGAATATAACTATGCGAAAGTTTTACAGATTAAGCTGTTGAAACACCCAAAGTTAAAAGTACGATGTCTGGCGTGGTTGCATAGTAGCACACACGGTATTGATTATTGATGCTTACGTGGAAGTCACTCGGTTATACTCAATTATTACTACAATGAATAATTCTTTGCATTATATCTCTCATATTATTGATTCAATTATTGTCACAATATCATTTGCATAATATATTATATTATTAAATCAATAATTGAGACGACGGGTTATTCATATTATTATTTGCAATATTGATAATATCTAGAAGTTACATCGAGGAGAGGTTTGTCACCTAATCATTGCTGCGTCAATAAGGAGAAATCCTTATTGGAAAGCCTCCTCTTCCTGTGAGCGACACAGTTTGTTAAATATTGTGAGTTATAATATTAATGATGAATAAGTTGTGTTGATTAAAAATGAATTTTGATAGTTCCATTGTGTTGGGATTATTAGTGTTAGTGAAAATCGACATCTATTCCGATGATAATTGATGTCTAGGGGTTATATTGATAAATCAGGTAATTTATCGGATAAATGAGCAATTAATTGCTACTAATTCACATGCTTATATAACTATTTGTTTACATGTGTGTACTATTAATTCACATTATTTACTATTAGGGGAGGTGGTGCAAGTTTGATAATACTTGCAGGACTAAGTTAAAAATGAAAGAAAAGTTGGAGGTATTATACTGTAATTTTTCGAGCCCCAAAATGTGCAATTATCGAAACTATATTTTCCTATAAATAGAAGTTCATTCTTCCTTCATTTCTCACCAATTCACGAAAGCTTTAGAGCGATTATTATAGAGAGAAATTATAGAGAGAAAGAAGAAGAGAAATCTACCTACCTCACTATTCCATTATCCGCTTTTTCCAAGGTAGGGAGTATTATTTCTTTATTATCCATGAAGAGAACTTACATTATTCCATTCTTTATTATTACATTGGAATAACTTTTGTATCTGTGAACTACCCTATACTTGGTGAAATTCTTCCGTTATTCCATTTTTATTATTACATTGGAATATCTTGTTTGTGCGTTTCTGTGGGACCGTTTCCGTCTTTACTATTTTGTCGGAATATCCTGTCTGTGCATTTACGCCGGACCTGGTTCCATTATTTATTATTATGTTGAGAATAACCTGTCTGTGAAGTCTATCGCATTTACATGGTGAATCCTTCTCATTATTCAATTCTTTATTATTACATTGAAATTACATACATGTGGATTACCACATGCATGGTGAACGATCCTGTATATTCATTCCTTATTAAATTGTGGAAATGATCTCATATACATGATGTCCTCATATGTTTTGAGTATTAGTAAGTGTTATGATGAGTTATGTTGGTTATTATGTGAAAACATGAAAGTTTCTTAGAAATCACAAAGAGTTGAAAATCAGATTTTGTTGAAAACGGAACATAAAATTCAATTGACCATATCTCCTATTATATTTTGAATTTTTGAGTGAGGTCTAGTTCTAGAGTTAGATTTATGAGTTTTGTAACTTATCCAAGTGAAATCACTGGAAAAGGTGTTGTAGATTTTCGTGTGGACTGATTTTAGCAAAGTACGAAAAACTACAAAAATATGAAAAAGGCTGCTGTCACGATTTTAAAAGGGTTGTTCCGGCCACTTAATTTGTGAGAAAAATTCTAGCCTTTTGGGACATGAAAGTATATGGTATAAAGTACCTCCTGTCCAAAAATGAGCTCATTCCGACTTAAAATGAGCAAGTTATGACCATTTCAATATTTAGGTTTTTTCGACGAAAAACGTTATAACCGGAGTTCTATAACTCCGATGACCATGAAATTTAAACTGGAAGCTCACGTTAACATGTGTAAGATCCTGATAAGATTTGGGAATTTTTTGAGTTAAACTTAAGGTAGCTAATTTCTTAAGGAATTAATTAGAAATTGATTTTTGAAAAATAGTAAATGAATTTTAAAAATTCCGAGAAAAATATATGTTCAATATGAGACTATATTATGCTTAATCCCAAAAAAGAATAATTTTTGGGACTGATTTGGTATTTTTTATGAAAATAATCTAGTTACGAGTAAATGAGACGTTATTAGTTCTTGGTTAAATTAATTCTTGAACTTGTTTTATTGAATTCTTATATCATTGTCATCATCCTCATATTTATATTTTGTTGAAAGTCATCTGTGGCCTGTAGTGCATAGATGGACTTGGTATGATTATGACCAGGGATTATTCGGTATAATCATGACCGTAATGTTACAAATGACGTGGTAAAAGTCCTCATTGGCCCGTAGTGCATTGATGGACAGTTTTTGGTATGATTATGGCTATGGATTCTCTTCGGCCAAGGGTGCAAAGATGAATTGTTTTATAGCATGATCAGGACCGTTGATAAAAACACGATTATCTTTGGCGTAGTAGTGTATGGATAATTTGTGGTTGTGATCTTAATGAAAAAGTCCTCATTGGCCCGTAGTGCATTGATGGGCAATTTTTGGTATGATTATGGCTATGGATTCTCTTCGGCCAAGGGTGCAAAGATGAATTATTTTATGGCATGATCAGGACCGTTGATGAAAACACGATTATCTTTGGCCCGTAGTGCATGGATAATTCGTGGTCGTGATACTAAAGAATATCCTTGGCCTGTAGTGCAGGGATGATTTGATGATGTGGATTAATTATTGAGCTGAGTCTCAGCAATGAAATATTAATTCATGGACGTGATAATAATGAATATCCTTGGCCGTAGTGCATGGATATTTCATAGATGTGATATTAACGAATATCCTTGGCCGTAATGCAGGGGTGATTCGATGATGTGGATTATTTGTTAAGCTGAGTCTCAGCATTATTGGTTTTACAGTTGTATATCTTTGGCTGTAGGTGCAAAGATAAATTTATTAGTATGATTATGGCGGGAATTGTGATTTGGTATAACCATGATTTGTGATATTTCGGTGAAGATAGGTGATGAGAATCATCTTAAATCACGGAGTGCGAAAAAGGAATTCAGAATCACAATTATGATTATGAGTTATTTATATGATTGTGGACAAGAATTGTTGATTGATGTTACAGGGATAAAACATTATTGGTGGACTTTTAAAGTAGAGAAGATAATAGACCTTATGGTCTATTTGACTCTTCTAATGGATTGCTCGTTCCGCTACAACTATGGTTGAAAAGTTTTATCATCTACCATATGTTCTAAATCTATGATTTATTATTGATGAAAGCTATTGATAATTTAATTATCTTTAGTCATGATATTCTTTCTTTGGGCTAGTTGTGCTCACCCTTTACGCTTCACAATTCCTTTCGGTAATAAGAGTGTTTAGTAAGAGTGTTCTTAGGGTTGAGCGGGGATAACGAGGAATAGAACAGTGGTCTCTAGTATGTGGAGAGTTCTCCCTAAATAATATAGAAAAGTGTGTTGTATTCTATACATCATTTAGTAGTTATATTTGGTGAATCAAATAGGGTGAGGCGAACCCAACTTTGGAAGGGTGTTTTGCCACTATCACACAAGATGTCTAATGACATACAACCTCGTGTTATCATAAGACAGGGTTGTGCGCATCCACTTGCTGAGTATATCTACGGGCACTACCTATATGATCTTGGAGTTTATTTGAAATATAATATTCACTTGGAGACAGTGGAGATAGTTATAAGTCAAGAGAAGACTCACCATTGGAAAGAAGATGATAGTAATCTTCTTATTTTTCTTTGGGGTCTATTTGGTCAACCAAAGATAATTATGTGGCCATATGATATCTATTATAACCTAGACGCATGACATCCCATGTACGAAGGTTTCTTTGAACACTTTCCAAAGATTTTAATTTCTAAAACAGTCTTCGACTATACTTTTATGTAAAGTACCATTGTAAGGTTGTGGTCGAGGCACCATGAGAGTTGCATATATTTGTATTAAAACTCACAGTTAACTGTGGTCGTATTCTATACAACAGCTCAACAGTTGTATAAATGAAGTTGTATCTGAATTTTTGTACTATGTATCTGGCGACTTCGAGAATGGGTGATGTATACCTAATTTTGGGGCGTCCACAGTTGAATATCCTCATCTGCATGCGTTTTCTGGCGGACTGATTCCGCTAATTATTATTCTGTTGGAATAACATGCACATGCGGTCTATCGCATGCTTGGTGATTTCTTTTGTTATTCCATTCCTTATTATACTCGGTTGGTTAAAGTTTTAACTTCTACTCCATGAAATTAGTGGAATATCCTTGATATTTGCGCTTCATCCAAAGATCTTTTCATAGAAATATTCTTACGAGCATTCTTGAATTTTACTCTACAAAGCAATGTATCATGTTGACAATTTGGACGTTATTGTTCCCTGGATAAATTAATTCTTGAACTTGTTTTATTGAATTCTTATATCATTGTCATCATCCTCATGTTTATATTTTGATGAAAGTCATCATGGCCTATAAAGCATAGATGGACTTGGTATGATTATGACCGTGTATTATTCGGTGTAATCATGGTAGTAATGTTACAAATGATGTGGAAAAAGTCCTCATTGGCCCGTAGTGCATTGATGGACGATTGTTGGCATGATCATGACCATTAATAAATACACGAATGTCCTTGGCCTGTGGTCATGGATAATTTGTGGTCGTGATACTAAAGAATATCCTTAGCCAGTAGTGCGGGGGGTGATTCGATGATGTGGATTATTTATTAAGTCGAGTCTCGTGATAATTGATGATGAAAAACCTTTTAAATCATAAAAGATAGTAGATTTTATTTTCTACTTGACTCTTTTAATGGATTGCTTGTTCCGTTACAGTTAAACTTGATGGTTGTTATATTGTATCAGTTTAACAGTATTGAAGACTAAGGATAATTTATTCTGCTTTATCTTAGTCATAATATTTCTTACTATGCTAGTTGAGCTCACCCTTTCTTTCACTGTTCTCTTCAGGAAATGAGAATATAGTTGGGACGAGTCGGGGAACGGAGTGATGGTCCAGAGGATAACATTAGTAGTCCTCACTATTCTGTGAAATAGTGTGTTAATAAATGTATTGAGGACTTATTTTGAGTTTTAATATTGTCTAGAAGACAATGTTTGTATTAAAACTCACAGCTTATGTTGTATATTTAAAGATTGTATTTGTATTTTGTACCATGTATTTGGCGACTCAGAATAGGTGATGTATACCTGTTTTGGGGGCGTCACACCTACTTTCATCATTCCCACCATCATTCAGTTGCAAATCCATTTCACTCCTCTCATTTGGATGCAGTTGAGGGACAGTGGTCTGAGAGGAATGGTCAACTACCAAATGAGTGGATGGAATCGCGGATTAGGCAATTGCAGATTAACGAGAGGCAGAAAAGGGAATCTGAAGTTAGAAGGACTTCTGAAGATCCAAGTTTATGGATGTCACCGGAACCGGTGATGATACTTCAAAGATGTTGCTTATGGAACTACTTCACCGTAAATCGGGCCATCGGTCACTGAGCCATTGGATGTGACCCGTGTATCCTATGAAAGATTGCCTCTTAAATCCAATTCTAGAGCATCATTAAATGATGGCCCATTCTTTTCTCGGTGTGGCTTGATTTGTGCAAGCTCTCCTACCACCTGGATTTAAAACCACGGTACCCTGAGGGAGGCGAATCAAACACAACGAAAATACCCTTGCCTCTCTCTCCCCATGGACCGTTGGCGAAAAATAATTTAGGAAGATGAAGAGAAAAGAAACGATGATGTCTTGAGGAGTATGGAGTATTTCACAGCTTTTGAGGAAAGAAATTTAGGAAGACGAAGAGTTGCGACAGGAAGATGATGTACGTGGGATTTTTGTGGAAAACAAAAAAGTCAGCACATAAGGGTATTTTAGTATTTTTATCACACATATTGGTATCTGTGTGGAACTCTAAAACAACAGATAATTTGAGACGGAGGGAGTATATTGGGAAATTTTGAACTCCCTATAACGTCAATTATTTAGGGATGGAGGGAGTAATAATTAAAATTTGTATGAAATTTCATCATTACCCCTTGATGGGAAGTTGAAAACTACTAATAAAAGAAAGAAAATTTCTTGGGACAATGTGAGAAGTTAGCGATGATATATGAAAGTAAATATTTTATTCTTCTAAAAAGTCGTAAACGATAAATAAATTGAAATAAATTTTTTTATATTAAAAAATCAATTATTATAAATGGAGGTACTAAGATTTAGGTAAAGGAGCGGGAAATGGTGGATCGTTTAGTTGACTAATTAGGAAGAAATTGATCAAAAAACTTGTATAACATTTAAAAGTACTAAAAATATTATCAAAATTAATCTTATAAAGGTAAACTGGTAATTTAATCCATTTGTTTCAAAATTAAACAAATATTAATTTTTTTAATAAATTCGCAAAATTTTAAAATTCAAAATTGATATGAAGTTATTTAGTTTTAATACAAACAAATATAACAATTGTAAACTAATTATAAAATATTACTAATTTATCATCTTTGTTGTTTCTAAAATTTGAACGATATTATATTAATTTTGAATTTTAAAATTTTGCAAATTGATTTTGAAAAATTAAAATATATCTATAATTTTGGAAATACTATTATTTTAGAGTTAAATTTTTCTTTCAAAACTCTCAAATACTAGAAAACTCAAACTTGATTAGAAAATAAAAGAAAACAAAATTATAATTTTTTTTTGTATTGTTACCGAGTTTATAAAGAAAAAAAAACCCTTAAGTTTTATTTTGTTTATAAAACTTAAATTTAAGCTTAAAGTATGTCTGAAATTGCTTAAAAAATATGATTAATGATGTTTTTATTTATCATCAGTTTTAAAAAATAGTTTATGTTTGATAAAGAAAAACACTTATATTAATAAAAAGTAAAAAGTGTTTGATATAAAAATATTTCAAGTTTAAATTATTAAAAAAAAGTGTTTTAAAAAATAAAATATGCGTAATAGATGAAATTATTAAAATAAATAAAAATAAATTTTGGTGTTTGACCAGAAGAGAGAGAGAGGCATCTCTGGCTTGGTTTGGTGTGGTGGTGGACTTGAGACTTGAGAGTCACTTGAACGCAGAGAAATGGAGTAAAATAGAGAGAGAAATTAAGAGCCCCTCATCTCCTCCCCGGGCATACTTCCGTTCTTCCGGTGCTTGTGGGTTTTGTTATGTACCTATGGTTTGCTAAAAGCTACTTACTTGATCTTATTCCTATCACCATCACCATCATCATCGTCATCAATTAATAATCATAATCCAACCCTCTTTCTCTCTCCTCTCCTAAAGAAACATCCACCAGAATCTCTACTCTATTCTAATAGATCCATTTCTTCATCTTTATTTTCCCTTCTATCCTAGGCAAGCATCATGCCCCTTTAATTATCTGTTAAGTTCTGCCATGTGTGTATATATAATTTTGTTTCTTTTCATAAATATGGCTCACCTCAAGCTTCACTTCTGCATTTGTATGTTGCCCTTTAGTTTTCTAATTGTTTTGCATTTGTTTGTTGGTCCTTTAATTTTCTTATCGTTATTCCCTTGCTAGGATTTTTACTTTGTACTTGTGCATTTTCAGATTTTAGCTACTTGGGTCATGTTAATTTCCTATTGGGTTTTGTTTTTTTGTTGATTTCAATGCAATTTTGATGATGGAACCGTGTTATTTCTTCTTAATATGGAGTTTTTTTCCCCCTGGTTCATATATGTTAATTCTGGTTGGTTGCTCTCTTCACCTGCAGTTTGCTATTACTGGACTGGATTTTCAGCAATGATCTGATAGGGATTCTGTAATAACTATGAAAGTTGGATTTGAGGTCATACAGCTATTGAACCACAATTGTGCATTGGATTGGTCTTGTGATTTACTTATTAAGGAGGTTTTCATTTTCTGCTGATCATTTTGGATTGAGTTCTGGATTCTTCCTTAAGGGCTTTCAGCTTTTATGAATAGGTTTGTTTGTATAGAAAGTTTGAATATGAAGTGAATCTAAGGTACTTGTTGATTTAATGGGTGGAATGTGCTCAAGGAGTTCCACTGAAGATAATGCTTCATCTGGAGGATTTCCACATGTTAATGGTCATTTTAGTTATGGTTCTGGAGTCGTTTATCAGTCTGGCGGATTGCATGGGCAAGCCAATAACAATTTGACACCATCCCCAATTAGTGAAAGCACGGATAAGCAATTAAGGGAGCCCTTTACATTCCCCGATGTAAATCCTATTTCCTACGGAATGGATGATGATATTATTAATGATGGAATACCTCGCTTGTCTAGGGCTCTATCAAACAAATCTAGATCAACAATGTCTAAGCAGGTTGCCGTTGCAAAGGTATGTCCTATAGGTCTGTTGTGAATATTTATTCTGTTGTCGCCTTTTTGGGTTCTGTTTATTTGCACTTCATGGATAATTTGATATCAGGACTAGTGGTGCATTGTATAAGAAGGATACATACTGTACACTTTTGGTTGCAATGCCTATATTCTGTAGCTTTTGAAGGCATCAGCCACCTCCATGATAGAAGCCTTCCCAAAAGCTGAATCCATAAGCCTTCACGATCATCTGAGGAAAAGCTGCTATAAATCAATAAATTAAATCCTGAACAAACCAGTGTTCTAAAAATCCCCGCCTAGGCGCTAGGTAGCGCCCCGCCTAGGCCCAAGGCGGAAAAACAATCCCTCCAAGAAATTATGCGGGGCCTAGGCGGAGATCTTTTTTTTAATAACTACCCTAACCAGGTTTTGATATATTTATTTTTCTAATGATTTACCATATTCATAATACAGATTGTAGCATATCAAATCACAACAAGAAGTGAACAATAACAAGTCAAAATAGATAATTTTATTATAGTTGTAATTTTTTGAACTTGTACCAACTTCTAATTATAATAATAATACATTTGTAATATTTAGTTTAATTCAATATAATTCTTAAATTTATGCTTAGTTTCTTAAGTTTTAATATTGAATTAAATTCTTGAATTTTAAATTTTATTATTTAATAACAATCTTGTTTATGAATAAAACTAATACGTTAAAAATATGATTGAACTTTGAACAATTGCATGTTTGTGTTTGAACTTTGACATTAGCAATATGGATGTGTTTAAACTTTAAGCAAATGCTTTTATTATATTTATTATAGATTGTTTTGCTTTATATTATTGTTTTGTTTGGATAAATGTAAGATAAAATATTAAAATTGGTTTAAAATAAAAAATTCCGCCTAGGCCCCCTAGGCGCTAGGCCCCCCTGGCCGCCCGCCTTCCGCCTTTTAGAACATTGGAACAGACCCCCGGTTTAAAAATTAACCACGATCATCTGAGGAAAAGCTGCTATAAATCAATAAATTAAATCCTGAACAGACCCCCAGTTTTAAAATTAACCTGATTGTAGATTGTTCACTATTGATTTTTTTTTCTTCATAAATAGCATAATCTTAGTCCTCTCCCTAATCCTAGATTCTCAAAGTGATAATTAGTTCACATATCTTGCAATGTCATGAAAATTTAAAACTTTCTATTGTTTTCACTAATTTATGTCTATGCGGGAACTCTGCAATATGTTCACTTGAAGTTGTGGCGCTATGATATCTTATTATTTCTTACTATGATAATGCTAATGTCAGGTAAGGATTGTAATTTCCAAGTACATCCTATATAACCCCACAATTACTCTGACATGCTTTTGACTTTTTGAGTTTCTTGACAAAATTATATATTAGAAAAGTCAAAAGATATATAGGGACACTTTGGAGAGATAGATGAGATAGGGATAGAAAAAGCGTTAGTCTACATGATCATAAAAAAGAAAAGACGGACACCATGGTACGAGGTCAAGTATAAGTGAATAAAAGGAAAGCTTAGGTAGCCTTAGAGTTGCCCATATGGTCATTCAACTATGGTATCTTCGTTTGCAAGAAAATTTACATTTGAACTACTTGAGCTAGTCGTGTAGAATCCAGGATGATAGTTTTCTCAAACTTTATTTGCTCGCAATGATATGGCCAAGGTCACTATTCCTTTTGATTCACTATAAAAGGTTAGACAAAGAATCTTGTTAGGCAAAGAATCTGTCTGCTTTTCATTTATCTTGGACCCTGTCTGGTGAATCTTTTATATGTACTTTTGCGCTGTCCTCATGGAAGGATGGCTACACTCCCATCTTCAAGCAGTGTACCTCCATTGACCTATTTTGACATTTTTAGTTACCAATCATTTATACATTACCTTAGATGATCCATATGTTTGTAATTATCTCCCCCCCTCTGTATTTATATATCTCTTCTTCAACTTATGTTCCTGGGTTTGGAGGAAGGACACAAAGATTCTTTGTAAGCGTTTTCTTTTTGCGGTTCTCCGGTTTATTTGGGGAACAAAAAATCAAAAATATTTAAAGATGTTTGTGTTAATTTTGAGCTTCTAAAGGATTATATCACATTCTGTGCGTCACTTTTGGGAATCCTCTATAGGATTTTTTTAAGTAGTTAGATTGTCTGATATTCATGGAGATTGAAAGTCTTTTCATTTTCTTTCCACTTGGACTCCTGATCCTCCTTTTTCTGTCCTCTCTTTTCCTATCTAGTAAAACTTTTTTTTATTGTAAAAAATATATTGTTCTTCCACTGACGACTACTCTTGGTAATAGACACACTTTAGGAGCCTACTTTCATTGCTTAATGTCACTTTTACCTACGGTGTAACGTTTCCAAGCAATTTTTCATATAAGATGATATTTGCGGTTCTAGGATATATCTATGACAGGAATAAGTAAATGTTTAAGCTCTTCCTTTGCTCTTGAAGACAGGATCCTTCACTTATGTTGTGTCATGTTTCAAAGGCAATTAATGTCCATGATTATTGGAGAATGGACATTTTCCATGTCAAAACCATGCATCACTTTTGATGATGCTGTAATTTAATTTAAATATGTAGTTCCTGATATTTACATGATTTTATCTCGATGCTGCGGAAATATTTAGTATTAGTTTCTACTAAGTTAAAGGAAATAAGAAAAGTAAATTCAGACTGCTTTTATAATTTTCTTTTCATGGGCAAATGTAACTATCTTTAGTATGAAATGAAGGTCATTGCCTTTATGGTGCTTTATTTGTTTTACTTTGCTAAATAGCACTTGTAGCTTTTTACTTTTATCTTCTAACTTTTGTAACACAGGTTTCAGAAGTGAGTTCAATTCTAGGTAGAGCAGGAACTGCTGGGCTGGGGAAGGCTGTAGAAGTTTTGGATACACTTGGTAGCAGCATGACGAATTTGAACCTCAGCAGTGGTTTTGTATCAGGGGTGGCAATGAAGGGAAATAAAATTTCAATTTTGTGCTTTGAAGTTGCAAACACAATTGTTAAGGGTGCCAATCTTATGCAATCTCTTTCAGAGGAAAGCATTAAACATTTGAAAGAGGTAGTACTTCCCTCAGAAGGCATGCAGCGGTTGATATCAAAAGATATGGAGGAACTGCTGAGAATTGCTGCAGCTGACAAGAGGTGGATAAAGCCGGAACAGTTCTAATAGCTTTGTTCCCATATACACACACACACACACACACACACATATATATATATATATATATATATATAAAATAAATATATACCTCTTCCCTAACCCTTATTGATGGTTATGGGCAAACCGCAGTTGTGTGTCAGACACCGTTCAACTATTAAGTTGTGATTATTATTATGGAAAAATCATTTGTCATATAAGAATTGTGGGAGTTAATTTTATTTTGTGATTGTAACAGAGATGAATTGAAATTTTTTTCCGGTGAAGTAGTCCGTTTCGGAAATCGCTGCAAGGATCCTCAGTGGCACAACTTGGACCGTTATTTTGAAAAGTAATTCTTGTGACAATTAGTTTTCTTTTATTGTTCACTATTACATCTTAAACAAAGCCAAACACTGTTTAAATGCTTTATTCTAATGTATATTTAGGTTGGGATCAGAACTTGCACCCCAAAAACAATTAAAAAAAGAAGCAGAGTCTGTGATGCAGCAAATGATGACTTTAGTTCAGTATACTGCTGTGAGTATTTCTCATCATTGTAATATTTCTTTCATATGTTTTACCTTTCTTGATGAAGAACTGAGAAATCATTTTTATTAGTCGAGTGAACAGAGGTTATAGGACATTAGAAATCCTTTTTTTAACTAACAGAATTCGGAGGAAAGCTAATAGAAAACAAGTTTGGTTAGCATTATTTGACTGCCCAATATCAGCATCACCAACCTATTAATTCAACTTATCAACACCTTAGATGATAAAGTTGTATCTGAAATCTCGTGAGTTGGACATAATGACAAGGAAGGGGAGATAAGTACTTTCTAGGCACCATAGCATTCTGCTAATCCCTTTTTTCAAGTTATAAAACAAGTTCATTTAGGACGTGATTCTAATCATGCTTTATCCTCTGCTCAGCTCTTCTTTCTTTTTCCCTGCATTCCTCCTTTTGGCTTCTATGATATGTCCTTATGTCTTGCATAAGTTTGTTTGTTTCTTTTCTTGAGCTAGTTTACCTGATTTGTGGCAGCATCGAAAGGGTTATTATATGCTTTATTATATTCATGCAATTTTTTTTCTTCTATAGTTTGGATGTTCCTATTTGAGCGTATTAGTTAATTTCAAGGTGTAATTGAAATGTTTCTAGAGGACCGTTTTCTATTTAGTTAGTGGTTTGAGTCAATTACAATAATTAAAAAAAAAAGAGAGATTTGGTATGGGATGATTTCACCGCTCAAACAAAATGTTAATCTCATAAGACCAGAACCACAGAAAAACTGAACCGAACAGTAACTGAGAGATTTAATACAATAATTATTTTTTATTTTAGGCAAATATTAGTAAATAGATAAATCATATAATTGGAAATATGTCTTTATTCTATTTTGAATTTGATTTTTGATCATTTCTCTCTCTTCTTCGATAGAAGGAAAAGAGATGTCGAACCACAAAACAAATTAAACCAAAATATATTTATAGCAGAAGTTCCAATTATGGATTGATTTCTTTGAAACAAAGGCCCATTTAAGTTAGGTTTAGCAGGGCATTGACCCAAACCAGATTTTTTACTCCCTCTAGTTATGCTGTGTGATTTCTTAAAATCTGAAGTTTACTCATAACATCGATTTAAAATTGTGAAAAAGAATTTTGCATTTTTTTATAGAAGACCTAGTGCAAATTGGAGTCTGGGGTGGGTGGGGGGAGGGGCCAGGGGCGGGGGCTGGGTGCTGCGGGAACCCTTTACACACAATGTATACAAAGGGCATTGGGACACCAAAAACACATACAACACTATAACCCTCCACCTGCAATGCTAAATTTGAACTCTAAAAAACAACTACATCTAAGATCAAATTTAAAAAGAGAAACAAGAAAAAGAATGAAGGACCACAATTGTGTGCAACTAGTAAAACATCTCATCAAAAACAAACTTTGGCCATTGACTTGTTAAGTGATTGTTGTTGTAGAGGAAAAAATTTGTATGCAATGTTGATTTTTGTGAGAAAAGATTTCAGTAGATTGTATATTTCGGGGTTGTTTGATAAAAACCGAATGAAATGATTCTGAATCCGAATGAGCTGAATGAAACTTAATACTGAATGAAAAAGTTTTTTGATAATTGACATGTCTGAAATATCTGAATAACAGAGTTTTATTGTTTTACCCCTTTGAAAAAATTCAAAATTGTTGTAAATTTATTTAATAGTACTTAATATAATAGTTAATATTGTAAAAAAAAAAATTGTCATTCAGCCCATTCAGCCAAAAAAATGACACTAAACCATTCAGCCTAAATTGTCTGAATGGTTGCCGATTCAGTCATTCGACGATTTTTTTTTCATAACAAACGACCTTTGAATGGTCGATCGATTCACCATTCATTCAGTGCATAACAAACAACCCTTTCGTCAAGCCAAGAATATTAAGTGATCTTTTTTTTCTCTTTAAAATCTTATTTATCCTAAGAAATTCACCATCATGAACTGATGATGATATAATGCTGAACTGCAAGCTGAGCTATGCAAAATAGTGATGTTAAGAACTTTGACTTAGGGATGACAGATGTTTGTTGCAGGAATTATACCATGAGTTGCATGCCTTGGACAGATTTGAACAAGATTATCGGCGTAAGCTTCAAGAAGAGGATAACTCTAGTGCTTCTCAAAGAGGTAATTTGTTCTCGGTTTTATGATAAACAAAATTTCTTACCCCTCTTTAGTTTTTTCCTACTCAGATGAAAACTGTTTTCAATTAAAGTAGATTTCAAATGAATTCTTCAATGATGGTTGCATTGTATATGTACTTCAAACTGCGTAGATAATGTGCAGATGGCAGATTTCCTTCCTTGCATATTTTGTTCTGGCTTAGCATCTTAATAACTACCTGAACTGTTTACCTTTTGATACATCCGGTGTATTTAATCTTAACATCAATAAACCAAGCTAATAAAGTACACATTTGATTATAAATACATTCCACTCTTATACATTTGTTGTCCTTAAGTGTAGATATACAAGGCAAAAACATCTTACGTTGCACACATTATACACTAGTTGTATATTTACACAAAACATGTTCGCACATAGTAATAACTTCATGATATCACAACTTCTTAACTCTGCATTCCTTTCTAAAGGTTCTGAAAGTATATATTTATATAGGGGTGAGTTCACAATCCCAATAGAGAATACTAATCCATCTTTAAATCAAGTTATTATGCAATAAGAAGCAAGTCTATGCAAACAAAGAATATAAACTTCAATGCAATGTGAATAATTTCCAACAAGCTTACCTTACCTTTTCATAATCTTTAAATAAATACAATGCATTTCTTACCTTTAAACATAATCAATACCCTAATTTTGGCTAAGAATCAACCGTTAGTAACCTCCTAATTTTGGCTAGGAACCAACCATTCTTGCGGGAATTTGTCCGGAGTCATCCTCAAGGGAATCCGGATCCTAATTTAAGGCTAGGAACCAACCTTACACTTTCAATCTCAAAACACAATCAAACTTTGATATCTTAAGCAACTTATTGCCATACCTTCTGAATCGATGCATGATATATAATGTACAAGTATCAATAATAACACGCAACACAACCCACATTTACATGTTCTTATCAAGTTTCCAACATATCTTACAAGATAAATACGAAAAGTATATGAATAATAAGTCAGAATCATTAAGGAATTTATTCAGGCAAGTATTGCATATAAATCCAAGTGGCACATCACAATAAATCGTTGTAACTCAATCATTAGAAAGCTTTTAAAGTTGATTCCACATCTAATAGAAACTACACTTTCGGGCCTACATTTAATTGTCAAGAATCACTAAATTATGTTACATAACAAGCGAGCTACAACTCTTTAAAGTTACCCTACGCGTGCAGAAAATCAGTGTGCAGATTGTTATAAGCTGCACTTTTGCCTGAATTTTTAATAAAATACTTAAACATTTCCGATTAAGTTGATTTTTGGTAAGGATACACTAAACTTTCCTATGTTTAACATATAAAAATTTCAAGTAAAGTTAATGGTTAGATCCCTTCAGAAGAACCTCAGAACATACTCTAAAAGAAAGACTGGTTACAATTTTCTGCATATGTATATTTTTATATTCATCACTTATAACTCTTCCAAATACCCATATATGCCACATATACTTAACCTAATCATTTAATTATTCTCTAATTACCTTGTAAGGATGAATTGCTTCGCATTTAATCCTCAAATACACATAACAACAAGCATGAAGCATAGTAAGTGTAAAACATCTTTAATAAACCAGGTAATGCAATACAAAGTAACAAATCATGTGAGAAACAAACGAAGAATCAAAACAATGAAAGAATACCAATTCAAGAAATGTCGACCTTTTATATGTGAAGTACATAGGTTAGGAATTCTTATTAGATTTTTCCTTTGGTTTTCTTTTTGCTTATCCTTTTGTTTCTTCTTCTTTTTCCTTCTCACTCTTTTGTGTAGAGACAATCTCCTCTAGTTTTCTAAAATATGGTCTTTCTTTTATTATTCAAGCCATGTAGGTTAGTAGGTGCTAGGTGTCATAAACATGTGCTAGGTGTTATTTAAATGAGCTAGACATTACATTTTCAAGTATGCTTAGTCATTACTTCTTAATTAAGATTAACACATTAATTATAATTAGCTTAACTAATCTTTCACTAATCATTCAAATTTGAAGTAAACTGTAAACATGATTACCTTAATTAATCAAGATTAATACTAATTAATCATGATTATTAAAATCAAGCTAGTCTAACACTAAAAACAAGTAAGATTTCAAGTTTAAGACACATTATCACAAATAGGATGCATGATTATAATGATGGATATCACAAGCCATCATATTTTTTGGGAAGAGATTTAGGCGAATTCCTGGTTTGCAGGGTTTTAATCATCTTCTTTTGCATATCCTCTTTGCATAATGTTCCTCTATGAATTTATTATGTGATGACAATTCTATGTCTTGGAATTTCCATTTCTTTAGAAATCTCCCCGATCAAGATGCCAATGAATTGGTGTATATGATAAATCTGCTAAACTCGATTCAAATTTCAACCTCTTTGAGTTTGGATCCTATTTTTTCTGATGATTTTCTTATAAGAGTAATTATACTGCTTCTCACGCTTTAGTTTAGTTTCCTTCGACATATGTCATTGAAAGGCAAAGTTCCATCCAAAATCTAGACATTTATTTGGTCTCTAGTTTTACAAAGACTAAATAATAATAGTCCTTATTAGGTGCGCTAGACCTCTATCTCTAGACATTTGTGTTATATATAAGCAAAATGATGAGACGTAATCTCATAATTTATTTTTGCATTGTTTTGTTGCTTGGAGTTCGTAGATTTTTTGGGGAGTGCGTCACACCAATGTAGAGGATTTGTTTCTTATTCAGTTCAAAGGTTTTGGAGGGTGGAAGGATGCTAAGATGCTTTACAAGCGTGTGATATTTTATATTTTTTTGGAATTTGTACCGAGCATGGTGCTCGACTTATTGGAGATCGTTATTTATTTTTCGCTTTTTTGCGATAAAGAATCTTATTTTTACTGGCTTCTTTATAAGCCTATGTCATGGTGCCGTAAGGGGTGTTTCTGAGTCTACCTTTGAAGATTGTAGCTGCTTTATTTTGATGCTTTCTTTTTATTTTTCTTTGTTGGACTCCATGTCTGTCTTTGATTGTTTTCTTTCTTTTCCTCTAAAGAAATTTCTTCTTTTATAAATTTTAAAACAAAAGTTAAAAAAAGCTCGATCTGTTGGTAAGAGATGCTTAGGAGCTGACAGAATGTATAGTGTTAGAATGTATATCTTGTCGCACATCGAATACTTTGAGAAATTATGTCTAGCATATGAGTTGGGCTAACTCTTCTCATTGTCAATTGGTTTTGAGTAGAGAGCTTGATGTTTATATATACTAGACTTAGACCCATTTTATAAATCTAACATGGTATCAGGGCGGGTTATCCCCGGGCCTATCCCCGGGCCTAATTTAACACTCTTCTTAGCATTTATTCTTACCCACTTGCAGTCCATTTCTTAAGCATTAAAGTTACCAATTTTTTAACTAGTACCACTTATTAGCTGGGCCAATAGTTGCATGTGGTTTACTAGATTTCTTTTGGGTTTGTCTTGTGACTAGTTTCTTCTGGGCTTGCTCATCTTGTGTGGGTATATATTCATAAGGTTCACGTGCAACCCTTACTACACCGGGTTACATGTGAGGGGGAGTGTTAGAATATATATAGTTACACATCGAGTACCTTGAGAAAGTATGTCTAGTAGATAATAAGTTGGGCCAACTCTTCTCATTGCCAATTGATTTTGAGTCTTGATATCTTTATATACTAGACTTTGGCCCATTTTATAAATCTAACAGATACTTTACAGTGTTAATCATCTTGAGGATAGTTCTAACTGCTGGTAAGAATTTTAAGTCTTTTTTAATGTTTGGTTGTGAGCTGGGAAGAAGAGAGAGGGCGTGAGCAGGGGTTGGGGGAAGAGGCTGCCCTCTATACATTGAGATTTTGTATCTTTTAATTTCGAGTGTTTGTTATTAAGCTCTTTACCAAATTATAAATAATCCCTTGTCTTCTTTTTGGGAATATGTGGGACCTTCTTATGTCATTGATATTTATTTCCAATGCATGTAACTGAATTGTGTGTAGAGATTCTAATCTTTTTGATTCAAAAATAAATAGTAAGTTATTTTTATCCATTACCTTTTTAAAAGATTATCATTCTAACTGAATGTATATACTCATAAATCTGTAGGAGACAGCCTTGCGATCTTAAGGGCAGAATTAAAAAGTCAAAAGAAGCATGTAAGAAGTTTGAAAAAGAAGTCACTCTGGTCCAAGATTTTGGAAGAGGTAGGAAGACTACTGTACATCTTCTTCTAGGTGCAGAGGGTAGATATCTTGGACTAGTGTCTTTCACGTACTATTACTGAAAATGCAGTCAATAGTTTTGGTGCTTGTTATGAATGAAACTTTCTTAGACCATCTTTGCTAACAGAAATCTGCACTTTGAAGATCTGAATAGTTAAATATCATTGTTTGTAATTTCAATTGAAAGGACAAAGCTAATTTCTTCTTTTCTTTTTTTTTCATTTTAAGGTAATGGAGAAACTTGTAGACATTGTTCATTTCTTACATATGGAGATCTATGATGCTTTTGGCAGTGCTGGTATGAATTCAGAACTTTAACATTTCTTTTTTGGTAATCTAAAGGTTGTTTTACTCGTCTCCTGCTTTAAGGTTCTGAAAAGTGGGAAAATAGATTCTGGCTTTTCTACTTGTTTTACTATTAAACGTCATAATGACTTTTCAACTTGTAGAGATCAAGATCTAACGTTTGAGTGTACATTGTAATGGTTAATAGAAAAATCTTAATTTACATCTTTAGGCAGAGAAATTACAGCTCCAGGTACTTGCTCTAGGAGAAGATCCTTGAAGCAACATGCACCTATCAATTTTGCCACTATAAACTATCAGTACTTTCTTCTGGCTTTGTCTTCATCTTCAATACGTCATTTCATGAAGAACTTATCAGTATAATGAGATGATGGAGAAACAAGAGCCACTCTTACTAAAATATTGTAAAATGTAATGCGTGGCATAGGAAATATCTGCTAATGCAGATGGATGATCCTTCCAAATTTTGGCCACATTTTTATCAGCCCCACTTTATGTAAGAGGTCTATAGATGTTTGATGATTTCGTTTAAGAGGGTTCGGAGAGAAGTCTTTCCACTTATACTAGATTGACTATGCACGATCTAAATGGAAGTTTTTGTAAGAAAAAATTGATGACTCATGTTTTGTTTTGTTTTGTTTATTGTTCTTAGAAAAATATGAATTGATCGTTTGTGTAGCTCTCTCTGAGAATATTTATCTGATCAATTTTTAGTACATGTTTATGATAATTTTTTAACTCATGCAGATGGAGATAGACCAGCAAAAAACAACCATCAGAAATTGGGATCGGCTGGCCTTGCATTGCATTATGCAAATATCGTTACTCAAATCGACACATTAGTGAGTAATTCTTTCAAATTGCATTTTTTTGGTACTAAACAGATTTTATTTTGAACACACACACACACACACACATATATATGTATGATAAAAGAAAATTTTTACTAGAAAAAGTGGAATATTTGAATACCATTGAAGTTAAAAATTCTTCAAGTTAGGATTGGAAATGCAAGTTTGATGTTGCAGTAGAATAAAATATTACATCAATTGAGAGGTTGCAATCTGCTAACAAAAGCACTATTTAATAATGTTATTTGGCCAAGCCAAATGGGTAAAATCCTGTTTTTGTTTTTTTCGCCTTCTGAGTGATGATCTTGATGTACTCAGGTGACCAGATCAAGTGCTGTGCCTCCAAATACAAGGGATGCTTTATATCATGGATTACCACCTAGTACCAAGTCTGCCTTGCGCTCAAAATTACAGTCATTTAACCTTAAGGAAGAGGTACTTGTTCTTTCTATTGGTTCCAACCCGACAGTACATGTTGAAAAAAAATTACCCTCTTCCTCCTTAACTTGGGTAATTGGTTGGATAACCAAATTCTTTCCCTTAGTTTTGTTACTTCTCATTTCACGCATTGAGGAATGCACTCATCTGTACTGAATACTCTTTATGGTGTTTTTGCAGCTCAGTGTCCCACAAATCAGAGCTGAAATGGAAAAAACTTTGCAGTGGCTTGTTCCCATTGCTGCTAACACTACCAAGTAAAACTTCTCCAAATGTTATCTTTTTGTCACAACTTTATCTCCTTTGGTACCCCCATTTTTAAGGTTTTTCAGTTCTCTATACACAGCAAGGGTCATAGTCACTTATTATTTGGAAAGTCTACTAGTCTAGTCGCATTTCACTCTGAATGTATGACTTCAATTTGTCGCTATGGGAGCAGTGTTTTGGAACTGAACAAACCATACAAGTGTTTTTTTGAAAAATGAAATTTTAGTCCATTTTCTTGTCAGGAACGTGCTTATTATCATAAAAGCTTTTTATTTGTTTTTTATTTTCTCTCTCTCTCTCTCTCTCTCTCTCTATTATTATTATTTTTTTAAATTACTAATCCTTATATTATGCTTCACATTATTTTAAAACAGAGCTCATCATGGATTTGGTTGGGTAGGAGAATGGGCAAATACAGGGTGAGTTCAAACTGTAGATACTTCTTCCTATGCGTAATAGTCTTTTGTCACCATTTTATTTCCTAAAGAATGGATTGATTATGTTAGGTCCGAGATGAACCGGAAACCTGCTGGCCAGACTGAGTTGATCAGGATAGAAACTCTCCACCACGCGGATAAGGGAAAAACTGAACAGTATATTCTCGAATTGGTTGTTTGGCTTCACCATCTTGTTGCACAATCAAGGGCGTGTAACGGAGGAATCAGGTCCCCCGTTATATCCCCTATTCGCTCCCCTAACCAGAAAACAATTCAGTTGACACACAAACCGTGCTCTTCATTACCAATATTAACAGTTGAAGATCAAGAGATGCTTCGAGATGTAAGTAAGAGGAAACTAACGCCCGGAATAAGCAAGAGTCAAGAATTCGACACTGCAAAAACTAGGTTAAGCAATTATCATAGGCTGAGTAAGAGCAGCAGCCACTCCCGACTCATGAATCCCGGAAAGATCCTTTCCTATCAAACGACTGTCGTCCGTTCCGTCATCGACTTCGATATCGACAAAATCAAAGCCTTGGATGTCATTGACCGGGTGGATGATATTCGAAGTGTTTAATTGTTTAATGGATTCAGGATGTTTCAGCACTGAAAAAGGGCCCACAGTCCCGTGCACCGTACCAGGTTCTTCTAGTTTGTTGCAGGAAAATGCACTTTGTGAGATAAGTAGTTGATGATGATAAAGCCCATACTTTTTTGCATGTGTTCATTAGTGAAACTTATTGCAAGAGTAGATCAAGAGAGAAGGTTGTTGGAGAAGCAGGGATTTAATTGTTAAGAAATAGATTAGTGTCAGTGTCTGTACAGAATTCTGAATTATTAAATTAGTAAGTAAAAGTTATATTATGTTGCTTGTCAAATTTATTTATTTATTATTTAATTATTTATTCACTTCTTTCTGGTTATCTGGATCTCTGCATGCTCAATTATTGGTCCGGAAACAAATGGTTGTATTGCAATTTGCAAGTCTTGGATAGGCCTCAAGTAGGGCTCAGCAAGTAATTAAATTGGAATCGAAATTGCACTAAAAATCGTACAAACTGCACCAAATGAAACTGCACGGCACCAATCACAAGCAATTTCACGTGCGGTTTTAGATTTGTCAAACCGCACTTAAACGGCTTCGTGTGCGGTTTGGATTTTAAACCGCACCATACTCACTCCTAGTATGATCAAACCAGCTCGGTCCAGGCCTCAAGAGGATAAATGAAACTTATATTTTCACAACATTTTTTGACCGTCGTTATAGAATCTATAGCGACAATTTTCAAGTAGAAATATCAAAAAGTGTTGTAGAAATATCGATTTTCAAGAATAAAATATGCAACAAAATACACTTCTGATGTGATAGTACAAAGGTGCAATGTCAGTTTTCCTTACCCTATACTCATATATGCCTATAAATAAACATGTGTGATCAATTTTTAAATTTATTTTGTTCCTTATACAATCCGATAAAAAAAAAAATTTCTCTGCACTTGCACACTCAAAGAATCGAACCCATCTATAAATGTTTTTTTTTTTATTGAAATGAAAAATAATAAATCAATTCCATAATGAACTAGTTAATGACTTGACCTCATGGAACCATGAGGTAAGAGTTATCACTGGGCCAGAATCATATGGCAAATCCGATAAAGAATTTTGTATCTCATAAATGTTGGCAACGGACAAGTCTAAAATTAGATCATCAACGTATTTGAAATTTACTTATTTATATTTTGACCCTCAATGGTGGGTCAAAATATAAATAAGTGAAGTTCAAATATATTCATGTCCAATTTTCATGTCTATCTAAAAGAGCTCCATTAAATAAATAACGTTTGCATATGAAAGTTAGATTGTAACGAGACATAATGCATTAATTTGGGGAGATATATTTTCAGCGGTAAAATTTAAGGATTCAGAATAAAAATAAGTATCATTATCCTAGAAATATCGATCTAGCACAAGTTTTTTTTTTTTTTTTTGCTAAATAATCTAGCACAAGTTGCAGCATATCATTATATAATACAACTATAATGATAATACTTACGTATTGCTTATCAATATAATATACTAGTACCTATGATACACGCATTGCGATTGAATTCTATAGAGATAAAATGAGAATAATATAAAATTTGAAGGGCTAGATAAAAAAAATAATATAAAAAAGATAAAATAGGAATTGTTTTAAAAGTCTAAAGGGCATTTTCAAAAATAAATAATTAAAAAAACCTGTTTACACCATTTAATAAAAAAACCTGTTTAGATAAATAAAACATTTAATAAAAGGCCTAATTTTCAATTATTTTTTTTTCTTGTATAGTGTATGTCCATATAGGCTATAGCAACTCTTGTACTAATATGTTAAGATTGATTATGTAATGATTCATTCTACTAATATCCTTTGTATTGTGACATTAAATAATATTTTAAGAGTAATGTTATGAATATAAATTATATACAAAAAATTATGTACTAAAAGTATATATAAAAGAGAAAAAATAAAAACTGTGGCTTAGATCATAAAATATTCTACATATTTATTGATAAACAATAGATGAATCCTATTATTATAGTTTATGCACATAGTAATATTATTCATCTTAATATCCCTCCAAAGATCTTTTTTCTTACTAATTAATACCAAAATATAATCAGACAAATACCGAATTACTTTAGTTGATTTTAAGTCAACTCAGTCGTCCAAATTTAATGATTCGATAGTTCAAAAGTCTTTTTTTCTTGGATTTTTCTGTCTTCCTAATCATAATTTTTTACGTTCCCAAAAAATCTTTTTAATTTGCCTATAAAATTTGAAAGGAATTTTAAAGTCAAGTTAATTAGTTTATTTTATTGTCTTAGTGTGCTTTATTGTCAAATTAAATTCTATATTGTTTGAGTTACAAAATTGATTTCTTTCCGTTACAAAAATCAATGAGATTGATTTCTATTAACTGAGTAATTAACTTCTAGTCGTTGCGAAACCTTTAAGTTTCTACCGTTACAAAGCCCTTTTGGTATATACTTAGCCATGCATGATACTCCTTCCGTCCTTAATTATTTAACGTTTTAGAGATGAACATAATAATTAGAAATCATTAAATATAGTATTCAATTGTCTATAATATCCTTAAATCTTTTATTGGGATAAAGAAAGTTTTATTGGGATAAGGAGATGGAGAGAGAAATAGTTTAAAGTATCAAAAAAATAGGTAGAGTAATGAGTGGTAATTTTGAAAAAATTGTCATTAATTCTCTTAGATTTGAACAAACATCAAATAATTAAGGACAAATAAAAAATATTAAAACGTCAAATAATTAGGGACAGAAGGAGTAAAAAATATAGAGAAAGGCTTCTACTCTTATAAAGAGAGAGATATTAGCATACATGTCTTCAATTTCATATAAAAAATTTCATATAAAAAATATTACTCTCTCCGTCCCTAATTATTTGACGTTTTAGAGTTTTTTATTTGTCTTTAATTATTTGACGTTTGTTCAAATATAAGAGAATTAATGATAATTTTTTTAAAATTACCCCTCATTACTCTACCTATTTTTTTGATATTTTACTTTAAACTCTTTCTCTCTCCTTCCCAACAAAACTCTTCTTATCCCAACAAAATATTTAAGAGTATTATAGACAATTGAATACTATATTTAATACTTTCCAATCATTATCTTAATTCTTGTGTCCACCTCTAAAACGTCAAATAATTAGGGACGGAGGGAGTACATTACAATATTTTCTCTTGAATTATTTTTTTGTTCTAATTCAAGAAAAAACAGTGAGTTGATCATGTCATCTTCTCTATTTGAGTACACATTTCCACATATATAATATCGGATCAATTCATTTAAGTGATATCTTCTTAATTCTCTTTTAATTTTTATAATAGTTTTTGAATTATTTATTACACTTGATTCTTGCGTGTGTATTCATCCAATGCATCTCAACCAGCCCAATTTTTATTTTGTTTTGGATTTTTTTGTCTTCCTGATCATAAATTTTGGCATTCTCAAAAAAGGAAGTGGTTAGTATTAAGTTTATTTTTTTTGATAAGTTGGTTAATTGACCAATAAAATACTGACATATAGATAATGTTGTATGTTTGTCAGTATTCTATTGGTCAATTGACCAACTTACCAAAAAAAATAACTTCATGCTAATCGGATCCCTCAAAAAAATATTTTTAATTTTTAATTTTTCTATTTAGCCAACTCAATAGTACTCCCTCCGTCCCTTAATATAAGGGATGAAGGGAGTAGTTCATTAGCTCAAAAGTTTATATATATATATATATATATATATATATATATATATAGGGATTCCATCCACAACAATCGATTGTTGAGAACAACCTCTTTATTGTGCTTATAACCTTAACTGTCTTAGGCCTTAGACAATTTTTTTTTTTTTTTTTTTTTTATAAGCCGTTGTAGCGGCTGGGCCAAAAGGGGTTTCTCCCAACAACCGGTTGCTGTGGATGGATACCCATATATATATATATACTAACTATGTCTCGTGTCTCAAGCACTATATGGACGGTGAGATTTATCTCAAACTTTGGACGACATCAGTTCTATTTTGTTAAATAGATATAACCCAAACAAATTTTACTCCTTTAAAAGACCCCCCTCAAAAAAAAATACTATCTCCATTTAAAAAAAATTATCGTTTAAAGTTTTTACACATAGATTAAGAAAGTCATTTAATATTATCATTTAACAATTAAATTTTATTTGAAATTTTATCACTACCCCTTTATGGGAAGTTGAAAACTATTATACAAGGGAAAGAATTTCTTGACTATTAAATAATAATGTGATTTATTAAAATTATTTTTTTATAAAATACACTAATTTAGGTGCTATTTGAATACATATAATAAAAAATAAAATTGTATGGTCTTTAGAGTTGTACAATGGCGTCTTTATTCCAAAACCAAGGCCAATAATCAACTCAAGGTTTGTTAACACAATGTTACTAATTTTTCTGTATGCTAGATATAGCAAACTATTTTTCTTTATGCTAGATATAGCAAATTACTACATAAATATTAAAATTATACGTAACGTTTACATAGATAAAAACAAGGTTTTCAAATTCGGACCGGATCGCCGGTCGAATCGGAAAAAACCGGACTCGGTTCATTCAACGGTCCGGTTTGGACCACTAAACCACTTCTGCTAAAAAATCGTTCAGAACCGGTGTACCGGTGGTTGAACCGATTGACCCAGTGAACCAGTGACCGGTTCACGAGTTTGACCGGTTCTCTCCTTAAAGATTAAAAAAAAAAAATTACGGATTTTATTTTATTTTAGTAATTTAGTTGAGACTTTGTTTGGTATTTTATATTTTTTTGCATTCATTTTATCAAACACTTGAACTTGTGGTTGAATTTCGGAATTTGAATGTATCTTAGAGATATTTAGTTTTTTTTTTTTGTAGATAAATTGATTAATTTTACATATTTACTAAATATTATATACAATATATAATAATAATTAATATAATTAATTATTTATTATTTATTACATATTAATGACGTCACTGGGTCAATAACGGTCCGACCACTGATTGGACCAGTGACTCATCTACCCAGTAATTTTTTCGGTTCGATGACCGGTCCGGATTTAAAAACCTTGGATAAAAATATGCAATAAGTTGTTTATAAATTTAATCATGCTTTTGCACAAATTATCAAACTTATTAATTCAAATGGTTAAAGTGAGATTTTTGATTATATTCGGATTTGATAAATTCATAAAAATATCTTGATTTAGGCAAGCCAATCTTTTACCGCCTTCAGCGAGATTGTCGGTGGTATCACTATCACATCATCACCTCTAAGATCGCGATTTTTGCAGGATTTTCATTTTCTCTCTCTTCATGCTCTTCAAATCCAACAATGGGTTCTCTTCCTCCACCTTCACACTTTCCAATACCCTCAAAACAAACCCAAATCGACCCAACAAATCTCCTCAATCTCTTCCAATCCCAACAAAAATACCTCAATTATTTCTTCCAAAATCTAGACTTTTCTCAGACACTAACCTTCACCCAAACCCTCCTCAATTCCAATGGCACCATTTTCTTCACCGGCATTGGCAAATCCGGCTTCGTGGCCCAGAAAATCTCCCAAACGCTCGTTTCGGTCGGAATCCGATCTGGGTTCTTGCCGCCGGTCGACGCCCTCCACGGAGACATTGGAATTTTGACGGGTAAAGACATTTTGGTGTTGCTTAGTAAGAGTGGGAATACAGAGGAGTTGTTGAGGCTCGTGCCGTGCGCTAAGGCGAAAGGGGCGTATTTGATCTCGGTGACTTCGATTGAGGGAAATGCGTTGATGGGTTTGTGTGATTTGAATGTATTTTTGCCTCTGGAGAGAGAATTGTGCCCGTTTGATCTGGCGCCAGTGACATCGACTGCGATTCAGATGGTTTTTGGGGATACGGTGGCTATTGCTCTGATGGGGGCGATGAATTTTACTAGGAATGAGTATGCGGCGAATCATCCGGCTGGGCGGATTGGGAAGAGCTTGATTTTTAAGGTGAAGTTTGTTTTGGTTTGTTAATTTTGGAAATTGGTTTTTAGCTTTTGTTGTTGGATGTGGTTTATTACAAATCTAATCTATTTTGATATTTTCTTACTGAACTATCAGAAAAAAAGGAAAGAAAATATATTTAAATTGAGATTATGGGGTCAGCTTGGTTGTGGATGTATATCTGAATGTCAATTTTGTTACTAGAATGTTTAATCAAGGTTTATGAGAGTAGAGTTTGAAGTAATACTGTTTGGTTCTGGTGTATTGATTTTGCTTTATTTCATAATTAAAATGACTCACTTTTCATTAGGAACAGATTTTATGAAAAATAATGAAACAGGCAGAAAATATATTTAAATTGGGATTATGGGTTAGCTGGTTTAGAGATTGGGAATGGGATCTGCTTGTCGATGTATCTTTATATGTTAATTTTGTTACTAGAATGTTTAATCAAGGTTATAATTGCCTATGAGGGTTGAGTTTGAAGTAATACTGTTTGGTTCTGGGTATTGATTTTGCTGCAGTTCATTATTAAAATGACTCGCCTAGATTTTGTGCGATATAATGAAAGAGACAGAAAATATATATTTTTGTGGCGAAATAGTAGGCTGTGTTGTTTAATGGTTGGTTGTGGCCTAAGAAACTATTTGCATTGGTTATGTTTCAGGTAAAGGATGTTATGAAGAAGCAAGAGGAACTTCCAATCTGCAGGGAAGGTGATCTGATAATGGATCAGCTGGTGGAGCTAACTAGCAAAGGATGTGGGTGCCTTCTTGTTATCGATGATGAGCACCACCTGATTGGTACATTCACAGATGGTGATTTACGGCGGACACTGAAAGCAAGTGGGGAGGGGATTTTTAAACTGACAGTGGGAGAGATGTGCAATAGGTAATACTCATTATCATAGGGAGAATTACTAGTTTTCGAGTATTAGTGGGACTGTTAATAAATCTATAGGTTAAAATTTCACAACTATACTATATTGTTGATTTCAGCTAATCTTGATTTAATGCTTTATCATCAATCTGGGTAGATGGTGTTATATTTATGATCAGTGGGATGCTATACTTGTTTCCATCCCAATACTTTTCTCTATTTTACTTTTAGAATAGATTAATAGTTCAAAAGAGCTAATTTTGTTTATTTTATTTGGACTTTTTCTCCTAATACAGCTCTTGAAATGATCTCTTATTGCACTTTTGCAATGTAATATTCATACCTTTTCTTTTATATATTATTATTATTTTAATAAAGCTTGAACCCAAAAAGTGGAGCCAGAAAATATGATGAGAGAGTATCATGTGGACATGTTAAGTTAGGCCTACTTAAACTTCCTGCGAGGGGCAGGAGTGCTTTTAGATTTCTGCAGATGGGAAATAGGTTTCTTTTGTGCCTGACGCAAATTCACATTTACAATTCTGTATAATTTCAGGAACCCAAGGACAATCGGGCCTGATTTCATGGCAGTTGAGGCGATGCAGAAGATGGAGTCTCCACCATCTCCAGTTCAGTTCTTGCCTGTCATCAATCAGCAGAACATCCTAACTGGTATTGTTACATTGCACGGACTGGTCTCAGCCGGCTTGTGAATTTCGTATGGATGTACTCTAGATAATATCTTCCATTTTGTATTATTATCATTCTTTGTATTTTTTTACCAAATCCTCCGGCTAGGTGGTGTATATGTTCTTTTTAGATGATTTATATACTAGTGTAGAATATGATTTTTTTTGAAGATGGATGTACTCTAGATTCCGTCTTACATTTGTATGATTATAGTTCTTTATATTTTTGTACCAAGTCCTTGGGCAAGGTGGTGTATATGTTCTTTTAAATGATTCATAAATTAGTGAAGAATATGAAAGGGTTTGAAGTCTTCTTTGTTCTTATTATGACTCATTATCCCTCTCTTGGTGTAGACTTGCAGATGTTTTTTTGTATTTAATTTATCAATACTTGGGACCTGAAGACCATTTTTGGATCTTCATGCATACGTTAAATGTTCTTAGTATTTTGATTTTCATTTTTGGGGGGTTTGTAGAAACTCCGAACTTGAATCAACTCAGTCTTCACCAAGATAGCAGGAATGAATAGAGTTGAGATAGGCCAGGGAAGATATGAAGTTTTTTGGCTATATGCTTAACATATAGCCAAAATTTTTGACATCTTAACTCTTACTTAATTTTAGAGTTAATTAATTGGTGCAAAGTAAGAGGTCAAGTGTCAAAAATTTAAGTGGGGGAAAGGCAAAATAAGAACAGAGGATCTTCTCTTGCAATTTAGGGTATTAATGAACAAAGGAAGCGGATCCGATTAGCATGAAATTTAATTTTTGGTAAGTTGGTCAATTAATCAATAGAATGCTGACACACATAAAATCTCGTCAGCGTATCAGCACTCTATTGGTCAATTGACCAACTTATCCAAAAATAAACTCTGTGTTAACCACTTCCAAAGGAAGCAGCTATGGTAAAATGTGAGAATAGAGATGATATCTCAATTTAGGGTATTAATGAACATATTTCGCCAGTCTTGCTAGCAAATTGTCAAGACAGTTTTATCCCTTAGTCAGCCATAAATTGGGCTAAAAAGAGCATTAGTGACAATTTTAACCTAGCCGCTAGTCGCCTAGTCCTATTGGTGGCATGTGAATAAAATAATATAAACTGAAGGTATTTTAGTAACTTCTCGCGTTGCTAGAAAGAAATTGTCTGTCGCTATAACTTATGGCGATATACAATATATCCAGATCAATCTGGGCCTTTAGATTAAGGAATAGACGGTGTAAAATCAATTTGTTAGAATAGTGTGCATAACAAATATTTGTTATGGATCACTACACTACCCATATATATTTATATATAATATATAATTTAACAAACTTACACTCAATATAATATAAAATTTAATTATTATTATCACCTAAATTAATATGAAATGTTAAAAATTGATATGCTTGAACAATAACTATTATTTTTATCCAAATTGTTATCAATAATATTCCCTATGAACATTATTCCAGCAAACTGATTTGTTATCGTCTATTCGTTGATTTAAAGGCTCAAATTGATACAGATATATTGTCTTAGGGGTGAGCATGGTGCGGTTTGAAGCCCAAACCGCACCCGAAACCGTTAAGGTGCGGTTTGACAAATTCAAAATCGCACATAAAATTGTTTGTGATTGGTACGGTGCGGTTTTAAACTATGCGGTGCAGTTTCATTTGGTGCGGTTTCGGTTTCAAAACTAATTGAAACAACAAAAAGGTCTAAGCCTTCAATAGAATTTAACACAGAGCTCACATCGAGCAATTAGCTTAGTGACAGAGTGGGCAATGTGAATTATATCAAGCGTAGAACTTAAACACCTTCTGCTAAACATGTTAAATTCACCATCAAATCAAATAATAGTGACACATAAAATAATTTTAATTTATAATAAAGGAATGATGTTGTAAAACATACGTTATATAAAACAACGGAGACCATATATTCGATAACAAACAAGAAAGTTTATCTAGTTCTCCAAAAATTAAAAATATATACCAGAGATAGAATGAAATTTTATCCTATATTCTTACCTCAAATAGCCTTAACATACATACCAAGAGCCACACCCTGTACTTAATTGCCACATATTTTTTTCCCTGCCTGCCAATCATTTTTAAGGCCACTATGTCATTCTCTAGGCAGGGGCAAAGTTATGGTCCAAATGTGGGGTCAATTGACCCCACTCAATTTTTGAGATCACTTGAATTTTTTTTTTACCACACTCAATTTTTGACCCCACTCAAAAGGCAAACCGTGAACCATCAAAGCCTTTCGCGAGTAGTCGGTGTAAGACCCCAACTTATTATAAATAAAATCGAATTTCCTCTAATTATTATTGTGAATAATAAGGTATTAATTTGATATAATTCTCTGGTTATGGGTGAAATGTGAAAAGTGAAAATTTTACAAAATAAACAAGTGGTTATAAAATATTCATTTTGTCGGAGAATATTTATTTGGTCGTGGAATATTCTTTCTGTCGGGAAATATTCGTACGACGACGCAACCATTTGTGGGCCCCATAACGGATAATGGTCGGATGAAGAAAACGACAAATTTGAGTTTTTACAAATAATCTAACGGTAGTAGTTATTCACAATTAACCTTTGTTAAAATACGGTGTTTAAAATACGATGTCTGGCGTGATTGCGATGAAGACACGGTTTTTTGCACAATATTGTTGAATTATTGATTCTTACGTGAAAGGCACTATTCAATAATTGTTACAATAATTACTTGTCTTATATTTTATTTTTTTATTGATTCAATAATTCTTTGCGTTGATATTTTATATTATTGTTGTTTCAATAATTATCATCGCACAAGATTTCCCATTATCGGATCAATAATTCATATTATTTGAATAATATTATTAAATAGCATTATTGACAATGTCTAGAAAGTTCATCAAGGAGAGGTTTGGTCACCTAATTACGCTACCAAAGAAGAGAGAAATTCTTATTGAAAGCCCCTCTTTCACCAGGAGCGGCTGGTTGTCATAATTGTAATTCTGTAATATTATTTGTGAATAATTAATTATTGATTTATATGATAAGGAAATATTTATTTGATGTAGATATAAATGATGAATATATTTATTTTTTATGTGGATAAAAATGAAGGAATTAATTCTGAGGTGTTTTATCAGTATTTTGTCGGTGTAGAGGTATTAAAAATCATCAGTTTGTGAATTTCAGATTTTTATGTTTGGAATTTGGAAAAAGTCAAAGCTATAAAGTTGTAGAGAATTTTATTTCAGGCAAAATGGACATAAAATTCGTATTTTTCTGATAAACGAGCTATTTTCTATGAATTACTGAAGTTTTGGAAAATAAAATAATTTTTATTAAATTATGGGTGGGACCCACTTTTGTTTAACACATGTGGGCTGCCAAATTTTGTTCAAAGATGGCTGGTGGCTGAGCTTGGTCAAGAAGCATGCATAGAAAATAAGAAATGAAATATTAATATTCTATTATTTTAGTCTCCTATGGCGTTCTAGCATTTTCCTATAAATAGACGCTTAGGTTAGAATTGAAAATCACACCAGAAACAAGTTTTCTTTTTCTCTAGATTATCAAGCGTATTTTTGTGAGTATTTATATACTTTGAGAGTTCTTTATTAGATAAGTTTCCTTGAACTTTCTATCCGATATTACGATCGGAAATCTAATTATTTTGAGGTAAGGATATTATTTTCTTCATAAATGATATTATTTCTTTCGATATCATTATGCCAAAATATTGGTTTGAACTTTTATCAAATTTAGAACTTTTGTGTTTGAGTTCTTATTCACGTATACTGCAGACTTTATTCACGTATACGACCTTTCACTTATCATCGACACTATTCATCTAAAAATGAAATTTTCTTCTTTTTGTCCAAGATGTCTATTATGGTTACTATCTTTGATTGTATCCATGTTTTGATCTTTATTCTTGAATTTTGCTTCAAAATTGGTTATTATGGAGTATTATTGATCTTGGATAAACTATTATACGAATCCCTACTATTTGCCCTACATCTCCTCAATCGGATTCGTTTTTTTAAAATATTTTCATCATCCTCGGTCCTAAATGATGATATTACTAAATATCTTTGGCCTGTAGTGCAAAGATAAATGATTAATCGATGAATATCTTTGGCACGTAGTCTGAAAGATGAACATGTGTTAGAGATGAACACTGACCAATTTGGTGATACAAATGAATATCTTTGGCTTGTAGTGCAAAGATGAATATTTGATTCAAGATGTATATTGATTGATGTTACAGAGGATAAAATATTGATGATGGACTTTTAAATCTTAGAAGATAGTGGAATTCCTTCTCTACTTGACTCTTCTAATGGATTGATGTTTCCGCTGCAGTTGTTGATCTAAAACTTGTAGTCTATTATATTTTATCAGATTTTTCCTTGTTGAAGACTAATGATAATTTGTTGTATATTATCTTATTCATAATATTCTTTACTGGGCTAGTTGAGCTCACCCTTTTCCTTTTTGTTCCATTTTTCTTCTCGTGAGGTGAGAACATAGCAGGATCTAATGGGGTATGGAGTGATGGTTCTAGAAAGATGTTTTAGCGTCCTCACTATTTCGTAAAATAGTGTTTGAATAATTATAATGAGGACTTATTTGAGTGTGAATATTGTCTAGAAGACAATATTTGTATTTAAACTCACAGTATGTGTTGTCGTATTTTGCATGACAATTGTATTATTGAAGTTGTAGTTTGCTTTACATACCATGTATTTGGCGACTCGGAATGGGTGTTGTATACCTATTTTGGGGGCGTCCACGGTTGGTATCAAAGCTTAGGGATATGGTCTCTGGCGGAGATCGGGGAATAGAATTTGGAGGGGAGAGATGAGTAAATCCTTCGCTAGTGTGTCCTATCTAAGCTTATTTGTTGGTCACTCATAATATAGAGATATTATGTGATATGTTAATTTGTTTAATTAACCCTTGTTTTATATGGGCGATGTTTAAGAATGGTCATGAGAACGTTAACAATGGAGTGTATGAGGCGTGGAACAACCTTTAGTTACAAAACCGGAGAGAACATGCAACAGAAGGCAATAATCCTCCTGTAAACAATACTACCGAGCAAACGATGAGTGATGGAATGTTTAGGAGCTTTTTGCAGTTCATGAAAAATCAGACGTGGGAGACTCGTGTACAAAATACGGGTGGAAGTGATACCAACGTGTGGTCTGTCACAGCCAAGTAGTTCAAGGAGTTGGGACTTCCAGAATTTATTAGAAAGCCGGATCCGATCAAGGCGGAAACATGGGTCAAACAAATTACAAAGATATTCGATGTCTTGGGATGCACGGAGGAACAGAAGGTTCCATTCGCCACCTTTATGTTCCGCGGTGAGTAAACCACTCGGTGGAGTCTCAGAAGCGTACACTCACCGGCTTGCCGACTCAACATGTCTTGGGAAGCGTTTGAAACTATTCAATGACAAGTACTTTCCTGAAAGTATTCGTCATATGAAGGAGGTAGAGTTTATCAGACTTGAACAAAATAACATGACGGTGTCCCAGTACGAGGCGAAGTTTGCAGAGTTATCGAGGTTTGCACCTCATTTGGTCGAAAATGAGGAACGAATGACGAGGATGTTTCGAGAAGTCTAAAGCCCGAGATTCGCAATATCTTATATCTCATAAATTTTCTTTATATTCGGATGTTGTAAATGTGGGCTCAATTATTAGAGCGAGATAATGAGTATATGCAACCGAGGACCATAACTGTGGTCATCACCGGGTGACAACAAATCATCGAGCGATGATAACCAACGAGGAGGGAAAAATACAAACAAAGGCGGTAACCACTCGGGTGGTCATCGTGGCCATGATAATAGGAGAGGTGAGTCAAGTGGAAATTTCAGAAAGAGGAGATTCAACAATGACGGAAGACATCGCAGCAGAAGACCATCACCGACAACAAATTCTAGGGGAGGAGAATCGACCGCCGAGCTTAAATGTTACAAATGCGGAAAGAGGGACATATCATTAAATTGTCCACAACAATCCAAGGTATGTTACAACCGTGAAAAGGAAGGCCACATAGCTCGAGATTGTTCAGAGCAAAACCAAGTTCAACGGGGATGGTGACTCCAAGGGTCATCCGGATAAGTCGAAATCACGGTTCTCGGAAGAAGCGTTTGTCGTGGTCGCCAAAACGCGAGAACCCGAACGAGGTGAGTACGGTAAGCTAATCTTGAACTCTTGCGAAGTTTATACCTTACTTGAATCTGGGTCTACCCATTCTTTTATCTCTCCGCTTGTGCTCAACGCTTAAACTTGACTCAAGAAATTAGACTTTGATTTATCAATGGAGACTCCGTTGGGTGAAACTTTTGTTATATCCACTGTTTATAAATCTTGCTTAATCCAAGTTGACACTATCACATTACCTGTTGATCTTATCTCTTTAAAGATACTTGCTTTTGATGTGATTTTAGGAATTGATTGGTTAACCACTCATCATGCCAAAATTGATTGTTTTCGTAAGGTTGTTAGTTTTCATATTCCTAACCAACCTGTCATACGAATTCAAACAACTAAACCACTAAAATCATTCACTATCATATCAAGCCATAAAGATATTCGTTTATTGAAAAACGGATGTCAAGCTTTCTTAGCCCATGTTATGGATTTGAACAAAGACAAGTCAGATTTGAATAATATTTACATTGTTAGAGAATTTCTGATGTATTTCTGAAGAACTTCCGGTCACCCCGAACGTGATATTAAATTCTTTATTGACCTTGAACCGCATACAAAACCCATTTCTAAAATCCCATATCGAATGGCTCCTATTGAACTTCGTGGAGTTAAAAGTCCAAGTCTGAGGATTTATTAGACATCGGTTTTATTCGTCCCTAAGACATCTCCTTGGGGTGCTCTGTTTTATTCAGAAAAGAAGAAAGACGGGAGTATGCGACTTTTATATTGACTCTACGAGAATTGAACCATGTCACCATCAAGAATAGGTATCCGCTACCTCGCATTGATGACCTGTTCGACCAGTTGCAAGGAGCACAATTCTTTTCAAAGATCGATCTTCATTCTGGATATCATCAACTGAAGATTAAAATTGAGGATATTCCAAAGACTGTCTTCAGAACTCGGTACGGGCATTATGAATTCTTAGTCATGTCTTTTGGATTGACTAATGCTCCTGCTGCTTTCATGCATATGATGAACCGTGTATTCAAGGAATATTTGGATCAGTTTGTTGTTGTCTTTATTGATAACATCCTCATCTATTCCAAAAGCCGTGAAGATCATGAGCACCATTTGAAGCTGATACTTGAAAGGCTTCGTGAAAATAAGCTTTATGCCAAGCTGAAAAAAATGCGAGTTCTGGCTTGAGGAAGTAGCATTCCTTGGACACGACGTGTCAAAACATGGAGTATCTGTTGACCCGGCGAAGATTGAAGAAATATAAAGTTGGGAGCAACCGAAGTTGGTGACTGAAGTACGCAGCTTTCTGGGCTTAGTTGGTTATTATCGGAGATTCGTGGAAGGATTTTCTCGAATCGCTACTCCGTTAAATCAGCTGACTTGGAAAGATACAAAATTCGTATGGAGCGAGGAATGCGAGAAGAGTTTCCAAGAGCTCAAGAGGAGACTCATTTCGCACTGTTTTACAGCAATACCATCCGGTGCATGATGGATTTGTTATATCAAATGCTTGGGCAAAGGGTTAGGATGCGTTCTCATGCAACATGGGAAAGTCATAGCCTATGCCTCACGACAACTCAAAGAATATAAGAGGAATTATCCTACTCATGATCTAGAGTTGGTAGCGATGATTCATCGCGTTGAAAATTTGGAGACACTACTTGTATGGGAGAAAGTGGAGATTTATACGGACCATAAAAGCCTCAAATATTTCTTCACCAAAAAAGAACTCAACATGCGGCAACGAAGTTGGCTTGAAATATTGAAAGATTACGATCATACTATTCAATATCATCCCGAAAAGCGAATGTAGTGGTATTTATTGAGTAGAAGATCATATGCAGATCGAAGTGCGATATTGTCAATCTGAAAGGCCCATTCTGTATGACTTGCAAAGTATGGAGGTAGAATTAAAGACTCAGGGGACCCACATGATGATGTCGAATATACGAGTAGAACCGACTTTAATCGATAAAGTTAAAGTCGCTTTCAAGCTACGGACTGGAACCGATCGTATGAAGAAGAAAGTGCAAGAAGGAGCTATTCCGAAGCGAGAATCGATGAAGAAGGAATACTTAGATTCAACTCCAGACTTTGTGTTCCTAACGATTCTGATTTGAATCATAGAATCATGATGGAGGCACACAACACCCCGTTTGCAATCCATCCTGGGAGTACCAAAATGTATCATGATATTCGACATACATTTTGGTGGAACAATATGAAGAGAGAGATCGCGGAGTTTATCTTGAGGTGTTTATCTTGTCAACGTGTAAAGGCAGAGCATCAAGTGCCAAAGGGTCCATTACAACCACTTGAGATTCTGAAATGGAAGTGGGAACACATTACTATGGATTTCGTTACAGGTCTTCCCAAAGTTTCTCAAGGCATAGATGAGATTTGGGTTATTGTTGATAGATTAACCAAGTCTGCCCATTTCTTACCGATACGTGAGACTTATTCCCTTGAACGTCTTGCTCGCATGTACGTGAATGAGATTGTGAGATTGCATGGCATGCCAAGATCCATAGTTTCGGATCGTGACCCAAGATTCACTTCACGATTTTGGGTTAGCTTGCGAAAAGCTATGGGCGCGGATTTATTGATTGGGCTCAAAGATACCATCCTCAAACGGACGGACAATCGAGAGGACTATTCAAACCCTTGAAGATCTATTAAGACTTTGTGTCCTAGATTTTAAAGAAGTTGGGATAAGTACTTGCCACCGGTGGAATTCTCCTACAACAACAAAGCTTATCAAGCAAGTATAGGCATGACTCTATTTGAGGCGTTGCATAGACGAAAAGTGTCGCTCTCGGTATCTGGGACGAGGTGGGAGAAGCAACGTTGTTGGGACCAGAATTATTATGCATGACTACAGAAAAGATCCAAATGATTCGACAACGATTCAAACCCTCACAAGATCGACAAAAGAGTTATGTTGATCTTCATAGAAAGGATGTGGAGTTTAATATTGAGATCATGTATTGTTACGTGTTGCTCCATGGAAGGGAGTTACAAGATTTGGAAGAGAGAAAGCTCAATCCACGATTTTTGGTCCATTTGAGATTCTTGGCCCGAATAGAAATGTGGCCTATAGACTCGCATTACCTCCAAGTATGTCGTGTTCATAATGTTTTTCACATATCCATGCTTCGTAAATATGTGAAAGACCCGAACCATATTATTGCGTTAGAACCAGACAAGATAGCCGAAGATTTAACGTACGAAGAAGTACCTGTTAAGATCTTGGATAGGAAAAAACATGTCCTACGCACCAAGGTTATACCACAAGTTAAGGTTTTGTGGAGAAACCATGCTATTGAAGAAATAACCCGGGAGTTGGAATCGTAAATGAAAGCGAGGTATCCACACCTTTTGAAACACCATATATGTATTATGTCAATTTCGAGGACGAAATTTCATAAGGAGGGGAGGTTGTAAGACCCCAACTTATTATAAATAAAATCGAATTTCCTCTAATTATTATTGTGAATAATAAGGTATTAATTTGATATAATTCTCTGGTTATGGGTGAAATATAAAAATTTTACAAAATAAGCAAGTGGTTATAAAATATTCATTTTTTTGGGAAATATTTATTTGGTCGTGGAATATTCTTTTCTGCGCTTGGGAATATTCGTATGCGCCACCTTGACCATTTGTGGGCCCCATAACGGATAATGGTCTGATGAAGAAAAAAATGACAAATTTGAGTTTTACACAAATAACAGTAGTTTGTTATCGTTATCTTGTTGGAATACCCTTATGGTTAAAATACAATAATACGCATGCGGCAAGAAGCAGCACGCCAGCTTTGTACAGTATTGTTGAATTATTGATTCTTACGTAAGAAGGCACTACTCAATAATTGTAGATAATGAGTAGGATAATTCCTCTCATATTCTTTAAGTTATCGCGAGGCAAAGGCTATGACTTTCCCACGTTGCATGAGAACACATCCTAACCCTTTGCCTGAAGCATCGCTGTAGATAACAAATCCATCCGAACCAGATGGTATTGTCAAAATAGGTTCCGACATGAGTCACATCTTGAGCTCTTGGAAAATCTTCTCGCATTCCTCGCTCCATACGAATTTTGTATCTTTACGAGTCAGCTGAGTTAACGGAGTAGAGATTCGAGAAAATCCTTTAACGAATCTCCGATAATAACCAACTAAGCCTAGAAAGCTACGTATTTCGATTACTGACTTAGGTTGCTCTTAACTGTGACTCATATCCCAACCTTGGATAACACGTCACAATGACACCTATCGCTTTACTATCGCATACGAATATGGTGTCCCCCTACGGAGAGTCCGGCTTCTGTATTCCACAAAAGAAGTCACCAGAGATAGAGGCTCGGTTATCAACTTCTATAGTTGGGTTTTAACTCAAGTTCAATAGGAGCCATTCGATATGAGATTTTAGAAATGGGTTTTGTACCGGTTCAAAGTCGATACAAAATTCAATATCACGCCTGGGGAGTAGGCCAGAAATTTTTCGTGAAATACGTCGAAATTTACTAACAATGTAAATATCATTCAAATCGGCGTATTTTTTGTTCAAGTCTATAACATGGCTAAGAAAGCTTGACATCCGTTTTTCAATAAACGAATGACTTTACGACTTGATATGAAAGAGTTTAACTTCAATGGTTTGGTTGCTTGAATTCGAATAACAGGTTGCTTAGGAATATGAAAACTAACAACCTTACGAAAGTAATCAATTTTGGCATGATGAGTAGTTAACCTTAAAATCACATCAAAAACAAATATCTTTAAAGAAATAAGGTCAATAGGTAATGTGATAGTGCCAACCTGAATCAAGCAAGATTTCTAAACAGTGGATGAAATGAAAGTTTCTCCTAACGGAGTCTCCACAGATAGGTCAAAGTCTAATTTCTCTAGAGTCAAGTTTAAACGTTGAACGCAAGCAAGAGAGATAAAAGAATGGGTAGAACCGGTATCTAATAAGGTATAGACTTCGCAAGAATTTATAATTAACTAACCCGTGATACCTTCGTTCAAGTTCCTCGCGTTTTGGGCAGTCACGACAAACGCTCTTCCAGGAACCGTTGACTTTGACTTGTTCGTATCCGCCTCTGGTGCCACCATCCCAACTGGACTTAACTTTGCTATAGAGTACATTCCACCCGTCATTGCTTCGTCGAATTCCTTATCCATGATTTCAATCATTACTCTTCGATCCATATCGAATTGGGGTTGACCGCTCTGCATAGGGTAATTCTGAACTCGATGTTGGATTCTCTCAATTGCTGTCCAAAAAGTGAAATCCATTTCATCTATTTTGGCCTTATTGGATCGGACGTCTTTTTCTAGAATATCAACGTGTCGTGTAGCTTTTACCCATGCATCCTCCATTCTCATTCGTTTGGTTGCTTCTTCTTTCATCAGAACTTTGATCATAGCATTCTCAGATTCCAGCTCTAATATCTTATACTTTGCCAAAGAGTGCTTCTGTTCAAGCATTGCACATCGGGTAACATAATTTAGAATTGTTGCATCTCTTTGCTCCACGGCCGCTTTGCTTTCAAATTGCTTCTTCTAACTCATGAATACGATTTTGTAATTCTAAATTTTGATCATAAAATTCTTCTAATAAATTCTCCTCAGGTTCCTCTTCTTCCTCTTCTTCTTCACTCTCAGCTGCTACCTCTGTGACTATCTCGGGTGCAACTATTAATTCTTCACTCACCACATGGATATATCTAATTCCTTCTTCGCTTGACATCACATTAGCCTGGTTGGTGATTAAAGGTGTCTCCACAATCTCATTCGCTCTATTGTTAACGTTCTCAGTTGCCATTCTTAAATACTGCCATAAAACAAGGGTTAATTAAAAAAAATTAACATACCACATAATATCCCTATACTTTGACCAACCAACAAATAAGCTTAGGTAGGACACACTAGCGAAGGATTTACTCGTCTCTCCCCTCCTAGTTCTATTCCCCGATCTCCTGCCAGAGATCATATCTCTAAGCTCTGATACCAACTGTGACGCCCCCAAAATAGGTATACAACACCCATTCTGAGTCGCCAAATACATGGTACAGAAACAACTACAACTTCATTAATACAACATAAAAACTGTGAGTTTAAATACAAATATTGTCATCTAGACAATATCCACACTCAAATAAGTCCTCATTATAATTATTAAAACACTATTTTATAGAATAGTGAGGACTACTAAAACCACTTCTAGAACCATTGTGACGCCCCCAAAATTAGGTATACGTCACCCATCTTGGGTCGCCACTTATATGGTACAAAATTCAAATACAACTTAATAATACAACTGTCGTGTACAATACGACAAAACATAAACTGTGAGTTTGAATACAAATATTGTATACTAGAGATTATATAAACTCAAAAGGAGTCCTTATTACAATTATTATTACACTATTTTACAGAATAGTGAGGACTACTAATGCTATCATCTTGTCCGTCACTCCGTTCCCCGACTAGTCCCTGCTACGTTCTCATTTCCTGAAGAAAACAATAAAAGTAAAAGGGTGAGCTCAACTAGCCCAGTAGGAAATATTATGACTAAGATAATGCAGAATATATTATCGTTAGCCTTCAACAGTGTTAAACTGATACAATATAACAACCATCAAGTTTAATCTGCAATGAACAAGCAATCCATTAAAAGAGTCAATTAGAGAATAAAATCTACTATCTTTTATGATTTAGAAGGTTTTTCATCACTTTTATCACGGGACTCGACAATAAATAATCCACATCATCGAATCACCCCCGCACTACTACGGCCAAGGATATTCTTTAAGTAACCGACCACAATTATCCATGCACTACGGGCCAAAAATATTTGTGTATTCATTAATGGTCATGATCATGCCAACAATCGTCCATCAATGCACTACGGGCCAATGAGGACTTTTAGCACATCATTTATAACATTACGGTCATGATTACAATCAATAATCCCTCGGTCATAATCATACCAAGTCCATTTATGCACTATAGGCCATGTATGACTTTCAACAAAATATAAACATGAGGATGATGACAATGATATAAGAATTCAATAAAACAAGTTCAAGAATTATTTTATCCAGAACTAATAATGTCCAAATTGTCAACATGATACGCTTTTGTAGAGTAAAATTCAAGAATGCTCGGAAGAATATTTTCACGAAAAGATATCTTTGGATGAAGCCTTGAAATATCAAGGATATTCCACTAATTTCATGGAGTATAAAGTCAAAACTTTAACCAACCGAGTATAATAAGGAATGGAATAACAAAAAAAATCACCGAGCATGCGATAGACAGCCTTGCATGACGAGTTATTCCAATGTAATAATAAATAACGGAATCAGTCCCAGCGTAAAACGCATGCATGGATATTCCAATGTAATAATAAAGACGAAAATCGGTCCGGCGTAAAATGCATGCATGTGATATTCCAACAGAATAATAAAGACGGAATCAGTCCGACGTAAAAGCGTATAGAACGTGGATATTCCAATGTAATAATAAAAGATTTTAATCGGTCCGTACAGAAACGCATGAGCAGGATATTCCAATGTAATAATAAAGATTTTATCGGTCCTAAGTAAACGCATGCAGGATATTCCAATGTAATAATAAAGATTTTAACCCGTGTCCCAAGTAGAACGCATGATGATGATGTTCCAATGAATGATAAAGAATGGAACAATGTAATAATTTCACCAAATATAGGGTAGCCCAGCGTGATACAAAGTTATTCAACGTAATAATAAGAATGGAATAACAAGTTCTCTTCATAGATAAGAAAAGAAATAATACTCCCCACCTAAAAAGCTGGAAACCCCGGAATAGTGAGTAGTATTTCTCTTCTTCTTTCTCTCTATAATTTCTCTCTATAATAATCGCTCTAAAGCTTTTGTGAATTGGTGAGAAATGAAGGAAGAATGAGCTCATTTATAGGAAAATATAGTTTCGATAATTACGCGACGTTTGGGGCTCGAAAATTACAAAGACAATACCTTCAACTTTTCTTTCATTTTTAATTTAGTCCTCGCAAGTATTATCAATCTTGCACCAACTCCCCTAATAGTAAATAATGTGAATCAATAGTTCAATTATGTGAATCAATAGTATAATCATGTGAAAAAATACGAATTACAAAGATAAAGACTCCATCTATACCTCAATTTTAACTTAGTCATTACAAGTATTATCAATCTTGCACCAACTCCCCTAATAGTAAATAATGTGATTCAATAGTACACATATGAACAAATAGTTATATAAGCATGTGAATTAGTAGCAATTAATTGCTCATTTATCCGATAAATTACCCGATTTATCAATATAACCCTGAGACATCAATTATCATCGGAATAAATGTCGATTTTCACTAACACAAACAATTCCAACATAATGAAACTATTTTTATCAAAAATATAAATTTTAAAATTTTAAAGTTTAACTTTTCCCCCAAAAAGTCAATCTGTTGACTTTTTGACCAAATAGTGAATCTTGGAAAATTTTGTGTTTATAGACTATTTTTACTAATTTAAATGCTTCGGACTCAAATATCACGTCCGCGTCTCCAAATTCAATTCCAAACAACATTCATCATTAATATTATAACTCATAATATTTATCAACCGTGTCGTTCCTGGAAAGCAGGGGCTTTCCAATAAGGATTTCTCCTGATGGGCGCAATTAGGTGACCAAACCTCTCGATGTAACTTCTAGACATTGTAAATATTGCGCTTTATAATATGAATAACTTTGTCATCTCAAGTATTGATTTAATAAAAAACATTTTATGCAGATGATAATCTTGACCATAATTGAATCCATAATATGATAGATATGATTCAAAGAATTATCATAGCAATAATTGAGTATAATCGAGTGACTTCTCACGTAAGCATCAATAATCAATACTGAGTGTCTACTATGCAACCCATGCCATTCATCGTACTTTTAACACCGGGTGTTTCAACGAGCTAACGGTAAAACTTCCGCCGTTATTTTCATAAAAGTATTTTTGTCGCTTTCTCGATCCGACAATAATTACATTGTTGGGTCCACCAATGATTGTGCCATTGTCTTTAATATTCCCTGTTAAATTGAATATTCCCCAACCAATCGAATATTATATAACAACTTGCGTACTTTGCAAAATTTGTAAATATTACCCACAACTATAACATTATATCAAATCCACACCATAATATTCAAAAATATATTTCGAGAAAATTTAATCTTTATTCAAAAAGTTGGGGTCTTACAACCATCATTCTACACCCCGACTAGTACTTGCTACATTCTCGCCTCCTGAGAAGAAAAATGGAACAACAAGGAAAATGGTGAGCTCAACTAGCCCAGTAAAGAACATTATGACTAAGATAATATAGAACAAATTATCGTTAGTCTTCAACAGGGAAAAAACTGATAAAATATAATAGACAATAAGTTTCAGATCAATATTCGCAGCGGAAACAATAATTCATAGAAGAGTTACGTAGAGAATGAAATCTACTATTATCTATGAATTTAAAAGTCCATCATCAATATTTTATCCCTGTAACATCAATCAATATATATCTGAAATCAAATATTCATCTTTGTACTACATGCCAAAGATATTCATCAGGTGGTCATGTTCATCTAAACACCTGTTCATCTTTGCACTACGGGCCAAAGATATTCATCAGAAATCATTCATCTTTGCACTACAGGCCAAAGATATTCAATTATATCATCATTTAGACTTTTAGGATGATGAAAAATATTTTAAGAAAAGCGAATCCAAAGGAAACAAAAGAATAAATATTAAGGATTCGTACTTTAAACAATCCAAGTTCAAAAATACTTCATAAATAACCGTGGTGGAGTAAAATTCAAGAATGAAGACCAAAACATAGATCCAATCAAAGATAGGAATCATAATAGACAATCTTGGACACGTAAAAAAAATTTAATTTTTACGTGAATAGTGTCATATTCGTGAATAGTCTTGGTGATCGTGAATAAGTAACTCAAACACTAAAAGATAGAAATTTTACAAAAAATCATCATGCTTCGTGAATAGTAACTCGTGAATAAAGACTCATGAATAGTAATTAGTGAATAGTAACCCCGACATGAAAAGTTCCAAATTTGATAAAATTCGGACCAATATTTTGGCATAATGATATTGAAGAAATAATATCACTTCTGAAGAAAATAACATCCCTTACCTCGAAAAGAATAAATACTTACATTGGAATCTTCGGATATAGTCTTTGAAAGAACTTACAAGTATAAAGATACACAAAAGTACTAAAATACTCACAAAAATACGCTCGATATTATAGAGAGAAGAGAAATCTTTAGTTTACATTGTGATTTTCAATTCTAACCTAAGCACCTATTTATAGAAAAATGCTTAGAACACCAAAAGCGAGAAAATTTAATATAATATTAATATATATATATATATATATATATATATATAATATATATATATATATATATATATATATAAAATTTCAAGCACACCTTTGAAATCGATCTTAGCATTTCTCATATGCCAATCTTCTTGAAAAAAAGGTAAGAAAAACGTTTTTCATAAATAAAATATTTAAAACTTCCAAAAATCAATTATTTTGGAACTACGGAACTTCAATAATTCATATTAATTCTCTAAATTAAGGAATCCTAATTGCATACTAATTCTCTAAATTAAGGAATCCTAATTGCACTAATATTGTAAATAAATATAAAAGTGTATTAATTATGTAATATTTTATGAGTGAACTATTGTTGTAATTATTTTTAAAAATGTAATAGAATATGTAATTGTTCCTTAATTTAATCACTTTATTTATGGGTTTAGTAATTAATTATGTGGCCTATAAATAATATTCCTAATACTCCCTCCGTCCCAGGATAAAAGTTTTGGTGAATTTTTCACGCATATTAAGAAGAAGAATAAAATGACAAAATTATTCATAATAATGTCATTAAATATGGAGAGAGAATTAGAATAAGAAAACTATGAGATATTTAATGCTACGGGCATAATAAGAAAAAATGTGTAAAAATTTGGTTATTAAAAGAAAGTGAACATTTAACATAGGACTATCCAAAATAGTAATAATGACTTTTATCCTGGGACGGAAGGAGTAGTATTCAGCATAATGGGCCATAGGGTTTCATAATCTTGATGTACGATTTTGACCCTTAGCTATTCTATAAATAAAATAGTTAGGATTTGGTTCCAATTGTCGTCTCAAGAATTTTATATACGCACCTATACATCCATCCTAACATTAAGAGATGCAATTGAAGACCTTCACCCTTAAGCGCAGCGGAAGTATGATACATACAAGATGGTTTCTCTTAATTCATGTAAGTACTTAATATTATTATTATTGATTTTATTTTATTCTATGCAATAAATGTTCAAGTATAATTAAATTAACAAGAATAGCAGAGTAGTAAATATTACAGAGTACATAAAAGCATCAACACAGTCCTCTAGTAATACTAGCCGATGAACGGACAATACATTACCAACACAACACAGACGAACAATAGCAACACAACGCAGACAAACCAATAAAAAGATGAATAACTGCACATCAATTTTGCCATTTAGTTTTATCTGGATCTAGGACCATGTATTCTGTCAGTGTTTACAACATTGAATATGGTTTTGGCTCTTGACTTGCATTCTCTTTGGTATGATAACTTGGCTTTGACTAGGTAGAAAATTATTTTAACCTGCGGACGGTTTGTGATCACTATTTTTGATCCATATCAAATACATGATATGACTATTAACATATTTATATATACACTAGCTGTGTCCCGTGCTTCCGGCACTACATGGACGGTGTAATTTATTTCAAACTTTGGACGGCTTTGATGATTTATTAGGGTGAGCGGAAAATTCAAAATCAGTTATATTTTGTTAGATAGATATGAGAAATGATTTATAGCAGTTACTTGTTATGGATTAAAAATAGGTGAATATCATAATACCCATCCAAAACCAGCGTTGCTCAACAAATTGGGGCAATTAAGATGTAGCAGACTTCGGGCTCGTTCGGTAACGACTTATTTTAAAATGATTTAAAGTTAAAATTTAAATTGATTTATAAGTCATTTTAAATTGTGACTTATAAGTAAAACCGTTTGACACCATATAAGTCAAAATTTAAGTTAAAATAAGTTATGAAGATATTCGAAATAATGATTTATAAGTTAAAATAAAATATAAAAACTAATAAGAAGAACATTAATAAAAAGATACATTGATTTAATATCATATCATAAGAATCACTATTTTTTCATTAAATAAAATACTAAAATAAATAAATATTATATATATATATATATAATATTATATTGTATTGTATCAATTATATATATTTATTTACTTATATGGGTGATAATATTTTTGTCTTACTAAATTTTTTATTACTTTACGTGGGAGAGAAAAAATAGATATTAGGTTAAAAGAATAAAAATATAATTTAGCACAATAGAATAGGGGTAAAATGAACTGATCAAATCAACTTATTAGGAATAATTTATATGTCATTTTTATTTATTTTAACTTATAAATCAATTTAAAAAATAAGCATGGTAGAAATGACTTATATAAGTTGGATCATTGCCGAAGAGGGCCTCATCCCCTCCATGCGACAACACGGCCAATTCATCCTAATCCTAGCCGATCTCAACCTGCGGTCATCAGGGTTGCTCGTCAAATTGGGGCACGCAACATCAATGCCAATTCATCCCAATCTCAGCCGATCTCAACCTACGGTCACCATAGCAGCATCACAAGCAGCGTAATTCCACCAATAAATTGATATTAATCGGTAAGAATTTTGGGTGTTGATGTTATTATGTGAAAAATACTTATCGTGGAGAGCAGATCCAAAGGGACAGGAAATTTGTGTCCCTCCACTTACGAGTGCCACATAGGGACAGAAGAATTAGGGACAGAGGATCTACTCTACTTATCGTGTCTCCTTCATGATTGATATCATTGGTTGTATTGTCGTCGTGAAAAAAAATACTCTGATTGATTTCATTGGTTGTGATTAATGTGGGTTTGGAAAAATTCTGCAAGCGTACTTTTTAAATTACTTCCCTTGACTGGCGTTTAGTTGCATTGACTTTTTCTAATTTGACTTTTGCTTACGTGAATTTGGAAAAATTATGCGTGGACTGTTTAAATTACTTCCGTTGACTAACGTTTAGTTGCATTGACTTGGGGATAATATTATGTGCTACTAATTTCCCCCCACATCCGCTATTATTAGTAGTGGTGGATGACTTAGCTTTAGATTTAATCTCCTTTGTTGGATTTGTTTTTGGACGAGTATAGCAAACACTTACTACTCCCTCCTATTCATATTAAATGTCTTTTTAGAGAATTTTATTTTGGAAGTATTGTTTTGGAATCCTATGTAATATTGCAATTTTTTTTCTAATTATTTAATATATATTCCATATATATATAAATAATTAATTAGGAATACAAAAGATATTTTGTGTTATTTCTTAATAAGTGTGCTTAACTCTAAAAAGACATTTAATATGAATAGGAGAGAGTATGAATTATTTTCATATATATATATGGAAAATATTATGTCAGCCAAACTTGACAAAACGAAGAAATTTTACTCTTCTATTTTTGGGTTTTATTAAAAAAATTAAATTTTAAATTTTATACAAAACTACATTATTTTATTAAGTAGTCTTAGTCTTGGCTAAGACTGCCTTAGATTACCTTTCTCCATATATATATATAAAAAATGTTATATAAGTCCTATATGAAAAATGTTATCTAAGTCAATGTCTTAGCCAAACTTGACCAGGACAATTTAACAAAAGAACGTAGTTTTATCCCTTCTGAATATAATTGAAGGCTTGAAGTTTAGGGCATGTGTTGTATTTTATTTGAATTTCTAAATAAATAAAAAAGGTATGGATTGTGATTTTTATGTGCTTTTTAACTGAAGTCTATATTAGGTGAATTTTATTTAATTATACAAGTGCCCCCTTTTTTGAACTTCCTGTGCCACCTACTTGCTTTGATGTTTGTGCTATACCTGTGTCCAGTGTCCAGTGTCCAGTTATATTGTTATACTCCAGCTCACGCAACTAGTTCTTTTGTTTATTTATGCTAGTAACTAAAACTAAGTAACTTGTGTTTTCTTTAGGATTTTATATTAATAATTATGTACACATTATAGATCTTCTTTATGTGAAACTATGAAAGGTATTAAGACTTCAATCAACTTTGTAATAACTTTGTTTTTTGTTTTTTGTTTTTTTTTTTTTTTTTTATCTCCATTCAAGTAAGAAAATGGCAGAGGCTGTTGTTTCTTTGGTTGTGGAAAGGCTTGATGATTTGCTGATTGAAGAAGCAATTGTTTTAGGTGGGGTGAGTGATCAATTTGAAGAAATACTAGCAGAGTTAAGGTGGATTCAAGGGTTCTTGAAATATGCCGACACAAGAAAAGAACCAAGGGTCCGAGTTTGGGTTGCTGATGTACGAAAACTTGCCTATGATGCTGAAGACATTCTTGAAAGTTTTGCTCTCAAAGTTTTGTACAAGAAAAAAGGAGGTATCAAGAACATTTTCAAGAGATATGCATGCATTCTCAACCAACGCATAGCCCAGTACAAATATGGATCAGACATCAAAGGTTTCAGAAGCAAGATCTCTGAGCTCAAAGCACGTTTAGGAGAATATGACATGAGATTCATATCGCAAGGAGAATCCTCAAGTTCTACCAATGAAAGACAGAGTAAGTTGACACGCTTTTACTCTTTCAGAAATGTGGTCGAACAAGAAGTTGTTGGGTTCAAGGAGGATTTAGAACATTTAGTCAAAATCTTGGCAAGCAACGAAGGTAGTAGTGATACATGTTATCGGGTTGTTTCCATATGTGGAATGGGCGGTTTGGGTAAGACCACCCTTGCTAAGAAGATATACATTACCCCAACTATCAAAAGTCATTTTGAGAGTTTAGCTTGGATTTCTATATCCCAGAATTTGCAGAAAAGAAATGTCTTGCAAAGAATCCTTGTTCAACTTGTCCCAGATCCAGAGAAGAGGAAGGAGATTCTCGAGTTAAGTGAAGACGATTTAGTGAAGCAAATTTTGGCAGTCCAACAAATTAAGAATTGCCTAGTAGTTGTTGATGATATTTGGACAAAAGATGCTTGGGATTGCTTGAAAGCTGCCTTCCCAACTGGACATCCGAAGAGCAAATTATTACTCACAAGCTATATAATATAGAAGTAGCTAAGCATTTTTGTAGACCCAGAAAATCTTTCCTTTACCAACCACAATATTGGATTTTGTCTGAAGATGAAAGTTAAATAAGCTACTTGCGTTATGAATTTTGAGCACTAACAAAGAAAAATCTTAAATTTGATACAAAACTAAATTATCACTTAATTTAGTTACTCCTCATTATATATTTTATATATGAAATGTTTCAAGTCTGGTTTGCCATCCATTTTTTAGTATCTGTATGCACCCTAAACTCCAAAATCTATTATCAGATGCCTCTTGTGCTTATGTAGCTCACAATATTAGCGTTAAATTTAGTTGAATAATAATAGTAATAGTTTCCTTACTAAATTAGTCTAATAAATAAATTAAAATCCAGTGCAACTTGAATTTCAAAATTATATTCAGATTGGTATTCCAAGAAAAATTCTAATTTTAAATCACCTATATACAATTAAATCCTACTATATAATTTCATAATTTACATGTGATGATAAGTTTTGCCAATACAATTAAATTCTTTACATGTGAACATATGACGACAAGTTTTACCTCTTAGGTACTGGTTGTTGGTTTGCAGAGAACAGTTTTGTCAAACAAATGGAGGAGTTGGGGAGGAAAATGGTTAAGCATTGTAAAGGTCTTCCGTTAGCTATAGTTGTGCTTGGAGGAATATTGGTAACCAAACCGAGCTTGACACAGTGGGAGGCGGTGTTTGATAATGTCGAGAGATCCTTAAGGAAGGGCAGAGGCCTAGGACAAGAACATCAAAGGGAAGTACTCGAGATATTAGTTTTGAGTTACACTGACTTGCCATATCAGTTAAAACCTTGTTTTATTTATTTAGGTACATTTTTGGAAGATTCTGTGATCGAGGCCGAGAAATTATATCAAATGTGGATGGCTGAAGGGTTGTTGTTGAAGAAGGACCGAAGAGAAGGAGAAACAATGATGGATGTGGCAGAATGTTATCTAGGCGAATTGGCGCATAGGTGTATGGTTGAGGTAAAAATAGAAGCAAACGAGTCATATATAAGAAAGTTCAAGTCTTGCCGCATACATGACCTGATGAGAGACCTATCCATATCCAAAGCAGAAGAGGAAGACTTTTTCAAGCCCCTTGACTATCGGCATGACAATCAGCTTCTGCAATCTTCTTCGATCAATTATACTCGACGTCTTGTGATCAATCATACTGACAAAGACATTACTAGTAAAGATATTTCTCTGGACAATGAAGCCATTCGCCACTTACGGTCATTACTCTTCAACGCTACCGACTTGTTCGCTGGACGTATGCCACAAATTCTTAGATCAGATCTTGCCAAATTCAACTTACTCAGAGTTTTATCTATGGAAGGCCTACTTCTGGACATGGAACCCACCTTAAAGGAGGCATGTTGCTATTTACATGATGACTACAAGAGAAGGCGAGCAATAGGGTGCCTAAAACGCCTGAGATACTTGAGCTTGAGAGGGTCCTACTCACAAATGTTTCCATCATTAGCCAACAAGGAATACTTGCAAACCCTCGACCTGCGGATAGTTGGAGACGTGGTCTATGTTCTTTCAAGCAGCGCAAAATCTATGCTAAAAGGGATGGGGCGATTGCGGCATCTATATCTTCCTAAAGGAAGAGTTGAGGTAATCCTTGGGAAAGATAAATTACGGCTAGATGATTTGCCCAACTTGGAGACCCTGAAAAACTTTGATTCAACATGGTGCGAGATGAAAGATATTTTCAAATTAACCAATCTCCGTAAACTGACAGCATTTGCATCCTGTGTTGAAGATCTATCAGGGATGATCAATTACCACTCGAGCACTAGTTCCAGAAATCTCTGCTACTCATCCCTTACTTTGACTAACAGAGATTTCAGCTTTCATGAAGGGCCATCTCTTTTAGGACAGCTGGTGCATACCGGGGGTTGCGGAGTTCATAAGTTGAAGCTAATTGAATGTAAAGGGAAGTTACTACAAGCAATCGACTATATCAATATCTCATCAAACCTCACCACTTTAATAATAATTGATCCTAAATATGAGGAGCAAGACCCAATGCCAATAGTAGGGAAATTGTCTAATCTACGCAGGTTCTCCTTGGGCTACGATTCTCGAATGACCGAATTGGTCTGCTCTGCTACAAGTTTCCCTCGGCTCAGAGTTCTACGACTCCGTTCCTTGCGCAGCTTAGAGAGGTGGAGGGTGGATGAAGGAGCCATGCCCCGTCTGTCTGAATTAAAAATTGATGATTGTCCCAGATTGAAGATGCTTCCGGATGGAATGATATTCCTCACTGCCCTCAAGGACATGGAAATTAATTATATGCCACAAGTTTTCAATGATGGGATTCGAGTGGTAAATGGCAAACAAGGACAAGACTTTCACAAAGTTGGACACATCCCTTCCATAACATTTCGGTCAATGTTTTGAGTAGTAGTGGTAGTAATTCTATATCAAAATATAATTGTTTTGAGTTTTGAAAATGATAAGCTGAACTAATCAAAGGCACACAACATGCTTATTATAATAATTACAGTGGTAATTTGAAGTCTATAATTTCTATTATCTGATAAGCTGACATTTACTACTTTCTTATATGGTGTCTCCCGCAGCCCTGCAACATATATACAACCATGGTATACATAAAATTTGCTATTTCAAAAATTTACAAGGGGAATGATATGTACTCATCACAAACAGTTCCCAACCCATATTGAACACAAAGAATCCAGCACACAATTACAATGGTAAATAATGGCCAATTAACTCAAACTTTGGCCAAAGCTGCAACTTCTAATGCTTTAACTTCTTCGAAAGATTAAAAAAATAATCTTTCGGAGAAGTTAAATATAGCTACAAAAGTAAACATTAGTTCGATATATGTAATAAACTTGCGTCTCCTAATTTGTTTTGAGTAATGATTACAAATAATAACTTCTTTGTGGAGTAAAATTTAAGAATAATATTCATGTATCAAAAATAATTTGGACAGAAAAAAAATCAATTTTTGTCATGAATAGTACCCTGGGTGAATAGTACCGTATGTATGAATAGTGGCGTATGTATGAATAGTACCCATGAATAGTACTCCGGCATAAAAAGCTTAAAATTTAACAAGAATGTCCAGAAAAATATTCTTGTGAAACGATACTAGATGAAACGCAAATTTCAAGAATATTCTACTAATTTCAAGGAGTATAGAAGCAATGCTTATCAACATAAGTGTAGAATTAGGAATATGAAACGAAATAATATTACTTACATACTACAGAGTATGGAAGAAAATATTATTTCTTACGAATATTGAACAAAAATAATATCTTTTACAACTGTTGAACGAAAATAATATTTCTTACGAATATTGAACGAAAATAAAATTCCTTACGAATATTGAATGAAAATAAAATTCCTTACGAATACGAAAAATAATATCGTAATCGAATATGAAATAAATAATACCCTTTACCTTAAAAGGAGAGTATTTCTGACTGGTATGACAGAGATATTGTAAGACCCCAACTTTTATGAATAAAGAATAATTTTCTCGAATTATATTTTTGAATATTATGGTGTTGATTTGATATAATGTTATAGTTGTAGGTAATATTTACAAATTTTGCAAAGTAAGCAAGTGGTTATATAATATTCGATTGGTCGGGGAATATTCTTTTTGTCGGGGAATATTAAATGCGACGGCACAATCATTGGTGGACCCCCTAACGGAAGTATTGTCGTAGTTAAAAGCGACAAAATTATCTTTCTATAAAAATAACGGCGGAGGTGTTCACGTTAAAACCTGCTTGAACTACCCAGTAGTAAAAGTATGCGATGTCGTGTGGTTGCGTAGTAAGACATGGTATTGATTATTGATGCTTACGTGAGAAGTCACTCAGGTTATACTCAATTATTCTTCTGATAATTCTTTGCGCATCATATCTCTTATATTATTGATTCAATTATTGTCACAATTATCATCTCAGATAATATGTTATATTATTAAATCAATAATTGAGACGACAAGTTATAATATTAATGATTAATAATTGTTGAAAGATTAAATATGTGTTGATTAAAAATAAAATGATTTGTGGTAATATTTATTCAATCCTTGATGTATATAAAGAGTCTATTATGAGACGTTTGTGATAAATTTGGTTATTCTATGGGGGCCCATATGTCACCATCTAAGAGTCTCTTTCGCCAATAGTAATTACCTTTACCAGACGTCAAACCACTTGCCGTTTCATATTACAGGCGTCAAACCAATTGTCGTTTCACATTACAGGCGTCGAACCAATTGTCGTTTCAAATTACAGGCGTCAAACCACTTGGTGTTTCACATTACATGCGTTAAACCACTTGGTGTTTCACATTATAGGCGTCAAACCACTTTTCTTTTCACATCACCAGTCGTCAAGCCGCTTGCCTTTTCACATTGCAAGTGCTAAGCTAGAAATCTTCTATAAATAGAGGCCTAGTTCTTCATTATTTTTCACGAATTCATTCAAGCTATAAAGAGAGAAATTATAGAGAATAAGAGAGAAGAAGAAGAGTATTCTTACTACTCTGCAGATATCAATCTCCTACTAATGTAAGGGTGTTATTTCTTTTGTATTCATGAAGAGAACTTTTGTTATTCCATTATTTATTATTACATTGGAATAACCTTGATCACGCTGCTACCCTATACTTGGTGAAATTCTTCCATTATTCCAATCTTAATTATTACATTGGAATATCCACATGCATGCGTTTCACGCCGGACTGATATCCTGTCTGTGCGTTTCTGGGACTGGTTCAAGTCTTTATAATTACATTGGAATATCACATGCGAGCGTTTTTACGTCGGACTGGTTCCATTCTTTATTATTACATTGGAATATCCTCTCATGCGTTTCTCTGCCGGACTGAATTCCGTTATTTATTATTCTATTGGAATAACTTGCATGTGTATGCGATTATCGCATGCATGGTGATTTCTTTTGTTATTCCATTCTTTATTATACTCGATTGATTAAAACTTTGACTTCTATACTCCATGAAATTAGTGGAATATCCTTGATATTTGCGCTTCATCCATATCTTTTCATGGAAATATTCTTCCGAGCATTCTTGAATTTTACTCTACAAAGCGGTATCATGTTGTGATTTGGGCGTTATTGGTTCTGAATAAATTAATTCTTGAACTTGTTTTATTGAATTCTTATATCATTGTCATCATCCTCATGTTTATATTTTATTGAAAGTCATCCATGGCACATGGTGCATAGATGGACTTGGTATGATTATGACCGAGGGATTATCCGGTGTAATCATAAGCGTAATGTTACAAATGATGCGGTAAAAGTCCTCATTGGCCCGTAGTGCATTGATGGACCGATTGTTGGCATGATCATGACCATTAATGAATACACAAATATTCTAGGCCGTGGTGCATGGATAATTGTGGTCGTGATACTAAAAGAATATCATTGGTAGTAGTGCGAGGGTGATTCGATGATGTGGATTATTTATTAAAATTTGAGTCCCAATGATAAAAGTGATGAAAAACCTTTTAAATCATAAAAGATAGTAGATTTTATTCTCTACTTGACTCTTTTAATGGATTGCTTGTTCATACCGCAGTTAAACTTGATGTTTGTTATATTATATCGGTTTAACAACATTTAAGGCTAATGATAATTTATTACGCATTATCTTAGTCATAATATTTCTTCTTGGGCTAGTTGAGCTCACCCTTTCTTTTCCTTTATTCTCTTGAAAATGAGAATATAGGTGGGACGAGCCTGGTGAGAGACGCAGTGATGGTCCTAGATGGCATTAGTAGTCCTCATTATTACGTGATATAGTGTGATAATAATTGTAATGAGGACTCCTTTTGAGTTTGTATACTCTAGTATACAATATTTGTATTCAAACTCACGATTTATGTTTTGTCGTATTATTACCACGACAATTGTATTATTGTCAGATTTGTATTTGAATTACATACCATGTATGTGGCGACTCAAGATGGGTGATGTATACCTAATTTTGGGGGCGTCACATAGGGGATATTATTTGTTGTACTCGTAAGGGATATTATTTGTTGTACTTTCGTAAGGGGGGTATTCTTTCTTTCTTATTCGTGAAGAGAACTTTTGTTATTCCATTCTTTATTATTACATTGGAATAATCATATCTGTGGGGATACCCTATACTTGGTGAAATTCTTACATTATTTCATTCTTTATCATTATGTTGGAATAACTTTGTTTTATGCTGAAATCGCATACATGGTGAAATTCTTACATTATTCCATTCTTTATTATTCTCGTTGGAATATCACAGTCGGTCTACGTATTATGCGACACGGTTCCATTATTTATTATTTTGTTGGAATATCACATGCGTGCTTTTACTGGCGTGACACGGTTCCATTATTTATTATTCTATTGGAATAACTTTTATGCATGCGATCTCATCGCATGCACGATGATTTTTTTTGTTATTCCATTCTTTATTATACTCGGTTGGTTAAAGTTTTGACTTCTATACTCCATGAAATTAGTGGAATATCCTTGATATTTGCGCTTCATCCAATATCTTTTCATGGAAATATTCTTACGAGCATTCTTGAATTTTACTCTCTACAAAGCGATATCATGTTGACAATTTGGGCGTTATTGGTTCTGGATAAATTAATTCTTGAACTTGTTTTATTGAATTATTATGTCATTGTCATCATCCTTATGTTTATATTATGTTGAAAGTCATCTGTGGCTGTGGTGCATAGATGAACTTGGTATGATTATGACCGAGGATTATTCGGTATAATCATGGTAATAATGTTATAAATGATGTGGAAAAAAAGTCCTCATTGGCCGTGGTGCATTGATGGACGCTTTTGGTATGATTATGGCTATGGATTCTCTTGACCAATGGTGCAAAGATGAATTGTTTTATGGCATGATCGGAATAGTTGATGAAAACACGATTATCTTTGGCCCGTAGTGCATGAATAATTCGTGGTCGTGATACTAAAGAATATCCTTGGCCTGTAGTGCAGGGATGATTTGATGATGTGGATTATTTATTAAGCCGAGTCTTAGCGATAAAAGTGATGAAAAACCTTTTAAATCATAGAAGATAGTAGATTTTATTCTCTACTTGACTCTTCTAATGGATTGCTTGTTCCGCTGCAGTTAAACTTGATGTTTGTTATATTGTATCGGTTTAACAACTTTGTTGAAGGCTAATGATAATTTATTACGCATTATCTTAGTCATAATATTTCTTCTTGGACTAGTTGAGCTCACCCTTTTGCTTTCATTGTTCTCTTTGAAAAATGAGAACGTATCGTGGGAACTAGTCGGAAAGCAGGTGATAGTCCTAGATGGTGCATTAGTAGTCCTCACTATTCTGTGAAATAATGTGATAATAAATGTAATTAGGACCCCATTGAGTTTGTATATTGTCTAGATGACAATATTTGTATTAAAACTCACAACATATGTTTAGTCGTATTTTACCCGACTGTTGTATAATTAAGTTGTATTTAAATTTTTTACCATGTATTTAGCGACTCAAGATGGGTGATGTATACCTATTTTGGGGGCGTCACAAATTACATGGATAACCATTACTTCATTAGTAGTAACTCTTTTAATCAAATATGTAATATGGTGGGCCAAGCATATAATCCTATTCAATCCCATTCCCATGTATTGGCGAACATCACAACTGTAGTTCGGCAGAAAAATTTCCAAGCAGGACTCATACCTTAGTACCCATGTGGCTAATGCAAACTCAGGCTCTTGTTTTGTTTATTGTGTGTTTCTTTGGGGTTGTGCTGGTTTGTTTTTGTTTTTGACTTTGGTTTGTATTTTATCAAGTTTGTTGCAGATATGTAGAGTCGATAGAACAGAAGTCATCAGTTTCATATGCCGCTTGGTCAGTAGTCATAGGGGCACTAGCTTTCTTTTTATTTTTCCTTTAACAACACTGCATGATGAACTGTGTGTCAATAAGTTGGTCAATGTCCTAACTAGGCCTGACAAAATATGGTTATGGGTTGGTTTTGGTTTTCAAAATATGGTTATGGTTCCATTTAAGAACTAAAACCATATTAACCATTTTTAATATAGGTTATGTAGGTTAGAACTTATGGTTAAAAACCATATTAACCATTTTAAGATGTTTTGACTTTTAAACAAAATTTTAATATTAAAATTTAAAATTTTAATATTAAATTTTATTAATCGCTTAATATTAAATTTTTGGAAGGGAGTGGGTGGGGGTGGAGGTGGGGTGGGTGGGGGTAGGGGGTGGGGTGAGGTGGGGGTGGTAAATGTGTATACATAATCACATAATATTATTTTTTTTCAGTGCGGGTGTTGGTGGGGGTGGGCGTGGGGGTGGGGTGGGGTGGGGTGGGGTAAGAGGTGTTTACATAATCACATAATATTATTTTTTTTTGGTTGGGGTGGGGTAGGGGTGGGGGTGGGGTGGGGTGGGTGGGGAGTGGGTGCGTGGCACAGGGGGGGGTGGGGGTGGGGGTGCGTGGGGTGGTTGAGCTTCTTGAATATGTAAATATGGATGGAAAGAACTTTTGATTTGAATTTGGAATAAAATATGGGTCAAAAAATTGTTAACCGGGTTGGATCTATATTTCTTTTTTAAAATATGGTTCCAAACTTTAACCAATCCAAATAAATAAAAATAATTAACCAACAGTTGAATATATTCTAGTATGTAAAGATTAATATTAAATCATGACCTCTTGCATACATGCGAAAGACAACAACACGCAAGAACTTGAATTCCTCCTGCATACACACACATTAATAAGTATTCAACGGGTTTCTGTACATCAACAAGTTAAGCAACATCACATCGATCTGTACATCAACAGTTAAGCAACATCACAGCCCTAATACATTAAAATTTCCATATCAAATACCCAAAAATAAAAATTACCATATCAGCCCCAAACCACCCAACACCCATAAACACCCACCCACACTTAGCTTTTAGGGCTCACAATACATTTAACTGTTTAAACATGTATAATCCATATTTACCTCATATATATATGCCCCAGAATGCCCACCAATTTTTAGGCCACAATGGTTTCCCCCAACCACCTTCTACTGGTAGTCAATACACAAGTACATATGGGTGTGTTAGGATGCAAAATTTATGATCCCAAGTAGCAGCAAAAGACTCAATTTGAAGATATGCAATGATGCCATTACAACTATATATTTAATATTTTAAACTTATATTTTTTCATATGTTATTCAAAGAAACAATGATCTGCTAAAGCCCCAAACCACAAGTTATTTTAAAATTCAAGCATATGCTCACCTAGAGCCCAAACAGTATAAGTACCACAATGGCTTAGCTGCCACATGAGCAAGAAAATATTAAAGAAGTATGATCCAAGTGTCTATGCTATTTACCTGAGAAAGGTTGAATACAATAGGGACATAACTGCAACTCGTCAACTAACATAGATCTGCAACAAAAGAAAAACAACCAATTTCAGATTTTATTCGTAAAAAGATATACTACGTGTATTAAGACAATTTGGTTTTCCAATTTGGTCTTACTTGAAAATCTGGAAATCATTTTTTACATTTGGGCAATGCATGTGGACGAGGAAGAAGCAATCACACGATCCATGATGTCTTAAAATCTTTATAAAGAGTATTAGCTAAATGTAAACTAAAACACAAATAACTAGTGAAAATGGCTTTAGTAAATGCTTGAAGACAAAGTGAAGGCTAAAGGTGGGAAGAATTTGAAGTGTGTTATTCAAATGATAGTAACATGGATTATCTGGAAGGAAATTTGGATGATGCTCGGCTCCATCCCACTTTGAATTTTAAACTTGGTTACTGGTTTATTACGATAAAAGAGCGCAAAAAGAGAAAATATGAGAATGAACTAGAGAGCGTACATCAAGATACCCTAAAGACTTGGTCGCTTTTTATTAAACCCATCGTATATATCAATGACTTCAATACCCTTAACACTCCACCTCAAGTCATGACATATATATCATATTCACCAAGCTTGTTACATAAATAGGAAATTACTAATGAAAATGAGAAAATTAAGGGTTGTGAAAAAAAATTACTACCCAATTGGGTATATCCTCTGTGGAATTTTAACAAAACAACTAATGTGCATCGCCCATATCACTTCTATATGAAACTTCCAAAATTTAATGCTATTTTTTCGCAATTTTTCGACAACCAATTTGAATTGACAACGAAGAGGTTCGGTGAAAGAAAGCAAATAAAATCGGTAAAAGGTAGGAAAATCGAATAAATGAAGAATATCGGTGAAAGCTAAAAATAAAAATCACGTCATCGGAAAACCTCCATTAATGACAAGCCTCCTTTTAGGTACTGGATTTGATTACAACACCGAATCAAAATAATTTACCAATTGGAATTGATTCTGACACCCGAAATCAAAACATTTCAATTTAGAGTACGGTTTGGGAGATTACATGAAAAAACTTACTGGATTAAATGATTAGTTTTCTCTAGAAGGAAAATAATGCACAAACAAAGCTATGAATTCTTCAACTTGTTGCTAATTTGCAGATCAGGTTAAACTAGGGTTCATGAGTTGAATCGGAATCACAGCAGCTTCGATAGTCTCCAAATAATTAATTTAGCAGAGTTACCGTCCGCTAGAATTTCTAGCGGACTATGTATATACTGTTAATTTCGCTGCTCTTGCAGGCTAAATGGGGTCAAAATGGGGCTTAGTACCAAACTTGATCTCCGCCATCCATCAACAAAATAGAGGGTTAAAATGTTATATGCCACTTTTTATTCTATAGCATATAGATGCTATGGATCATTCTCAATATATATATATATATATATATATATATATATATATATATATATATATAGGGGAATGATCCATAGCATGTATTTGCTATGGATGAAAATTGGGTAAATAGTATCTCCACCACACATTACATAAATTAAGGGTTGGGATTAAAAATGTTAATACGCCGTCCGCTAGTTCAACTAGCGGACGCATAAATCACAATTTTTGGACAAATTTGACCCTTCTGCTGGTCCTGCTGCTTAACACATAAGGGAGTTATCTCAATATCATAAGAAGGGAGATCAAATAGGCAAACACATGCGTCTTCCCATCTAATAATGTCCCCAATGAAGGAGTTATCTCGATATCATAAGAAGGGAGATCAAATGACCTAATCGCCGAAATGGGCCTCCATAAAAGGGGATTAATTCCTCCGGTATATATCACAGTAAACGGCCAAACTACACCAACTACATCACCATCTAAACTAACCATAACCTCCCTATATGGTCCATTCCACAGCACACCAAGTAAGGTTATTTTCGATAATGTACTCATTTGGATAATTCAGATACCAAAATTCATCGTTTTTGTGAGGTGAAACATACACCGGCCTCCAACACGCACTTATGCATTTTGGGGGATTTTAAACTCTTTGGACACATCCGTAGAATTCTCTATTTCAAACCACAACCCAACATTCACTGGCAAATTTCTCGAAATAGGTAAGATCAAATCGGCCTTAGAATTATTGATTGCGGGTTTGGGTTGAGAGATTAGATGTGATGAAAAGATGTCTGCTTTGTTGATGTTTACAGTGGAGGAGAGAGGTTGGTGGAGGAAGGAGAGACAGAAAAGTAGGAGATGGATCAAAGAGAAAGTCATTAATGGTGGTTGCTTAGTTGAACTAGCGAATTGATGGACTGAAACAAAGCCAAAGCGCGTTAAGCAGCAGGACCATCAGGAGGGTCAAATCTGTCTGAAAATTATGATTTATGCGTCCGCTAGTTCAACTATCGGACTGAGTATTATCATTTTTAATCATAGCTCTTAATTTATGTAATGTGCAGTGGATATGCTATTTATCCAATTTTCATCCATAGCAAATATATGCTATGGATTATTCCCCATATATTATATATATATATATATATATATATATAATATGGGGTTCCATCCACAACAACCGGATTCTTTGTGGAGCAATCCTTTTTTGCCTATGAATTTTTTATTTTTATTTTTGCTCCAGCCGAAATTTCACAGGCCAAAAAAGGGGTTGCTCCACAGCAACCGGTTGCTATGGATGGAACCCATATATATATATATATATATATATATACTAACTCCCCCGTGAAATTTTTTTTTATATATATAATACTTATATGTATATATATATAAAACAAAACTGAGATAACTTTTTGCCGATAATTTTGAAAAATGGGTAAGTGAGGGTCTATGTAATAAGCAAAAATATTTACAACAAATACTTCAACGAAAAATCATCTATTTATCTCAATTCACTTGGCTTCTCAAAACACATTTTAACAACACTTATTCATCATTAATATTATAACTCGCAATATTAACAACCAAATCATTCTCAGGAAAGAGGGGGCTTTCCGATAAGGACTTCTCCTTATTGGCGCGCAATTAGGTGACCAAACTCCTTTCCTCGACAGAACTTTCTAGACATCGTCAATAATGTAAATAATAATATGAATAACTTTGTCGTCTCAATTATTGATTTAATAATATAAAATATTGTGCATATGATACTGTGACAATAATTGAATCAATAATGTGAGATACTATGCAGCAATTACTGTGGCAATAATTAAATAAAACTAAGTGACTTCTCACGTAAGCATCAATAATCAAAAATACGATGCAATCTTGTGCTTGCTATCTTTATCTGACCACACGTATTCTTTGTACTTTTATCACTGGGTATTTCAACAGTTAACAGTAAAACTTTTGCCGTTATTTCTGTCGTTTTCTAACTCTGACAGTAATTTTGTTGTGGGGTCCACTAATGATTGTGCCGTCATACGAATATTGTGACAACCCCAAAACAGGTCAATTTCACCCAACCTATTCTGAGTCGCCAAATACATGGTACAGAAAACTACTACAACTTTATTACAACAATTGTCGTGCAAAATATAATAACACATATGCTGTGAGTTTGGATACAAATATATACCAACTGTGACTCTCATCCCAACCATGGATAACACGTCACAATGAAACCTAACATAAAGGTATAGTCAAAAACTATTTTAGAAATTAGAATCTTTGGGAAGTGCTCAAGGAAACCTTCGTACATGGGAGGACATTCTTCTAGGTTGTGATAGATATCATATGGTCACAGAATTATCTTTGGTTGACCCAATAGACTCCAAAGAAAAATGAGAAGATTACTATCATATTCTTCCCAATGGTGAGTCTTCTCTTGACATATCATTATCTCCACTGTCTCTAATTGAGAATTATACTTCAAACAAACACCCAGATTATATAGGTAGTGCTCGTAAATATACTCAGCAAGTGGATGTGCACAACCTTGTCTTATGATGACACAAGGTTGTATGTCATTAGACATCTTGTATGATAGTGGCAAAACACCATTCCAACGTTGGGTTCGCCTCACCCTATATGGTTCACCAAATATAACTACTAAAATATGTATACAATACACTTGTTTATACTGTTTAGGGAGAACTCCACAGCTAGAGACCACTGCTTACATTCCCTTGTTACCCCATTCGACCCAAATTACACTCTTATTACGAAAGGAATTGTGAAGCAAAGGGTGGTATGACTAACTTCAATAAAGAATATCATGACTAAAGATAATTAAATTATCAATAGCCTTCATCAGTAGTAAATCAGAGATTTAGAACATATGGTAGATGATAAAATTTTTCAACCATAGTTACAGCGAAACGAGCAATCCATTAGAAGAGTCAAATAGACAATAAAGTCTATTATCTTCTCCGTGTTAAAAGTCCACCAACAATGTTTTATCCCTATAACATCAATCAACAGTTCCTTTCCACAATCATATGAATATCTCATAATCATAATTGTGATTCTAAATTTTCTCTTCATACCCAGGACGAAGATAATTTTCATCACATGTCTTTACCTGAAACATCAAAGATCATGGTTATACCAAATCATAATTCATGTTCATAATCATACTAATAAATTCATCTTTGCACTACGGGCCAAAGATATTCGTCAACAGTTCATCTTTGCACTAATGGCCAAAGATATTCAACCACAAATCATCTTTGCACTACAGGCCAAAGATATTCAACCACAGATCATCTTTGCACTACAAGCCAAACATATTCATCAACAATTCATATTTGCACTACAGGCCAAATATATTAATATCTCAAAGAAATATATAATCATTTCAGAATTTATATAAACAATAATTATAACCATGTTGATCAATTCACCTTTGCACTTAAGCTAAAGATATTCAATTATAAATTCAATGGTTATGCTCATACCAGTTAACAATTCAACTTTGCACTACTGGCCAAAGAGAACCCATAGTCATGATCATACCAATAATCTACCCATCTTTACACTCAAGTGAAAGAGAATTTCAACATCAAGGTTATAAAAATGTTATATATGATAATAAAAATAATATGATCAAAACATGGATTTAATTTAAAGAGCAATATTCATAAATCAACGATAATTTGGTCAAAAAAAGAAACCAATTTTGTCATGAATAATACCCGTGAATAGTAACTCGTGAATAGTAACTCATGAATAGTAACTCGTGAATAGTAACTCGTGAATAGTAACTCATGAATAGTAACCCCGACATGAAAAGTTCCAAATTGATAAAAAGTTCTAACCAATATTTTGGCATAATAATATTGAAGAAATAATATCACTTACGAAGAAAATAACATTCCTTACTATCCCTTACCTCAAAAGAGCAGCACTTCTGACTGGATATCAGATATGACGCTGAAGGAAACTTGCACTGATGAATAGCAACTCACCAAGTATCTAAATACTCACAAAATACACTCGATAATCTAGAGAAAAAAGAGAAAACTTATGAATTACGGTGTGATTTTCAATTCTAACTTAGCCTCTATTTATAGGAAAATGTTAGCATCGTCAAGCGAGACTTGACTTTACTACTGATGGCTTTACTGCTACTATTCCACCCACCAAAAATCAACATCTTCCCCAACAACCAAAAGTGGGGCCCACCCATTTTAGAAATTTCCACCAAAATCATTTATAAACCTAATTTCCGAATCACCACCTCTTAAAATTCATAACAAATTATACGTTCATTTTTAACGGTTCAAAATTTGTGGACATATACTCAACTTATATATGTATACCATATCCAAAAATTACAATGATCCAACGGTCAGATTAAAAATTATAACTCACGCAATTAGCTTTAAGAACACCAATTTGATCTTTTAATACCTCCAATCCGACAGAATACTGATAAAATACCTCAACATTAATTCCTTCATTTATAACCACATAAATAAATTCATCATCTATATCCGCATCAAATAAATATTTCCTTATCATATAAATCAATAATTAATTATTCACAAATAATATTACGAGAATCACAATAATGACAATGACAGAGGGGTTCCGGGAAGGGGCTTTCAGATAAGGATTTCTCACTCTTGGCCATGCAATTAGATGACCAAACCTCTCATTGACGAACTTTCTAGACATTGCCAATAATGCTATCTAATAATATTATTCAAATAATATGAATTATTGATCTGATAATGGGAAATACTGTGCAGTGACAATTATTGAAACAATAATAATATAAAATATCAACGCAGCAATTATTGAATCAATACAATAAAATATTGAACAATAATTACTGTAACAATTATTGAGTAGTGCCTTCTTACGTAAGGATCAATAATTCAAAATCTCAGTAAAAAAGCAGGTATTCTCTTTATGCAACCACGCGTATTACTATATTTTAACCACGGTATTCCAATGGTGTTAACTTGTAACAACTACGCTAGTTATTTATAAAAACTCAAATTTGTCATTTTTTCATCCGAAGCCATTGTTATTACATTATGGGGCCCACAAATGGTTTCTTGTAGTAAATGCGAATATTCCCAGCACAACAAGAATATTCCACGACCAAATGAATATTCCCCGACAACAATAAGTATTTTATAGCCACTTGCTTATTTTGAAAAAAAAATTCATATATCACCCTTAACTTTGATTTTTATCAATTTACCCATTTACTGAATAGAAAAATTGAATGTGAGACCCCAGATTTTATGAATAAATATTTAATTTTCTTGAAATAATTTTTTTAATATTATGGTGTGGATTTGATATAATGTTATAGTTGTGGGTAATATTTATAAATTTTGTAAAATATGCAAGTTGTTGTATAATATTCGATTGGTGGGGAATATTCTTTTTTTCGGGAATATCCGAATCTGACAATACAATCATTGGTGGACCCCTACAACGGAATTATTGTCGGAATGAAAAATGACAAAAATATTTTATGAAAATAACGGTGGAAGTGTTATTCTGAATAAAACCGCTGCACTACTACCCTATAGTAAAAGTACGATAATACACGTGGTTGCGTAGTAAGCATTTGGTATTGATTATTGATCTTTACGTGAGAAGTCACTCGGTTATACTCAATTATTGCTTTCGATAATTCTTTGCGTCATATCTTTCGTATTATTGATTCAATTATTATTCTGATATCATTTGCATAATATTTATTATTATTAAATAAATAATTGAGGCGACAAAGTTATTCATGTTATTATTTGCAATATTGACAATGTCTGAAGTTCGATCGAGGAGAGGTTTGGTCACCTAATTGCGGCTTGATAAGGAGAAATCCTTATCGGAAAGTCCCCTCTTTCCTGGGAATGACCTGGTTATTAAATATTGTGAGTTATAATATTAATGATGAATAAGTTGTGTTGATTAAAGATGAAATTGATTGTTCCATTGTATTAGGATTATTATTGTTAGTGAAAATTGACATTTATTTCGATGATAATTGATGTCTGGAGGTCATATTGTTCACTTGGGTATTCGGAGCACTTTTCGTGTCGGAGTACTATTCACGAGTTACTATTCATGATTTACTATTCACGAGTTACTATTCACGGGGTACTATTGATTCACATTCTTATACTATTAAGAGTGGTAGTGCAAGATTGATAATACTTGCATGACTAAGTTAAAAATAGAGGTATAGATGGAGGTACTATACTGTAATTATTTTTATCACATGATTAGAACTATTGAGTCACATGATTTACTATTGATTCACATTATTTACTATTAGGGGAGTTGGTGCAAGTTTGATAATACTTGCAGGACTAAATTAAAAGTGAATAAAAAGTTTGAGGTATTGTACTGTAATTTTTCGAGCCCCAAAACGTGCAATTATCGAAACTATTTTTTCCTATAAATAGAAGCTCACTCTTCCTTCATTTCTCACCAATTCACTAAAGCTATAGAGCAATTATTATAGAGAGAAATTATAGAGAGAGAAGAAAAGTATTCTGCTACTTCACCATTTATATATCCGGTTTAACACTAAGGTAGGGAATATTATTTGTTGTACTCGTAGGGAGTATTATTTCTTTTGTATTCATGAAGAGAACTTCATTATTCCATTCTTTATTATTACATTGGAATAACTTTTGTATCATGAGCTACTACCTATACTTGGGGACATTCTTCATTATTCCGTCTTTATTATTACATTGGAATATCACATGCATGTGTTTTCTGTGGGACTGATTCCGTCTTTTATTATTACATTGGAATATCCTCGTTTTGTGCGTTTTACAGGACTGGTTTCCGTCTTTATTATTATTATTCATTGGAATATCTGTTTGTGCATTTCTGTGGGACTGGTTCCGCTCTTTATTGGTATTACATTAGAATAACCCGATCTATCAATCTGACATGAATGGTGATTTTTGTTATTATTTCTTTCTTTATTATTCTGTTGGAACATCCTGTCTGTGCTTTACGCATGACCTGGTTCCGTTATTTATTATTCTGTTGGAATAACCTGTCTATGCGAAGTACCGCATGCATGGTGATTTCTTTTGTTATTCCATTCTTTATTATATTCAGTTGGTTAAAACTTTGACTTCCATACTCCATGAAATTAGTGGAATATCCTTGATATTTAAGCGCTTCATCCAAATATCTTTTCATGGAAATATTCTTACGAGCATTCTTGAATTTTACTCTCTACAAAGCGATATCATGTTGACAATTTGGGCGTTATTAGTTCTGGATAAATTAATTCTTGAACTTGTTTTATTGAATTCCTATATCATTGTCATCATCCTCATGCTTATATTTTGTTGAAAGTCATCTCATGGCCTATAGTGCATAGATGGACTTGGTATGATTATGACCAGGGATTATTCGGTGTAATCATGACCGTAATGTTACAAATGATGTGGAAAAAGTCCTCATTGGCCCGTAGTGCATTGATGGACAGTTTTGGGTATGATTATGGCTATGGATTCTTTTCGGCTAAGGGTACAAAGATGAATTGTTTTATGGCATGATCAGGACCGTTGATGAAAACGTGATTATCTTTAGCCGTAGTGCATGGATAATTCGTGGTCGTCGTACTAAAGAATATCCTTGACCGTAGTGCAGGGGTGATTCGATGATGTGGATTATTTATTAAGCTGAGTCCCAGCGATAAAAGTGATGAAAAACCTTTTAAATCATAAAAGATAGTAGATTTTATTCTCTATTTGACTATTTTAATGGATTGCTTGTTCCGCTGCAGTTAAAATTTTTGTCTATTATATTCTATCAGTTATTATACTGTTGAAGGCTAATGATAATTTATTCTGCATTATCTTAGTCATAATATTTCTTACTGGGCTAGTTGAGCTCACCCTTTCTTTTAATGTTCTCTTCAGGAAATGAGAACGTAGCTGAGACTAGTCGGGAAACGGAGTGATGGTCCTAGATGTTTGCATTAGTAGTCCTCACTATTCTGTAAAATAGTGTGATAATAATTGTAATGAGGACTCCTTTTGAGTTTGTATAATCTCTAGTAGACAATATTTGTATTCAAACTCACAGTTTATGTTTTGTCGTATTGTACACGACAGTTGTATTACTAAGTTGTATTTGAATTCTGTACCATGTATTTGGCGACTTAAGATGGGTGATGTATACCTCATTTTGGGGGCGTCACATTGAATACTTTTATTTCATAAATTTCTGGGTCTTATAAATATTCTCTGATAAAACGAATATTCCCCGACCAAACGAATATTTTATGATAACTTGCTTACTCTGAAAAATTTGTAAATATTACCCACAACTATAACATTATATCAAATCCACACCTTATTATTCAAAATAACATATAGAGAAAATTTAATCTTTATTCATAAAAGTTGGTGTCTTACATAAATGGTGAGAAATGCCATTATGTTGTCCTAGAAACTTCTTCAAAAAAAGCTGAGGTGGAGAACAATTCAGCTGATAAGAAGCGAAGCCCTAGAAACCAAGAAGCTCCTATATCAGGTTCAAGATTGAAGACGTCGCCATATAATTCAAGGCAGAATCTTCCAACCACAAAGAAAACAACCACTGAAAAGGAAGGGCAGTCCACTGGAAATGGATTATCGTAGGCAGCCAGTTTAGCTAAAAAACTGCTCTTACTATCGAGATCATGGTTCTTAAATTATTTGCATGCATCTCTAAACGATGGATTTGGATTGCGGAAAGGAGAATGAGACTCACAAATTGCATGTCTTCTTGGGCAACTTAAAACGGTTAATCAGTGGTTGGATGATTCGGTTCCGGATGGAAGTGGGGTTATTGTGTTGCACTCTTTTTGTAATTATTTTGTGGATGCACTAATCTTATAATTACTTTCTAATTGTAGTTTAGTAGTGTAAAGAACCCTAAAAAATGTACTTATTCCTTTCTAAAATTGGATATATATATTTATTTTTAGTCCGTTTCAAAATTAGAGATATATTTCTATTAAGACTATAAAATAACATGATCTACTTAATTTGTCATCACTTTTTTACTTTCATTTTCAATATCAAATCACCACAACTGAATTCCTAACTAATACTAAGTTATATTTGAGAAAATAAAAGTATTCTTAAAACTCGTCGTTATACAAATATATCTCTAAATTTAAAACGGAGGAAATATTATCTTATTGAACTTTTTTATTTTTGCACCAGGGGGCTCTTAACAATATTTATGTTCTGAAAGAGTGAAAATAAAAAAACAAGATGATATGTCAATTGTCTCCTATATAACCTACTTCTTGTATATTTTCTCCTATAAATGCCCAATATATTAATAAGAGTCATATTGTGTAGAGTTTTTCTAGGTGGACATGGAAATTAGACGTGAAAATTAGATATGAGTGTATTTGAATTTTATTTATTTGTATTTTGACCCACCATTGGGGTAAAAATATAAATAAGTAAAATTCAAATACACTCATGTCTAATTTTCATGTTTAATTTCCATGTCCACATAGAATTTTTGTATTACGTAGTGCGATAAATTTATGTCCATTTATAATTGTGAAATTTATCAATACATCTAATTTGTAAGAATTATATGAGGGCCCCACTTATTATACAACTCTCCAAAAAAATCACCATAAATAGTTATTCACATAACTGGCATCAACATTCGTAATATATATCATATTCTTGTCTACTACTCCATATATGAATTTGTGTGGTGAATACATGACTAGATTTGGGTATACATTATCAGATTTAAGTCCAATCAGAGAAATGCAACATTCAAATAAGAAACTTTTACTATAGATTCGTATAAAAGGCATCCTATTTCCATCAGTAGTCCTATCACTCGTGCCTTAAGCTAACATTATCACTATTACAAAAATTCCAAAAACAAAGTCTTATTTTTAAGACAGTATAAAATAACACAATATCTTCAAGTTTTCGGTTACAATGATAACAGATGAGCAACTTCTAATGTTTTTACTTCTTCACAAATGGGTAAAAAACAATTTTTCCATGTATTTCTCGGTTACAGAACTTAGATTTGTATATGCATAATGTTAAGGAAAGAAACTGAACCTTAATACAAGGTTGACAAAAAGAAACAAAACCTAAAAAATGATAATCAGTCCTCTCCCCATGGACCATATACTTGGATGGTGTCTCCTACAACCTATAAGCAAGTATGATATGCATAAACACTAATGAATTGCTATTTCTAAAATACACAAGATCCAGTTATATCTATTAAGGCAGTACCATTTAGTAACAACTAATTATACTGACAAGAGCCAAACCTCATTTCAAACACAAAAATAACACACAATTACAGTGGCAAATAACACATCTCAAACAAATCTAAGCACCAGGAGCGCGAGCAAGAACAGAGAAAACTAATCTCCAATGCATATTGCTCCAATACATCCCAACCTCATTGCCCCTCTTGAGCCTCCTCTCCTTAATAAACTTGGAGCTCCAGTTGTGAATAAACACATAGTTGTCACTCGAATGAAGATTCTTTAATTTAAACTTATACTCCTTTTTCCTATCATAGTCCAATACCTTAACAGAAACCCCATCAGTCCTGATTTCCGCAACATCATCCGTAGGGGTGTTCATCGGTAAAAAATTGAACCGAATCAAAAATATCTGAACCGTCTTGATCTGAAATTATCGAAAAGCGAAGAACAAAACCGTTTCAAATTACCTGCTTTTTGCCAATTTTTTGGTTCTATTTTGTTACCGCATGGTAATATATTTAATTATTAATAAAAATTAAATAATTTTTTTTATATATTAATAATTTTTTTAAAAACTAAGAAATCATTAACTATTAATAATAATTAATATATAAAATAAAACTACAAAACATTATTAATATATATAATTTTTTTTTAATAAAATTACTATTATATAGAAATTATTAATATATATAAAAAATTATTTAATATATAAAATTACAAAACATTAACTATTAATTATTAAATTATTAAATTTCGGTATTTTTGGGTTTCAATTCAAAAAAAAGTCATGACCGCTTCTAAAAAAGTGTTAAAATACCGAAAAACCTAGGGTACCAAAAAAAAATCGAATCACGGCAGAATGCAGGTATCAACCCGGTTCGATAAAAATTGAAAAACTAAAAAATTTTGAGCATCCCTAATCATCTGTACACCCAACATGATTCCAAACATCTATGATGTTCTTCTGCACCAAATCTTTAGCCAACATAAGCCTGCACAAATGATTGCAGTCACTTGCTGTCAGAACTTTCCTTATTTTCCATGGATCATTAAACAATTCTAATTTTGTCGAAACACCCATAATCTTCTCCACGTCTTCTTCTTCATGGCTATAAAATCTGAAACTCCTCAGCTTTTTGGCAATTCTAATATCTTCAGGGGATTTCTTTGGACCAATGTAAGCAGTAGGATCAATAATCTTGGTTTTCTTGTTTTGAGATTTTTTCTTGATAGCAAACCAAGATTGATCATACAAACTCAAACCCACATTGATTCCTTCTATCCTGGGTTCCTTTCTTTTTCTTGATTCATTGCATTTCTCACTCGGAACAAGAACAGAGGGCTTTGAATTATCGAGTTTGGTTATGAATTTCAAAAAAATTACAGGAGGGGTTTAATGGGGTTTCTCTGTTTGATTAGTTATGGTGGAAAAGAGGAGCGATTAGATGAAGAGGTTAACACAGATGGTTGCAGTGAGTTTCCCCTGTTTGTTTGCTCTGGGTTTTCTTGATGGATCATCAAACACTTTGAGAAGGGGTTTGATGATGATGAAAATGATGATGATGATAAGTTTTTTTTTTGTGTTTTTCTAGTTTTGGTGGAACAAGTACAAGAAGAAGATAAGGCGGTTGTTGTTGCTACTTTTTTGAATTCTTCATGACTGAAAGCTGAAGTGTAATTAGCCTTATAATTTTTTCTTTAGGTAATTTAATAACTAAGCCTATGGTACTCGAATGGTCTAATATTTTGTTTAGAAATTAATTTGGTAAAAGTACACTGGTTGCCCCAAATCAAGGGAACATATTTTTGGGAATTAATTTGGTAAAAGTACACTGGCAGCTGAGGGTTTAATATTCAATTTGTTTTTACAGAAAAGGGAGGGTGTGACGCCCCCAAAATTGTAAAACCCCAACTTTTTTTTCATAAAGATGAATTTTTTATAAATATTATTTTTGAATATTATGGAGTAAAATTGATATAATGTTATAGTTGTGGGTAATATTTATAAATTTTGCATAGTATGCAAATTGTTATATTATATTTGATTGGTCGGGGAATATTCGTTTTAGCAAGGAATATTAAATACAATTCACAAGTAATCATTGGTGGACCTCACAACAAAATTATTGTCGGATTGAGAAAACGACAAAAATATTTTTATGAAAATAACGGCGAAGAGTTTTACTGGTTGATCTTGTTGAACTACTCGATAGTAAAAGTCTGATGTCTGGCGTGGTTCGCATAGTAGCGCACTCAGATTGATTATTGATGTTTACGTAAGAAGTCATTCAATTTTGTTCAATTATTGCTATAGTAATTGTTGCATAGTATCTCACGTTATTTGATTCAATTATTATCGATATTTATTATATTGTTAAAATCAATAATTGAGACGACAAAATTATTAATATTATTATTTACAATATTAACGATGTCTGAAGTTACATCGAGGAGAGGTTTGGTCACCTAATTGCGCTACCAATAGGGAGAAATCCTTATTGGAAAGCTCCTCTTTCCAGGAATGACACAGTCGATTAATATTGTGAATTGTAATAAAGATGATAAATGTTGTTAAAATTATTAAGGTGATTTTTATGAAGTTTGCTTATTTTATGGATTCCTATTTACCCATTTTTCAAAATAATCGGTGAAAATTATTTAAAGGTGGGGCCACATGTAGGGCCCATATATGTTGGAAAAATGATTTTGGAAATGGAAGAGTATACGTGTGGAAGTATATGTATGTATTGAGTATATGGTGGGAGAAAGTGATATGTGAAAGTGATAGGTGTGTGATGTGTGTGTGAGTGGAAAATGGTGGAAAAGTGGTAGTGTGATAGTGATGTCTAAGAGTGTAGTGAAATTGATTTTTGGGTGGGTGGGGGATTGATGTTGGTTATGGGGGAGAAAAATTAAGTAGTGTATATATAATATTGATATATATATAAGTTAAAAACATGTGTTTATATATATGTATTATATTTTAATTTTTGTTGTGATTTTATTGGTTAGTTGATTGACTTTATTGTATTTGGTTGAAGAAATAATTTCGAGAAATAATTAGTTCATAAACAGTTACACTTCCATTCTCCTATAAATAGAAGCTCATTCCTTCATTATTTATTATGAATTCAACAAACTCTAGAGAGAAAAATTATAGAGAGAAAGAAGAAAAGATTTACGCTTCTTAACTACTCTTATATTCAGTTCTTTTTACTAAGTGAGGGGTGTTATTCTTTCTTATTCATGAAGAAACTGTTGTTATTCCATTTCTTATTATTACATTGGAATAACTTTTGTACGCTGTGATCTACCCTATACTTGGTGACATTCTTCAATATTAAAGTCTTTATTATTATGTTGGAATATCCATACATCGTTTTTGTGGGACACGATTCCGCCTTTATTATTACATTGGAATATCACATGCATGCGTTTTCTGTGGGACTGGTTAAAATCTTTATTATTATTACATTTGGAATATCCTGCCACATGCATGCGTTTTACACGGGACTGATTAAAATCCTTATTAGTATTACATTGGAATAACTTTTGTCATGCAATCCGCATACAAGGTGATTTACATTGTTATTCCATTCTTTATTATTACATTTGGAACATCACAGCCGGTCTTGAATTTACGCTGACACAGTTACATTATTTAGTATTACATTGGAATAACTTTTATCTGTCTGAAATCCGCATGCATGGTGATTTCTTTTGTTATTCCATTCTTTATTATACTCAGTTGGTTAAAGTTTTGACTCTATACTCCATGAAATTAGTGGAATATCCTTGATATTTGCGCTTCATCCATATCTTTTCATGAAAATATTCTTACGAGCATTTTTGAATTTTACTCTCTACAAAGCGTTATCATGTTGACAATTTGGGCGTTATTGGTTCTTGGACAAATTAATTCTTAAACTTGTTTTATTGAATTCTTATATCATTGTCATCATCCTCATATTTATATTTTTTTGAAAGTCATCTGTGGCACATAGTGCATAGATGGACTTGGTATGATTATGACCGAGGATTATTGATTGTAATCATGGCCGTAATGTTATAAATGATGTGGTAAAAGTCCTCATTGGCCCGTAGTGCATTGATGGATGGATTGTTGGCATGATCATGACCATTAATGAATACACAAATATTCTTGGCCCGTAGTGCATGTATAATTGTGGTCATGATACTAAAGAATATCCTTGGCCGTAGTGCAGGGGTGATTTGATGATGTGGAATATTTATTAAGTTGAGTCTCAGCGATAATAGTGATGATAAACCTTTTAAATCATAAAAGATAGTAGATTTTATATTCTACTTGACTCTTTTAATGAATTGTTTGTTCCGCTGCAGTTAAACTTGATGTCTATTATATTTTATCAGTTTAACATTGTTGAGACTAATGATAATTTATTCTGCATTATCTTAGTCATAATATTTCTTACTGGGCTAGTTGAGCTCACCATTTCTTTCACTGTTCTCTTCAGGAAATGAGAATATAGCTGGGACGACTCGGGGAATGGAGTGATGGTCCATAGGATAGCATTAGTAGTCCTCACTATTCTGTGAAATAGTATGATAATAATTGTAATGAGGACTCCTTTTGAGTTTGTATAATCTCTAGTAGACAATATTTGTAATCAAACTCACAATTTATGTTTTTTCGTATTGTACACGACAGTTGTATTTGAATTCTGTACCATGTATCTGGCGACCCAAGATGGGTGATGTATACCTAATTTTGGGGGCGTCACAGTTGGTATCAAAGCTTAGGGATATGATCCCTGGCTAAGATGTGAGACTAGAACTAGGAGGGGAAATACGGGGAATTCCTTCGCTAGTATGACCTACCTAAGTTTATTTGGTATTTAATTGGTCGGTCAAAGTATATGGATAATATGTTATATGTTAATGAACCTTTGTTTTGTGGCAGTATCTGAAAATGACATCCGAGAATGTTGAAAATAGCAATGGAGCACAAGAGACCGTTGAGTCTCCACATATCAATAATCGGAGAATGTGCATCGAATGCGACAATCCTCATCTGAACAACAACACTTGACCAAATGATGAATGATAGGCATTCGGAGGGTTTATGCAATTCATGCAACATCGAAGCGAGCGGCTCTCGTCCAAAATATAGGTGGAAACAATTTGAAACTCCGGGATGGTCACCGCTAAGCAGTTCAAGGAGCTGGGACCACCGGAGTTTATAGGAGAAACAAAAACCACTTAAAGGCGGAAGCATGGATAAAGCAGATCACCAAGATATTTGATGTCTTGGGATGCTCAGAAGAGCAAAAGGTTCCCTTCGCCACCTTCATGTATTGCGTGAAGAGGCGGATTCTTGGTGGGAATCAGTAAAAGCATACTGACTGGACTGGCCTCAAGATGTCTTGGGAGAAGTTCCAAGAGTTATTCAACGACAAGTACTTTCCGAGAGTATTCGTCACATGAAAAGAAGTGGAGTTTATCAAATTGGAACAAAACAATATGGCCAGTGTCGCATGATACGAGGCTAAATTTGCGGAGTTATCCGGTTTGCATCCCATTTGGTTGATAATGAGGAGGCGAATGGCGAATATTTTAAGAGGTTTGAAGCCGAAAAAATACGTCAATATCTTATTTCTCATAAACTGTGTTTGTACTCGGATGTTGTAAATAGGGCTCTCGATTATTGGAGCGCAGTAACGAGTCAACGCAACTAAGAAAAAAATGATGAACAACATGAAAATACCGGTGGTATCGATCATCGAAACTTGCGACAACAAGCGTGAAGGGAATCAACATGCTGAGAAATGGTAACCACTTGATGGTAATCATGGCGAGACAAAGTAAAATGGACATTTCAAGAAGAGAGATTCAACAATGATGGAAAGACGTCGACACCAAAGACCCATTGTTAAGGAAGGAGAACGACCACTATCATATGCTTCAAATGCGGAGGAGAGGACACATCGGTCAAAGCTGCGCGATGTCGTCCAAAAGCAGTTATAATTATGGAAGAGAAGGTCACTGGCCCGATTTTATCGTTCACCAAGACAAGTTCAAATTAGGATGGAGGCACCAAAAGTAGTCCCGGAAAAAGTCAAAGCCGGTGGTCTGAGGAGAACGTTTGTTGTGACATCCCAAAAATCAAGGAACCCGAACGAGGTCATCATCACGGGTAAGCTTATCATAAAATCTAGCGAAGTTTATACCTTATTTGATACCGGTTCTACCCATTCTTTTATTTCTCCTACTTGCGCTCAACGTTTAAATTTGACTCCGGAGAAATTGGACTTTGACTTATCGGTTGAAACTCCGTTGGGAGAAACCTTCATTACATCCACTGTTTATAAGTCTTGTTTAGTTCAAATCGGCACCCGCACGTTACCTGTTGATCTTATTTCATTGAAAATACTTGCATTTGATGTAATTCTAGGGATTGATTGGTTAACTACACATCATGCAAAAATTGATTGTTTTCGTAGGGTTGTTAGCTTTCATATTCCTAACCAACCTATTATGCGAATTCAAGCAACCAAACCATTAAAATCAATCACTTTCATCTCAAGCCATTAAGCTATTCGTTTATTGAAAAATGGATGTCAAGCTTCTTAGCTTATGTCACAGATCTAAACAAAAATGCGTCAGTTTTGAATGATATTTCTATTGTTAATGAATTTCTGACGTATTCCACGAAGAACTTCTGCCTACCCCGAAGCGTGAAATTGAATTTTGTATCGACCTTGAACCCGGTACAAAACCCATTTCCAAAGCCCCATATCGAATGACTCTATTAAACTTGAGGAGTTAAAGACCCAACTGCAGGAATTGTTAGACATTGGCTTTATTCGTCCTAGTACTTCTCCTTGGGGTGCTCCTTTGTATTGATTATCGGGAGTTGAATTATGTCACCTGTAAGACCCCAACTTATTATTAATGAAATTTAATTTCCTCTATTTATTATTTTGAAATAGTAGGGGTTGATTTGATTAATGTGGATAGTTATGGGTAAAATACGCAAATATTTCAAAATAAGCGAAGTGGTTATAAAATATTCATTGTTGTCGGGGAATATTCGTTTGGTGGTGGAATATTCTTCTTTGTAGGGGAATATTAAATGCAACGGCCTTAGATCTTTTGTGGGCCCCATAACTTGAAAGCGATTGGATGAAGAAAGCGACAAATATAAGTTGTTTAAAAATAACAGGCGTAAGTTATTCTAGTTATCTTTGTTAAAATACTCGATGGTTAACACACAAGAAGACACTTTGTATTGCACCAATTATTGATTCTTACGTAACAAGGCACTACTCAATAATGGTTACAGATAATTCTTGCTTCGATTATTTTATTTTATTGATTTAATAATTCTTGCGTTGATATTTTATATTCTTTGTTGTTTGATAATTGTCATTATACAAGATTTTTCATTATCGAAGCAATAATTCATATTATCTGAATAATATCATTAGATAACATTATTGGCAATGTCTAGAAAGTTACGTCTAAGAAGAGATTTGGTCACCTAATTGCTGCGCCAAGAAGACAAATTCTTATTGGAAAGCCCTCTTTCCTCACAGGAGCTGCACGGTTGTCGATATTGTGATTACATAATATTATTTGTGAATAATTAATTATTGATTCATATGATGAGGAAAATATTGATTTTATGTGAATATAGATGGAGAAATTTTTAATGTGACAATTGTTGAAAATTGAAATTTTATCTTTTTCTCGATAAAATAATTCATTTAAATATATTATTATATTTTAATAATATAATAATGATGATATTTTTACGATGAATGTGGGATATATGAGTATATGTGGAGGAGGAGTATTTTTGTTACCAAAAATATTTAAAGCATGTTTTATGTGTCGGTGGACCCCATTTCTTGACTAAAATTTGATTATAGCCTGCAAAATCGTCCGTTTGTGGATTTCGGTCAATTTTTGTTTGAAATTTGGAAAACCTTTCCTCTGTAAAGTTGTAGAGAATTGAATTTCCTATAAAAACTCGCGATATTCGAATTTTCTAACAAAAGGGCTATTTATTGTGAATTATTGAAGTTTCGAAGTTCCGAAATAATTGATTTTTGAAAGTTTTAATTATTTTTATTTACAAAAACGTGTTTTTCATTTTTGTTTCCCTCATTTAACATGTGATAGGGGCTGAGTTCAGATGGTAAAAGCATGCGTATGAAGTTTTGGAAAAAATATAATAATATTTAATAAATTTTACGCTTTTTGGTGTTACAAGCATTTTTTATAAATAGGGTCTTGGGTTAGAATTGAAAATTATACCGGCCTGAGTTTTCTCTCTTTCTCTCTCAATATATTGAGCGTATTCTTGTGAGTATTTTGATACTTTGAGTGTTGCAAACGATGCAAGTTTCCTTGAAAGACTATATCCAAAGATTCTAGTCGGAGATCTGCCTTTTCGAGGTAAGGGGTATTATTTTTTTTTTAAAAAAATGGTATTAATTCTTCTAATATCATTATCTTTAGAAATATTGGTTTGAACTTTTAATCAAATTTGGAACTTTTGTGTTGGGGTTCTTATTCACGTATATCGGACTATTCACGAATCACGACCTTATTCATCGAAAAATGAAATTTTCCTTTTAAGTCAAAATATCTATTATGGATACTAGCTTTAATTGTATCCATGTTTTGATCATTCTTGAATTTTACACCACTATGATTATTTATGAGGTATTTTGGACATGAAATAGGCAAAAATCTGAATCCTTGATAATTATTCTTTTGTTTCAATTGGATTTGTTTCTTTTAAAATATTTTTTATCATCCTCGGGTCTAAATGATGGTGTTCTGCAATAATATCTTTGGCTGTAGTGCAAAGATGGTTGATTTTATTATGAATATCTTTGGCCAGTAGTGCAAAGATGAGCAGTGTTGAGATGAACATGACCGATTGATGAATATCTTTGGCCTGTAGTGCAAAGATGAATATTTGATTCAAGATGAATATTGATTGATGTTACAGGGATAAAATATTGATGATGGACTTTTAAATTCATAGATAATAGTAGAATTCATTCTCTACGTAACTCTTCTATGAATTATTATTTCCGCTGCGAATATTGATCTGAAACTTGTTGTTTATTATATTCTCTCAGAAACTGTTGAAGAGTAACAATAATTTGTTCTATATTATCTTAGTCATAATATTCTTTACTGGGCTAGTTGAGCTCACCCTTTTCCTTGTTGTTCCATTTTTCTTCTCAGGAGGCGAGAATGTAGCGAGTATGAGTCGGGGTATGGAATGATGGTTCTAGAGAGTTGTTTAGTAGTCCTAACCATTTTTGTAAAATAATGTATCAATAATTATGATGAGGATTTATTTGCGTGTGGATATTGTCTAGATGACAATATTTGTATTTAAACTCACAGTTTATATGTTGTAATAATAAAGTTATAGTTATTTCTGTACCATGTATTTGACAACTCAGAATGGGTGATGTATACCTATTTTGGGGGCGTCACAGTTGGTATCAGAGCTTAGGGATATGATCTCTGGCGGAGATCGGGAATAGAACTAGGAGGGAGAGCAGAGTAAATCCTTCGCTAGTGTGTCCTCCTACTAAGCTTATTTGTTAGTTGGTCGAGATATAGGGATATTATGTGATATATTGATGTCCTTAATTAACCCTTGTTTTATGAAAGTATTTGAGAATGTCGTGAGAGAATATTAATGATGGAAATGAGGCCGGTAGAGCGCTTTGTACTCACCAACGAGGAGAACGTCAACAAGGTTGGCAATGTTCCTCCCCGTGAACAACACCACCGAAAGCGAGATGATGAGCGAGGGATGTTTAGAAGCTTTTTGCGATTCATACAAAATCGATTTAGGGAGACTCGTGTTCAAAATACAAGAGGACATGATAGCAATTCACGGGTTGTCACAAATGCAAGCGGTTCAAAGATTTGGGAACACGTAATTTAAGGAAGCCCGATCCGATCATGCAAGCGGAAACATGGGTCAAGCAAATTACCAAGATATTCGATGTCTTGGGATGCACGGAGGAACAGAAGGTTCTATTCGCCACCTTTATGTTCCGTGGCGAGGCAGACTACTGGTGGGAGTCTGTGAAGCGTACCCATCCAAATACACTCGAAGTATGTCTTGGGAGACGTTTGAGAACTATTTAATGACAAATACTTTCACGAAAGTGTTAAATCATATGAAGGAAAGTGGAGTTCATCGATTAGAACAAAACAACATGATGGTGTCTCGATCGAGGAAAAGTTTGCGAGTTATCGGTTTGCACCTCATTTGGTGGAGAATGAGGAGCGTTATGACGCCGCGAATGTTTACGAGAGCTTTTAAACCCAGATATCTGACAATATCTCATTTCTCATAAATTTTCTCTCTATTCGGATGTTGTAAATGAGGCTCAATTATTAGAAGCGAGATAACGAGTACGGTCAACCGAGGGACCACAACCAGGATCATCTGGGAGATAGCAATCAACAAAGCAACGTTAACGGTGGAGAAAGAAAAGGCGGACAAAAATGGTAACCACTCTGGTGGTAATCATGGCCATGAGAATAAAAAAATGAATCGGGAGGAGATTTTCAAAAGGAGATTTAACAACGATAATGTGAAACGACATCACCAAAGACAATCGGGTTCTAAGGAGGAGAACGATCAACGGTCATATCTTTATAAATCTGGGAAAGAGGGACATATCGATCAAACCCCTGTGATTCAAGGTATGCTATAATTGTGGAAATGAAGGACATATCGCTCGAGATTGTACGGTAGCAAAACCTAGTTCAGCGGGGACGGTGACTCAAAAGATTGTCCCAGAAAAGTCAAAGTTAACGGTTCCTGGAAGAGCGTTTGTTGTGACTAGTCAAAATGCGAGGAACCCAAACGAGGTGATCACGGGTAAGCTAATCATAAATTCTTGTGAAGTTTATACTTTGCTGAATCTGGGGCTTTACCCATTCATTTATCTCTCTACTTGTGCTCAACGTTTAAATTTGACTCCGGAAAAATTAGACTTTGACCTATCTGTGGAAACTCCGTTAGGAGAAACTTTCATCACATCCACTGTTTATAAGTCTTGTTTGATCCAAGTTGGCACCATCACCTTACTAGTTGACCTTGTCTCTTTAAAGATACTTGTTTTTGATGTGATTTTAGGGATTGATTGGTTAACTACTCATCATGCGAAAATTGATTATTTTCGTAAGGTTGTTAGTTTTCATATTCCTAAACAACCTGTTGTACGAATTCAAGCAACTAAACCATTAAAATCAATCACTTTCATATCTAATCATAAAGCTATTCGTTTATTGAAAAACGGATGTCAAGCTTTCTTAGCCCATGTTATGGATTTGAATAAAGACACGTCAAATTTGAATAATATTCCTATTGTTATTGACTTTCCCGGCGTATTTCTGAAGAACTTCCCGTCTACCCCGGAAGGTGAAGTTGAATTCTTTATTGATCTTGAACTCAGTACAAGCCCATTTCTAAAACCCCATATCGAATGGCTCTATTGAACTTCAGAGTTAAAGGTCCAACTACGGGAGTTGTTGGACATCGATGTCATTCATCCTAGTACATCTCCTTGGGGTGCTCTGCTTTTATTCAGTAAAGAAGAAAAAGCGGTAGTATGCGACTTTGTATTGACTATCTGGAATTGAACTATGTCACCATCAAGAATAGGTATCCTCTACCTCGTATTGATGACTTGTTTGACCATTCTGCAAGGAGCACAATTCTTTTCAAAATAGATCTTAGATTACGGATATCATCAATTTGAAGATTAGAATCGAGGATATTCCAAAGATCGCCTTTGAACTCGATGCAGGAATTATGAATTCTTAGTCATATATTTCGGATTGACTAATGCTCCTGCTTGGATTTCATGGATATGATGAACCGAGTATTCAAAGAATATTTGGATCGGTTCGTTGTTGTCTTTATTGATGACATCCTCATATATTCCAAAAGTCGTGAAGATCATGAGCATCATTTGAAAATTTGGTACTCCAAAGGCTTCACGTGAAAACAAACTATATGCCAAATTGAAGAAATGCGAGTTACGGCTTGAGAAGTAGCATTCCTTGGGCACGTGGTATCGAAACATGGAGTATCTCATGGACCCGACGAAGATTGAAGCAATACAAAGTTGGGAGCAACCAAGTCGAGTGGCCGAAATGACGTAGCTTTACGGGCTTAATTTGGTTATTATCGGAGATTCGTGGAAGGATTTTCTCGAATCGCTACTCCATTAACTCAAATTGACTCGAGAAAGATATAAAATTCGTATGGAAGCGAGGAATGCGAGAAGAGTTTCCAAGAGCTCAAGAGGAGACTCATTTCGGCTGTTCTAACAATACCATCTGAGTGCGGATAGATTTGTTATCTCTGACGATGCTTGAGCAAAGGGTTAGGATGTGTTCTTATACAACGTGGGAAAGTCATAGCCTTATGCCCCGCGATAACTTAAAAGAGTATGAGAGGAATTATCCTACTCATGATCTAGAGTTAGCGGCCCGATGCGTTTCGCTATTAAAGATCTGGAGGCACTATCTATATGGGGAGAAAATTGAGATATATTCAGACCATAAAAGCCTCAAATATTTCTTCACGCAAAAGGAACTTAACATGCGGCAACGACGTTGGCTCGAGTTGTTGAAAGATTACGACCACACTATTCAATACCATCTTGGAAAAGCGAACGTGGTAGCTGACGCGTTGAGTAGAAGATCTTATGCAGGAATGAGTACGATGATGTCAAGTATACGCATAGAGCCAACTTTAATAGAAAAAGTTAAGGTTGTTTCGAGCCACCGAATCGGGTCGATGCGTATGATGAAGAAGAAAGTACAAGAAGGTGCTATTCCGGAAGCGAGAATTGATGAAGAAGGAATACTTCGAGTCCACTCCAGACTTTGTGTTCCTAACGACTCTGATTTGAAGTACAAGATTATGATGGAGGCACACAATACACCATTTGTAATCCATCCTCGGAAGTACTAAAAATGTATCGTGATCTTGACATACATTTTGGTGGAACAATATGAAGAGAGATTACAAAGTTTATCTCGATGTGTTTAACTTGTCAACGTGTAAAGGCGGAGCATCTAGTACCTAAGGGTCCGTTGCAACCACTTGAGATTCCGAAATGGAAGTGGGAACACATTACCATGGATTTCGTTACGGGTCTTCCTACGGTTTCTCAAGGCATCAATGCCATTTGGGTTATTGTTGATAGATTAACCAAGTCTGCTCATTTCTTGCCAATACGGGAGACTTATTCCCTTGAACGTCTTGCTAGTATATATATGTAAATGAGATTGTGAGGTTGCATGGCATGCCAGTATCCATAGTTTCGGATCATGACCCAAGATTCACTTCAAGATTTTGGGTTAGCTTGCAAAAAGCTATGGGCGCGGATTTTTGATTGATTCGAAGCATACCATCCTCAAACAGACGGACAATCAGAGAGGACTATGCAAACTCTTGAAGATCTATTAAGACTTTGTGTCCTAGACTTCAAGGGCAGTTGGGATAAGTATTTACCATTGGTGGAATTCTCCTACAACAATAGTTATTAGGCAAGTATAGGTGTGGCTCCATTTGAAGCATTATATGGACGAAAGTGTCGCTCTCCAATATGTTGGGATGAGGTGGGTGAAACAACATTGTTGGAACCCGAGTTGGTGCGTATTACTACAGAGAAGATCCAAATGATTCGACAACGTATACAAACGGCACAGGATCGACAAAAGAGTTATGCGGATCTTCATCGAAAGGACGTGGAGTTTAGTATTGGTGATCATGTATTGTTGCGTGTTGCTCCGTGGAAGGGAGTTACAAGATTTGGGAAACGAGAAAAGCTCAATCCACGATTTATTAGTCCATTTCAGATTCTTGACCAAGTAGGAAATGTAGCCTATAGACTCGTGTTACCTCCGAGTATGTCTCATGTTCATAATGTGTTTCATATATCTGTGCTTCGTAAATATGTGAAAGACCCGAACCACGTTATTGAGTTAGAACCGGATGAGATAACCGAAGACTTAACGTACGAAGAGGTACCTATCAAGATCTTGGATAGGAAGGAGCATGTCCTACGCACAAAGGTCATACCACAAGTTAAAGTTTTGTGGAGGAATCATGCTATAGAGGAAATGACCTGGGAATTGGAAACGGAAATGAAAGCGAGGTATCCTCACCTTTTCGAAACACCAGGTACGTACGTCAATTTCGAGGACGAAATTTTATAAGGAGGGGAGGTTGTAAGACCCTAACTTATTATTAATGAAATTTAATTTTCTCTATTTATTATTTTGAAATAGTAGGGGTTGATTTGATTAATGTGGACAGTTATGGGTAAAATACGCAAATATTTTAAAATAAGCAAGTGGTTATAAAATATTCATTGTTGTCGGGGAATATTCGTTTGGTCGTGGAATATTCTTCATTTGCCGAGGAATATTAAATGCGACAGTATGCTAGATCTTTTGTGGGCCCCATAACGGAAAGAGATTGGATGAAGAAAAAGCGACAAATATAAGTTGTTTAAAAATAACGGCATAGTTATTCTTCTAATTATCTTTGTTAAAATACTCTATGGGTTAACACATAGTAGACACGATGATGCACCAATTATTGATTCTTACGTAAGAAGGCACTACTCAATAATGGTTACAGAATAATTCTTTCATTCGATATTTTATTTTATTGATTTAATAATTGTTGCGTTGATATTTTATATTCTTTGTTGTGTCAATAATTGTCATTACACAAGATTTTTTATTATCGAAGCAATAATTCATATTATCTGAATAATATTATTAGATAACATTATTGGCAATGTCTAGAAAGTTACATCAAGGAGAGGTTTGGTCACCTTAATTGCGCGCCAATGAAGACAAATTCTTATTGGAAAGCCCCTCTTTCTTTGAACCTGCACGTTTGTCAATATTGTGATTCTGTAATATTATTTGTGAATAATTAATTATTGATTCATATGATGAGGAAAATATTGATTTTATGTGGATATAGATGGAGAAAATTTTAATGTGACAATTGTTGAAAATTGAAATTTTATCTTTTTACGATAAAATAATTTATTTAAATATATTATTATATTTTAATAATATAATAATGATGATATTTTTACGATGAATGTGGGATATATGAGTATATGTGGAGGAGGAGTATTTTTGTTACCAAAAATATTTAAAGCATGTTTTATGTGTTGGTGGACCCCATTTCTTGGTTGAAATTTGATTATAAATTTCATAAAATTACCCGTTTGTGGATTTCTTTAATTTACATTTGGAATTTGGAAAAACTTTCTTCTGCAAAGTTGTAAAGAATTGAGTTTCCTATAAAAACTCATGAGATTCGAATTTTCTGACAAAATGGCTATTTATTGTGAATTATTGAAGTTCCGAAGTTCCAAAATAATTGATTTTTGAAAGTTTTAATTATTTTTATTTACAAAAATGTGTTTTTCATTTTGTTTCCCTCATTTAACATGTGATAGGGGCTGAGTTCAGATGGTAAAAGCATGCGTATGAAGTTTTGGAAAAAATATAATAATATTTAATAAATTTTCTGCTTTGGTGTTCTAAGCATTTTTCTATAAATAGGGTGCTTAGGTTAGAATTGAAAATTACACCAGAAACTGAAGTTTTCTCTCTCTTTCTCTCTCGATATATTGAGCGTATTCTTGTGAGTATTTTGATACTTTGAGTGTTTCTATACGGTGCAAGTTTCCTTCAAAGACTATATATCCAGATTCTATCCAATCAATCTTGTCTTTTCGAGGTAAGGGGTATTATTTTTTTTTTAAAAAATGATATTATTTCTTCTAATATCATTATGCCGAAATATTGGTTTGAAATTTTAATCAAATTTGGAACTTTTGTGTTGGGGTTACTATTCACGTATACGGCACTATTCACGAATACGACACTATTCATCGAAAAATGAAAATTTTCCTTTTCGTCCAAAATATCTATTATGGATACTAGCTTTGATTGTATCCATCTTTTGATCATTCTTGAATTTTACACCACTATGATTATTTATGAGGTATTTTTGGACATGAAATAACTGAAATACGAATCCTTGATAATTATTCTTTTGTTTCACTGAATATCTTTGGCCTGTAGTCCAAAGATGGTTGATTTTATTATGAATATCTTTGGCCCGTAGTGCAAAGATGAACAAGTGTTGAGATGAACATGACCGACTGATGAATATCTTTGGCCTGTAGTGCAAAGATGAATATTTGATTCAAGATGAATATTGATTGATGTTACAAGGATAAAATATTGATGATGGACTTTTAAATTCATAGATAATAGTAGAATTCATTCTCTACGTAACTCTTCTATGAATTATTATTTTCGCTGCGAATATTGATCTGAAACTTGTTGTTTATTATATTCTCTTAGAAACTGTTGAAGACTAACAATAATTTGTTCTATATTATCTTAGTCATAATATTCTTTACTGGGCTAGTTGAGCTCACCCTTTTTCCTTGTTGTTCCATTTTTCTTCTCAGGAGGCGAGAATGTAGCGAGTAAGAGTCGGGGTATGGAATGATAGTTCTAGAGAGTTGTTTAGTAGTCCTCACCATTTTTGTAAAATAATGTATCAATAATTATGATGAGGATTTATTTGCGTGTGGATATTGTCTAGATGACAATATTTGTATTTAAACTCACAGTTTATATGTTGTAATAATAAAGTTGTAGTTATTTTTGTACCATATATTTGACAACTCAGAATGGGTGATGTATACCTATTTTGGGGGCGTCACATCACCATCCAAATAGGTACCCATTGCCACGTATTGATGATCTGTTTGACCAGTTGCAAGGAGCCAAATTCTTTTCAAAGATTGATCTTCGTTCCGGATATCACCAGTTGAAGATTAGAACCGATGAATTCCAAAGACGGCTTTCAGAACTCGGTACGGGCATTATGAATTCCTAGTCATGTCTTTTGGATTAACTAATGCTCCTGCTGCCTTCATGGATATGATGAACCGAGTATTCAAGGAATATTTGGATCACTTTGTGGTCGTCTTTATTAATGACATCCTTATTTATTCCAAAATCCGTGAAGATCATGAGCAACACTTGAGGCTGATACTCCAAAAGCTTCATGAATATAAGCTTTATGCCAAGTTGAAGAAATGCGAGTTCTTGCTTGAGGAAGTAGCGTTCCTTGGGCACGTGGTATCAAGTCATGGAATATCTGTTGACCCAGCAAAGATTGAAGCTATTCAAAGCTGGGAGCAACCTAAATCGATGGACCGAAATCGTAGCTTTCTCTGGCTTTTTGGTTATTATCGGAGATTCGTAGAAGGGTTTTCTCGAATCTCCACTCCACTAACTCAGCTGACTCGAAAAGATACAAAGTTCGGTTGGAGCGAGGAATGTGAGATGAGTTTTCAAGAACTCAAGAGGAGACTCATTTCAGCACATGTTCTGACAATACCATCTGGTTCGGAGGGATTTGTCATCTACAGTGATGCTTCGGGCAAAGGGTTAGGATGTGTTCTCATGCAACATGGGAAAGTCATAGCCTATGCCTCACGACAACTCAAAGAATATGAGAGGAATTATCCTACTCATGACCTAGAGTTAGCAGATGTGGTCTTCGCACTTAAAATTTGGAGGCATTACTTGTATGGGGAGAAGGTGGAGATCTTTACGGATCATAAAAGCCTTAAATATTTCTTCACTCAAAAGGAACTCAACATGCGACAACGACGTTGGCTTTACTGTTGAAAGATTATGATCATACCATCCAATACCATCCCGAAAAAGGTTTAACGTGGTAGTGCGGCGCGATTGAGTAGAAGATCATATGCAAGTACGAGTACGATATTGTCAATACAAAGGCCCATTCGTAGAACGACGCAATCATTGGTGGACCCCACAACAGAATTATTGTCGGATTGAGAAAACGACAAAAATATTTTTATGAAAATAACGGCGGAAGTTTTACCGTTGATCTTGTTGAACTACTTTCGGTAGTAAAAGTACGATGTCTGGCGTGGTTACATAGTAGCACACGGTATTGATTATTAATGCTTACGTGAGAAGTCATTCAATTTTGTTCAATTATTGCTATAGTAATAGTTGCATAGTATCTCACGTTATTTGATTCAATTATTGTTGATATTTATTATATTGTTAAAATCAATAATTGAGACGACAAAATTATTAATATTATTATTTGCAATATTAACGATGTCTAGAAGTTCTGTCAAGGAGAGGTTTGGTCACCTAATTGCGCGCCAATAGGGAGAAATCCTTATTGGAAAGCTCCCTCTTTCCTGGGAATGACCTGGTCGATTAATATTGTGAATTGTAATAAAGATGATAAATGTTGTTAAAATTATTAAGGTGATTTTTATGAAGTTTGCTTATTTTATGGATTCCTATTTACCCATTTTTCAAAATAATCGGTAGAAAATTATTTAAAGGTGGGGGCCACATGTGGGGCCCATATATGTTGGAAAAATGATTTTGGAAATGGAAGAGTATACGTATGGAAGTATATGTATGTATTGAGTATATGGTGGGAGAAAGTGATATGTGAAAGTGATAGGTGTGTGATGTGTGTGTGAGTGGAAAATGGTGGAAAAGTGGTAGTGTGATAGTGATGTCTAAGAGTGTAGTGAAATTGATTTTTGGGTGGGTGGGGGATTGATGTTGGTTATGGGGGAGAAAAATTAAGTAGTGTATATATAATATTGATATATATATAAGTTAAAAACATGTGTTTATATATATGTATTATATTTTAATTTTTGTTGTGATTTTATTGGTTAGTTGATTGACTTTATTGTATTTGGTTGAAGAAATAATTCTGCAGAAATAATTCGTTCATAAACAGTACACTTCCATTCTCCTATAAATAGAAGCTCATTCCTTCATTATTTATTATGAATTCACTGAAACTCTAGAGAGAGAAAATTATAGAGAGAAAGAAGAAAAGATTTCTGCTACTTAACTACTCTTATATTCAGTTCTTTTACGGTAAGGGGTGTTATTCTTTCTTATTCATGAAGAGAACTGTTGTTATTCCATTTCTTATTATTACATTGGAATAACTTTTGTATATACGCTGGCTACCCTATACTTGGTGACATTCTTCTATTATTCCGCCTTTTATTATTATGTTAGAATATCCATGCTCAAGGCGTTTCACGGGACTGGTTCCGCCTCTTTATTATGATTACATTGGAATATCCTATCTATCGCGTTTTACGGGACTGATTCCGATCCTTATTAGTATTTTGTTGGAATAACTTTTCATGTCAAATCCGCATACAAGGTGATTTCTGTTGTTATTCCATTCTTTATTATTCTGTTGAAACATCCTGTTGGTGCAAATTTCGCCTGACCTGGTTCTTTTATTTAGTATTCTATTGGAATAACCTGTCTATGCGAAGTACCACATGCATGGTGATTTCTTTTGTTATTCCATTCTTTATTATACTCAGTTAGTTAAAGTTTTGACTACTATACTCCATGAAATTAGTAGAATATCCTTGATATTTGCGTTTCATCCAGTATCTTTTCATGGAAATATTCTTCTGAGCATTCTTGAATTTTACTCTACAAAGCAGTATCATGTTGACAATTTGGACGTTATTGGTTCTTGGACAAATTAATTCTTAAACTTATTTTATTGAATTCTTATATCATTGTCATCATCCTCATATTTATATTTTTTATGAAAGTCATCTCGTGGCACATAGTGCGTAGATGGACTTGGTATGATTATGACCGGATTATTATTCGGTAATCATGATCGTAATGTTACAAATGATGTGGTAAAGTCCTCATTGGCCCGTGTAGTGCATTGATGGACGATTGTTGGCATGATCATGACCATTAATGAATACATAAATATTCTTGGCCCGTAGTGCATGTATAATTGTGGTCGTGATACTAAAGAATTTCCTTGGCCGTAGTGCAGGGGTGATTCGATGATGTGGAATATTTATTAAGCTGAGTCTCAGCGATAACAGTGATGAAAAACCTTTTAAATCAGAAAAGATAGTAGATTTTATTTTCTACTTGACTCTTTTAATGGATTGTTTGTTCATTGCAGCTTAAACTTGATGTCTATTATATTTTATCGGTTTAACATTGTTGGAGACTAATGATAAATTATTACGCATTATCTTAGTCATAATATTTCTTCTTGGGCTAGTTGAGCTCACCCTTTCTTTTCATTTGTTCTCATTAGGAAATGAGAATATAGGCTTTGGACGAGTCGGGGAACGGAGTGATGGTCCGGAGGATAACATTAGTAGTCCTCACTATTCTCGTGAAATAGTGTGATAATAATTATAATGAGGACTCCTTTTGAGTTTGTATAATCTACAGTAGACAATATTTGTATTCAAACTCACAGCTTTATGTTTTGTCGTATTGTACACCTGGCGATTGTATTAGTAAGTTGTATTTGAATTACATGCCATGTATCTCGGCGACCCAAGATGGGTGATGTATACCTAATTTTGGGGGCGTCACAAAAATAGTTATACATCACCCATTCTGAATCGCCAAATACATGGTACAGAAACAAATACAACTTCATTAATACAATTGTCGTGCATAATACTACAACACATATACTGTGAGTTTAAATACAAATATTGTCTAATAGACAATATTCAAACTCAAAAGGAGTCCTCATTACAATTATTAATGCACTATTTTACAGAATAGTGAGGACTGCTAAAACAAATATCTTGAACCATCACTCCATATCCCGGCTAGTTCTTGCTAAATTCTCACCTCCTTAGAAGAAAAATGGAACAAAAAGGAAAAGGGTGAGCTCAACTATCCCAGTAAAGAACATTATGACTAAGATAATGAACAACAAATTATCGTTAGCCTTCAACAAATCAGATAAAATATAGTGGACAACAAGTTTTAGATCACAGCGGAAATAACAATTCATTAGAAGAGTTTAGTAGAGAATGGAATCTACTATCATCTATGAATTTAAAAGTCCATCATCATTGTTTTATCACTATAACATCAATCAATATACATCTTGAATCAAATATTTATCTTTGCATTACAAGCCAAAGATATTCATTTGTATCACCAGTTGGTCATGTTCATCTCAACAACAGTTCATCTTTGCACTACGGGCCAAAGATGTTCATTTGATAATCATTCATCTTTGCACTACAGGCCAAAGATATTCATCAAGTATCACCATTAATGTAAGACCCCAAATTTTATGAAATGAAAGTATTAAATTTTCCTATAATTATTATTCTATTTAGTAAATGGTTAAATTGATAGAAGGTTAAAGTTAAAAGTGATATTTGAAAATTTTGCAAAGAAAGCAAGTTGATATAAAATATTCGTTGTGTCGGGGAATATTCATTTTAACAGAGAATATTCGTACGACGGCACAATCATTGGTGGACCCCACAACGGAAGTATTGTCGTATTTAGAAAACGACAGAATTATCTTTTTATAAAAATAACGGCGAAAGTTTTACTATTAAACTGTTGAACTACCCTAGTAGTAAAAGTATAATAATACGCGTTCGTTGCGTAGTAGCACACGTTATTGATTATTGATGCTTAAGTAAGAAGTCACTCAGTTATACTCAATTATTGCTACAGTAATTGCTGCATCATATCTCTCATATTACTGATTCAATTATTGTCACAATATCATCTGCATAATATTTTATATTATTAAATCAATAATTGGGACGACAAAGTTATTCATATTATTATTTGCAATATTGACAATGTCTAGAAGTTCATCGAGGAAAGGTTTGGCCACCTAATTTAATCGGCGTCGATAAGGTAAATCCTTATCTGAAAGCCCTCTTTCTTCGGGAACGACACGGTTGTTAAATATTGTGAGTTATAATATTAATGATGAATAAGTTCGTGTTGATTAAAGATGAAATTGATAGTTCCATTGTGTTGGGATTATTAGTGTTAGTGAAAATTGACATTTATTCCGATAATAATTGATGTCTGGAAGTTATATTGACCAATCGGATAATTAATCGGATAAATGAGCAATTAATTTCTATTAATTAACATGCTTATAACTATGTATTCACATGTGTGTACTATTGATTCACATGTATGTACTATTAGGGGAGGTGGTGCAAGATTGATAATACTTGTATGACTAAATTAAAAATAAAGGTATAGATGAAGGTACTATACTGTAATTATTTTTTTCACATGTATAGAACTATTGAGTCACATGATTGTACTATTGATCGATTCACATGATATACTATTAGGGGAGGTGGTGCAAGTTTGATAATACTTGCAGGACTAAATTGAAAATTAAAGAAAAGATGAAGGTATTATACTATAATATTTCGAGCCCCAAAACGTGCAATTATCGAAACTATATTTTTCTATAAATAGAAGCTCATTCTTTCTTCATTCTCACCAATTCACTAAGACTCACAAGAGCAATTACAGAGAGAGAAGCTATAGAGAGAAAGAAGAAGAGAAGTCTACTACTTCACTATTCTAGTATCCAGTCTTCTTCTGAGGTAAGAGATATTATTTTGTTCAGTATTCATAAGAATAATATTTTCTTCCATACTCTGTAGTATGTGAGTAATATTATTTAAATCTCGTATTCCTCGATTATACCTCATTTAGTTAAAGTATTGTTCTATACTCCGGTGAAATTAGTAGAATATCCTTGAAATTTGCGCTTCATCTAGTATCGTTTCACAAGGATATTTTCTACACATTCTTGTTAAATTTTAAGCTTTTCATACCGGAGTACTGTCCATGAGTAGTATTCATCTAGTATCGTTTCATAAGGATATTTTTTACACATTCTTGTCAAATTTAAGCTTTTCATGCCGGAGTACTGTCCATGAGTAGTATTCATTTTTACGGTACTATTTACAAAGTACTACTCACGGGGTACTATTTATAAAGTACTATTCATGGGTACTATTCATAAAGTACTATTCACGGGGTACTATTTTCGAAGTACTATTCATGGGGTACTATTCACCCGAAAAATATATTTCTTTTCTGTCCAAATTATTTTTGATACATGAAAATTATTCTTGAATTTACTCCACAAAGCAGTATCATTTAGACAATTTGGATATTTTTAAACTCTGGATAAATTTAAAGTCTTTAATATTTATCATTGATTTCGTTTGATTAATGCTTATATCATTGTCATCATCCTCATACTTATATTGTGATGACTATATTGTGATGAAAGTCATCTTTGGCTTACGTGAATAGATGGACTGTTGATTGGTATAATTATGACCAGGGATCATTCAGTATAATCATGACCCGTAATATTACAAATGATGTGGTAAAAATCCTCATTGGCCCGTAATGCATTGATGGACAGTTGTTGGTATGATTATGACCAGGGATTATTCGGTATAATCATGACCATTGATGATTACATGAATATCCTTGGCCCGTAATGCAGGGATGATTCGATGATGTGGTTTATTTATTAAGCTGAGTCTCAATGATAAAGTGGATGATAAACTTTTTAAATCATAGAAGATAGTAGGTATCATACTCTATCTGACTCTTCTAATGGATTGTTTGTTCCACTGCAGTTGTTGATCTAAAACTTGTTGTCTAATATATTCCATCAGTTGTTATACTGTTGAAGGCTAAGGATAATTTATTCTACATTATCTTAGTCATAATATTTTTTACTGAGCTAGTTGAGCTCACCCTTTTCTTTCATTGTTCTCTTCAGGAAATGAGAATATAGTTGGAACTAGTCGGGGAATGGAGTGATGGTCCAGGATAAGTGGCTTTAGTAGTCCTCACTATTCTGTGAAATAGTATGATAATAAATGTAATGAGGACTTCATTTGAGTTTGAATATTATCTATGAGACAATATTCGTGTAAAAACTCAAAGCTACGCTGTTGTCGTATTATATAAAAGAAGTTTGTATTTGATTTATGTACCATGTATTTGGCGACTCAGAATGGGTGATGTATACTTATTTTGGGGGCGTCACAATTAAGGACTGAGGATGATGAAAAATATTTTAAAGAACAAATCTAGTGGGATAAAAGGACAAAGATTAGAGATTCGTACTTATGTTCAAAAACACTCCATAATAAATCATAGTGGAGTAAAATTCAAGAATGAAGATCAAAACATGGATTCAATTTCAAGAATAAGGGTCACAACAGATAACTTGGAAGGAATTTTTTTTTCTTTTGTGAACAATACCATGAAACGATGCAAGTGAAACAATGTACTACCATGAAAAGTTCCAAATTTGATAAAAGTTCGGACCAATATTCCTATGAAATGATATTAGATGAAACAAAATTTCTAATCATTTCGTGAATTATAAAGCAATACTTACCATAGTAAGTTCCAATTTAGGAATACGAGATGAAATAATATTACTTACGTAATATGGAGTATGAAAGAAAATAATATTTCTCACGAGTATTGCAATAAAATAATATCCTTTACTTAGTAGTAGTAAACCGGATTTGACCGAATATCGTATTATTCTCGAGAAAATCTTGCGAAAAAACTACGCTCAAAGTATTCTTATACTCAAAAGAAATACTCACAATACTTTAGAATAAGAATTTCTGAATTTGAAATGGTGTGTTGAGGAAGGAGGGATTACCCCCTATTTATAGTGCAACACGGAGGAAGGAATTGAGAAAACCTGCCTAACTCTACCAACCCATTCCTGCCAAACCTTTCATTTTTATCCTTATAGGTGAGACCCCACCCTTTTGAAAACAAGCTTTGCAGGAAGAAAAAAAATAAACCATCTTTGAAAAAAAGACAAGGCTCTTGTATTATATTTGAAAACCAAGGATTTGCAAGCAAATTTCTCACCCACCATTTTCACCAACCATTTCCACCAACCATTTCCACCAATCAAAACAATGTTACAAACAAGTATGCAAATACAACTTGTTTACTTCCGTTTCTAATTAACGACATGCTTATATATTATAATAATATTATTATTAAATAATTATAATATATTATAATAATATATATGAATGAATATTTTATCGGAGAAATAATTGTAATTCCACAAAAAATATGCCAAACTTTGAACAATTATTTCATGCTAAAATTCTTTCATTTATATCAACACAAAATAAATATTTCCTTATCCATCATGTATATCCACATAAAGTAAATATTTTCTTATCATATAAATTAATAATTAATTATTCACAAATAATATTACAGAATCACAATTATGACAACCAGGTCGTTTCCAGGAAAGAGGGGGCTTTCCGATAAGGATTTCTCTCATGGCGCAAGCAATTAGGTGACCAAACCCCTTTCTGACGTAAACTTCCTTAGACATTGCCAATAATGTTATCTAATAATATTATTCAAATAATATGAATTATTGATCTGATAATGAGAAATATTGTGCAATGACAATTATTGAAATAACAATAATATAAAATATCAACGATCAATTATTAAATCAATATAATAAAATATTGAATAAGAATTATCGTAATAATTATTGAGTAGTGCCTTACTACGTAAGAATCAATAATTCAAAAATACTTGCTCAATACTGGTGTGCTCTTCTTTATGCGACCACGCCGAATTCATCGTATTTTAACCACCGTATTCCAACAATATTAATTGGTAATAATCAAGGCCAAGTTATTTATAAAAACTCAAACTTGTCGTTTTCTTCATCCGACCGTTTTCCGTTATGGGGCCCACAAATGGCTGCGCCGTCGTACGAATATTTTCCGACATCAAGAATATTCCACGACCAAACGAATATTTCCCGACAATAATGAATATTTTATAACCACTTGCTTATTTTGTAAAATTTGCACAGTTCACCCATAAACAAAGCATTATATCTAATTAACAACTTATTATTCACAATAATAAATAGAGGAAATTCAATTTTATTTATAAAAAATTGGAGTCTTACAGAGGGTTCAATATTCAATTTTTTTTACAGAAAGGGGTTTGTTCAGTGGTCACATTTGTATTTTACCCTGATTATATATATAACCTTAACAATGGACAATTCTCATTTTTCTCCTTTCTCAAGTTCCTATGCCACATCATACATATATATATATATATATATATATATATATAAAGTAGCATTCCGCCTTAAATAACATTCTTTTATTAAAACTATGTCGTTTTGGAGGGACGCGGTGATATTTTTGTAAATACGCGGTGGCATTGTATTTACAAAAATGCCACCGCATCCCTCCAAAACAACGTAGTTTTAATAAAAGAATGCTATTTAAGGAGAATGCTCTTGATCCTGACCGTATATATATATGGAGATTGATCCATAGCAAGTATTTGTTATAAATAAAAAATGGACAAATATCATCATTTGCGTCCAATACAAGAACCAACGACCGAGATTAGAACTGAAAAATTCGCGTCCGCTACTATTAGTAGGGGACGACAGGTTACGTCCGCTACTATTAGTAGCGGATGACGAGTTAATTATGTATTGCCTTAAGTTTTCGTGTTATTTCATGTCTTGCTATGTTTCTTTTTTATTAATAGAGCTAATATTTTTGTAGATGAATATTTTGAACTTATTGATTTTGCTTTCAGACGTTTCTCTGTGCATCTATCATAGTTATTTTGTTCAAGTACTTATGTTCTCTTTCTTTGCATGGATCTATCGTCTACAGTTTGTTGATCCCTATATGCTTGCAATATTATTAAATTCAAGGCCTTTGGATGTTTTTATTTTGTTTTGGAAGATTCTCTCATTTCTATCATTCCACTTGTGACCTGATTATTGTTTATTCTCTCTATTAATGTTGAAGTCTGCCATTCATTGCAGATTATAGGAACTGATTTTTTGTAGTAACTTTTGTTATCAACAATGTAGAGCTTGTAGAGGATGCGCATTGGAGGGTTGGACCGACAATTATATCAAGTATAAGTGGCTAGTCAATTAGGAGTAGGCTTTTTCAGTGATAAGCTTCGTACTCTCTGCATGCAACGACTACAATATAATGTTGTAGTATTTGATTATTGTACCCACTTTCAAGCGGAGTGAGTGATGAAACTTGATCTATATTAATTGTTCTTAGGACATGAAAGCTAAAAGCTATCGTGCATCAGTTTTAGGTTGTATGTTCTTAGATTTCCAAATAGACATATCTGGTTTATTATTTCAAAGTTGCAATAGATTTTTTATAAAAAATTTATATAAATTTTTTATCTTAAAAGTTTGAGTTAATCCAACTTATTCTAGAATGATGAAAGTGTTCTTCTCACTATAATGAAGTAGTACTGATATCAATGCCTTTTTCTCATGCCTAGTTTCTAGTTTTAACTCCACTCCATTCAGCAAGTGTTGTTGTTTTCTTCTTTGGAAGTTTCTTATTCATCGATCTACAGAAATCTCTTTAATGTTTGTTAGTACATTTGATGTCGACTACATATGGCCATATGAAAACAAGAAAAAAGAAAAAAAATATTTTTAAAAAATAAAATAAAAGTTATTTCCGACGGCTTGGGATAGATTTATATATTACATATAATGATAATTAAAGAGTTTGGGCGTGTTAGATTAAAACGAAAAACAATTTTGAGCTAAAACGAAAAAGTTAGAAATTAGTATCATGTCGAGCCATTTTTGAGCGCCGTGTTGGGCAGCTTAATGAGTCTGAAAGGGAGGCTTTATAATTTTTAAAAATACTCTCATATGCTAGGTACCACATATTTAAAAATGGTTGTAAACCGTCATATGAATTAGAAGTAGGAAAATAGATAATTGGCCGTAATAGGTGCAGGGCTGCTGCCTATGGCAGCAACAATAGCAGCGGGTTGTTTGGGCTGGGGGCTCTTTTTGAGCTCTCAGTCGATAAAGCTAAGTTGTTCAAATAACTTACTTAGTATTTTATTTAAATAAGCGAGTATATTAACTATATTATCTCCAAAAATTTAGCATATTAAAGTGATTAGATTGTAAGATAAAAATTAGAGACATGGAAGCTAAGAGAAAGGAGCTGCTGCCATTGGCAGCAGTCTTCAATTCGCAACAGCAGAGGCTGTTTTGGCAAACATTTTGGTTCATGTAGATTATGTTTTCTCTGTAGTTTATGGGTTATTCTAATAGGTGGTTATATCATTTCCAATTACCAAAAGTCCTTTGCAACCGAATTAGTAAATAAGGAGATGAATCATGAAAATACTCAAGATAGGGAGCAGGGACTGCTGCCTAAATGACTGCAGTAGAGAGCTGCTATAGCAGCTTTGGGCCAACCGTTTTTGGCTTTATGGCGTAGTTTAAAAGTTTACCCATAAAGTTTAATGTCCAACTCCTAAATAAGCAAGTATGAATATATAGTAAAACCACAACTCAATTAGATGGGTAATGTAAAAGATAGAATTTGCAAGGAGGGGCATAGCAAGTTAGGGGTTATTAGGCTATGTTTGGGGATGCATGGCCAAGCGAGGCCACACCAAGCCCAGCTGAGCCCCACAGGGCCAAGCAAAGCTTGCATGTTGGCGTGGCATCAAGGGGCTATTTTGACGTTGGGTTGAGAAGAAATAAATCTAAGATCTAGCTATACAAGTTATATATAACTACGCCAACACACAAAATGAATAAAGTATTTACCATGTGTGCTTGAGTTATACATGATAAGAAGTATGTAATTCTCATGTATTAAATTACAAAAGGATTATAAACTAAAAGTATGTGGAATTCATGAACTGAGATTATATCACTCTATTAAAGAGAAAAATGGTTATTGCAGTAAAATGATGAGGAATTTGGAAAATGTATAAAAGTTTGTCAAAAGTAAAAACATGGCCACTGTGATTATGTAATATATAAACATACAAACTATATGATGTGGATACATGGCTAATATGTTTGTATGTGTGAATATGATTGTATAGGATCTGTGAAAGGAAGTTGAGCAGAATTTTTATCAATAGCTCACAGTCAAGGCAAGTATCTAAATCTTAACAAGTATCTTAACCTTTGCATTTACTTTATGCAATAGATCTTTGTAAGCAAATATTTTATCTATAACTTCCTAAATTTTGTACAAGCAAGTTCTTGAATTTTATTCAATCTATTCTTTGATTACAAGTATCCATATCAATCCCATTCCCATCTATAATGAGGTACCGAATATTTATCTATAAAGAAAACACAATAAGCTAATTTAATCAATAAAATTTGTTATATAAAATTAAACAAATAAAATATAAAAATATGAGATCATACCACTAGTTGGGTGCGGAATTTGAGCTATTCTCTTATAAGTGCTTGTGAATATACGAGTGTCATGAGCATTACCCTCCCATCCAGGCCATACAAATATAAAACATATCTTAAAATCACATACATGATACATCCATTATGTTTTGTGTAGGAATGCATTTTCTCCCAATGTATGAAATTTCTTGCCCTTTTGGAAGTCCAGCTTTTATATGTGTACCATCAATTACTCCAATACAATTATAATAAAATATAGAAAAGAAAACCTTCATACAACATGTATAATTAATATACACTTTAATTAAGAGAAAAAGAAACATTTATACCTCAAAAAATGAAATATATCGGTCGTTCTGCGGCACATGATATTGTACTCCGTTATTATAATTGACATCCGGTTTAATAATTTTTGTAGAAAGTTGTAAGACTGCATTGAACACCATATGAAACTGCCTCTTTTGTATAATCTATTTCTAGCCCCAGCCCCCATGTACTAAAGTCATCAAGAAGATGCCTACTTGTTCTTCCACAATGATATCACGTGTAGGTTTCAATCCATAATGATTTTTAAGATCACCACAAAATTCTAAAAAATGTATTTTTATTTAAATGAAAATCTTGATTCATGACCATTTAGTATCTCCTTTATCAACATGTATCCAGTTCTTGAAAAATTTGAACATTGTTCCTTACAAATAAAACTCTCATAATACATATAAATTCCAAGAGCACTCATTTTAGATATTAATAATCATTCTGTCTTCTTCCTCCCACTTTTGAATATCACTCTCTATTTCTTATATATATACTCTTCTTCATTGGTATGATCATTATCAAAAAAACTAGCATTAAAAAAATGAAATATCCCTTCATCCACTTATGCTAGAATATGATTCATATCCATTTTAACAGTAGCAACAACTAAACAAATATAAAACTTTTACTTATTCTCACGACGAGAGATGTAAATTATATATCATATTTAAGAAAAAATATACATAAGCATTTTGAATATACCATTTATAAATTATATACATGTAACATTGTATATATAAAAATGTAATTTATAGTATTTATGAGTTTCTGTGTAGGATTTGGTAGGGACCCAAAGGCACTGGAAGAGGAGCAATCTGTGGACTTAATGAGAAAGTAAAGCACTCTTGTGCTAATCTTATGTGCATAAAAGGAGTTTACTAGTACTATAAATATGTGCTTTAGGTGTAATGTTTGGAATATAGTTTTTAATACAAGTTGTATATATACTTGTATTTCTATACACTTGCTTCCTTTGTACTATTCTTCCTTAGTTTACAATTGTTTTCGTAATAATTCACAGAATAGTAAGTTCGTATAAGTTTTAATGAGTTTTACTTACGAAGTTAGCATCAAATTTTCTCTAGTAAGTTAAATAATTTTTTATTGTATAGATTATAAAAAATATTGTATTGATAATCTTCACATACATACACACACAATCATATTTGAGGCCTCACATACACACACATATTTGTGGAGAGTTCCACGTGTCAGGCGGGGCTCAGGGTATGCATATGTGTATGTGATAGTAAAATTAATGAAACAAGAATACACCCTTGCAACAGACACGTGACATCATCAGATCAAACTGCAAAATAACTTATTAGTCAATAATATGCTTGCAGTGAGTCCACCATGCTCAGCGCCCGCCAGGCTCCACTGACTACCAATTTTTATATTTAATTTCTTTTTCAGTCACCCGCTCGCCACTCTTGACTCTCCTTCTCTTCCCTTTTACCAAAACATCAGCACTCCATTCCATCTCACTCTAAATAATTTTACTCTATTTTACAAAATCCCACTTTCTCTCTCCAAAATAAAATAGCCCACCAAATCAATTTGACTAAAAAATATGCAGAATTTTCCCTTTTTAATACTCCAAATCCTCAATATAAAACTCCCACCCAATACCTTTAATCCAATTCTTTCACTTTCCCCAACAAAACCCCAAATTGCTGTTCTTATTTTTCAATTTCCTTTCTTCAATGGAGGATTGTGCGGAATCCATTGAAGTATCGCCGATTAATGGCTACAAACTCCTCTTTAAGGCCGCCACTTTGATACCCATTTCCCATTATTTGTTGGGATTTTTTTGTGTATTTGTGGTTTTGGTGTACAATTTCTTGGAGTTTCATTTTATTGAAGATTTTTTCTCTGGGGGGAGTGTGGTGAAACTTACATACGATTCCGGGTCGGAGCTTTATGAGACTGTGGTATCCAAGTGTCGGATTCTTCATGGCAGGTATAATTCTGCGTGGTTTAGTTCATATATATACTCTCCATAGCCATATTGGTTCCAAAAATTTTTTTTTGTCCCATTTGCAGAATATATTCTTAATTTGGGAATATTAAGAATATATTTTTATTCCAAGTATACACATAAATAAAATATCCGTCGGTCGTATAAAACATGTTTTTAAGTATAATTTTTACACAAGTTAAGAAAAAAAATAGGGGAGAGTATAAATAAGTTTTTATTTTTTTCTCATAATGGACCTCACATAAGTGAATTAAAGATTTTATCTTTTTCTTTGAAGTGAAGGTACTTTTTGAGGCTAAAATAGATTTTATATAATATTTTATATTTGAATTGTGTATTTTAGATATTTTTTATATGACAAAATTATTTTGTCCTTCAGTCATAAGTTCTTAACCTAAAAATGCTATAATGATAAACTCGAGAAGACTGTTTTCTTATATTACTTATTGATTGATAGCGGACTTTTTTTGTGGTAAGGAGGAAGTGTATTTATATGTATTTCTTGAAATAATTTCCTTTTCAATTTATAAGTTTTTATTGGTAAATAAAGGAACAATTTCTCTATTAATTTTTGCAAACTAGTATAAAAGTTTGTCACAGGGATATATATATATATATATATATATATATATATATATATATATATATATATTATATATGGAAAATGTATAACATGACGTGTATTTTTGATAAGCTATAATGACATTTTTGTAAATACCATGCCACCGTCAGCCGTTACATAATGGCGTGGGTCATCATCGTCTTATCAAAAAAAAACCGTTGTCATACGTGTGTAATTTGATAAAATTCTATATATATATATATATATATATATATTTACACTCCTCCGTCTATTCTCATTCCTTTTGTATATTATATATATATCCTAAAATTCAAATCAATCGGATCGAAAAATGATATACATGTTATCTAAATCTCACGTCGAAGTTGGATTGCTTTTAGCGTGGAACTCTAAAAGATAAGATAGAATAATAGTGTCTCATTCCTCCTTAATTATATTTATCCCATATATTCATACATCATCGACATTTTTAAAAAGCTAACATGACTCTTTGTTTAATTTTGGTTAATGCAAGTTCATATTTAAACTAGTACCTTAAAAGTGTTACTAAGAACAAAATTGTTGTTTCGATAATAAAATTAAATTCACATCACAATTTGAATTTTAGGATAACACAAGTTAACTAAGATCAAAGTCAAATGCGACTCTTTTTGTGAGACGAAAGGAGTAGTACTTAAGAAAGAAAAAAAAAATGTAGAAAGACATAGTGACACAAGGTTCTCCTTTTCTTTAGTATGTTTGTGCACCCTTGGTACGTACCTCTTTGAATATAGTATACTCATTGTCAAAGAAATCTAATGGGAGATTCATAAATGTATAATGATTGGAGTTGGTGTAATCTTTGCCTTCATTCCCTTGGTAAATTTGAATAGGTTATCTTGAGCAGGACATAAAACTAAACTATTTTCAAAATTTTTATATTCTAATAATTCGTTTGAGTAAGATAATTTTTGTGTGATGATAATTTTATTTTAGATATGAGTATTATAATGAGGAATGTATCCTGAATTATTTTGATTACTTAATAAATTGAGGGTACCTTTTTAATTATTGATGTAAAAAATGTACCTGATTGAAAAAAGAGAGAAGTGAAACAGAGCATTATCAACCTTGCGAATTTGTCCGATTATGTAATACATACATGCGGTAATGATATTTAAAATGGATATACGTTGAGGAATGAGATAACTAATTAGAGGATTATTATTTTTAGTAAATCTTTGAAAGGTGGTAGCAGCTCTATTTGGATTAGAATCCAAATAGAGCTGCCTGCACCTTCCATCTCTTATAGCAATAATGTAGTGCGGTTTTCACTTCTCTGTTCTTACATTTGTATTAGATTATGGTTTGAGGTAATACATATTAATACATTATCTTTCTTCTTTTTATCAAAATTTATTTGAACCTTTCATGGAATTTTCTTTAAACAAATGAAATTATCAACAAATAGTAGCCTATTATGAACTAAAGCCTAAAGGAAACAACATTAGATGTTTTCATTCAATTTTTTAAAACAGATGAAATAAATAACTCAGATATAAAAACTTATGAGAAAAGATTATAGGAAATAAATAATTAGATATAGATTAATGGGAAAAAAATAGAGATGTAGTTATGCTTGGAATAGAATTACAAGGAAGTGTATGATTATTATTATTGGATTTAAATTGGAGTGCCATAAGTTGATTTTAGAGTGCCATATAACACTAACCTTATCAGTATTAATTTTTATTACTTGGGAAATGTCTTAGGTGTTCGCAAATGGCTTATTTACGAGGCTATTGGTTTTCTTTTGCTGTTTTGGTTTTGACTGAGCAGGTACTTTGCAACACCATGGCTTGCAAGCCCGCACTTTCAAACTACACTTTTGGAGTTTGTTGGGAAGCCTCCTTCTTTTAGCTACAAAAGGTAATTCATATCATAAATTTGTGCTTATATAGGACTAAGTGTTTTATTATTTATTTGGCATTTATGGTATATATTTGTATTTATACTTTCTAATTACAGTATTGGTGTAGACCAGTTTATTATGAGAAGTCGGTATAATTTGGAGCTACAAAAGAGGAGTGTAAAAAGGATAAACGTTAATAATTTGCACTGTTTAAACATCTCATTTTGCAATGTACTATGTTCAAACTGAAGGACATCATTGTCTTGATTTTTAATAGGTTTTATCTTGATGCTATAAAAAGAAACTTCTTGCTTACTTATGAAGAACTCTCATAAGGCTTTATAGGGGACTCTTGCTGCAGGTTGTCTTTTTTGTATCCTCCTGCCTTTTGATGCCGTGTGTACTAGAATGGCACCACATCTTGGTCTCCTTGTTTTTGTATATATTTTATTAGTTAAAAAAAAATTGAATAAGTCTCATATAGTATGTTGGTTACTTACAACCTATCTTTAGGTAGTGTGATGCTTTTTTTGCAAACTAATGAAACTACGTTACTACTCGGAAGGAGCAAATAGCTGTAACACAATGTGAGCAATTAGAAATTAACGTGGGTCATAGTATAATGTTGGTTGCCTGGCGATTTTTGATTGTTTGAAACTTCAAATTTGTTGGATAGGGCTATATCCTCCCTTGTCATAACTGTAGAAAATATTAAGGATGGCCTTACTTTTCTGAGATTTGGGAATCTTTTTAACTTCCATGAAAAGCAAAAGTGAAAATCAAAAAAATTAAAATCTTCACAAAATTAGAAAGAAGATTGTTTCATTCAATGGCGACTATTTTCTTTAGCATGTAGTAGTTAACTTACATTATGGTGACTATGTTGTTGTGTATTGATGCTGCTCCGGAAGGCTCCTTGATTCTGTCATTAAGTGAAGGTATGCCTTAGACATATTGAATAAACAGATTAGTGTTGGACTTTGTTTGATTTGGATTGTCGGTGAGGCAACTTATAGGGGATCTTAGATACAGAAAACTGACTTACGAAAAAAACAAAATGTGCAAAAATTATAAAGTTTTAGGATGAAGTACGTGAAAAAAATACTAAGGGGACCAAATGTGAAAATCAATTATGAATGGGGGAATAACTAAAGGATTCTCCCTATAAAAAACTGGATCCTTAGCACTATAGTGAGAAGCTATCAGTACTAGTTTTTTTTTCCCATTCTGGTACATTGTTCATGTGGCTGATGTTTTGAGCAGAAGGTTATGCATCTATAATGCCAACTTGTGCTTATAATTCTTTCCATGACGTTCATGCTCTTTTTATAACTCAGGGAAGATTCAAATAAAAGTTTCGAGATAAATCAATCAACGCTAGTTTGTCTTATTCTCAGCCCTCTAATTGCTTTAGTTGCTGATCCGATTGTTTGGTTTAAAATTATTTTTATATTAGTTTTTGTTATGAAGGAGGACCTCCAAGAACTAACTACTTACAGATTAAATTAGTTATAGTTATTGGTGGTTCAATAAGTTTCGATACCTGTAATTTCTTCTTATTTTGAACTGAATTATTCCCATCTCTTGGGGAATTGCTATATATAGGTTCGGTCTAATCTCTGATATTTGTTTTCTATGAACTTCATTCGTTTCTTTCTTCTCACGCAATGTTCTAAAAGGCGCTAGGCGAGAAGCGGGCGGTCGAGGGCGCCTGAGCGGGATTTTTTATTTTAATTCAATTTTAATATTTTATCTTACATTTATCCAAACAAAACAATAATATAAAGCAAAACGATTTATAATAAAGATAATAAAGGTATTTGCTTAAAGTTCAAATATATATATTGCTAATGCTAATGTCAAAGGTCAAAGGTCAAAGGTCAAATACAAACATTGTTCAAAGTTCAAACATATTTTAACGTATTAATTTTATTCATAAATAAGATTGCTATTAAATAATAAAATTTAAAATTTCAATAATTTAATTCACTATTAAAACTTAAGAAACTAAACATAAATTTAAGAATTATATTTAATTAAACTAAATATTACAAATGTATCATTATTTATATAATTTGAAGTTGATACAAGTTCAAAAATTACAACTATAATAAAATTATCCATTTTGACTTGATATTGTTCACTTCTTGTTGTGATTTAATATACTACAACACACCTCATTTTGAATATGGTAAATCATTAAAAATAAAATATATCAATATCTGGTTTGGGTAGCCGCCTAGGCCTCGCCTAATTTTTTGGAGGATTTTTTTGCCGCCTTGGGCCTAGGTGAGGCGCCTGAACCTTCATTAGGCGCGCCAAGGGGCTTAAGCTTCGGACCTAGGCAAGAATTTTTAGAACAACATTCTCTCTCTCTCTGCCTCCCTTGGTATCTATCTATCTATCTATCTATCTATCTATCTATCACTATCTGTACACACACACACACTTTTATATATATTAATGTAATTGATTGGTGTCATTACTAAATTCTTTTACAAAGTTTACATAAAACCTGACGTTTCTTTTCTAACAATACCTGTGTATGTTATTTCAGAGAACTATTTCGTTCATCTGATGGTGGAACTTTTGCTCTGGATTGGCTAATGAGTTCAGATGGTACTGCAAAACTTTTGACATAAATTTTGTGACTCATTAAGGCATATATAGATGCAACCACACACATTCATAGCAACTAGAGAGGTTCATTTTGTAATTATTATTGCTCTTAAAATCTAATTTGATCTGCCTGATTTTACACCAATTTTGACACAAAATTTCATTGTGTGAGCCTGGTTAGCTAAACTCCATATCTTCCTTTTACATCATGCCATTGTTTTCGATTATTATCCTCTGAAGATATGGTCTTTTGAATTAGTATACTCTCATCCTTGTGGCATCTCTTCTTTTTCTCTCCTGTATTTTAGGTGTACTTGCGGCATCTCTTCCCTTTCAGAATCAAACTGTCTTGTCATCATATAGATGAGCTTATGATTTCTTATTACTTTGTTTATCTAAATATATATATTGTAGTCAACCCTCCAATTGATGAAGTCCATGTAGCTTACAGTATACATGTATCTATATATGTGTGTGTGTGTGGGTGTGCATTGTATACATCTAGGGGTTCCAAATTAGCTACTAAATTTGGGATCCCAAATTGATGTATCATGGTTATCATGGTGCAATAAAGAAATTATTGAGCAACTAATGTAATCATGACATGTCAATTGGGGGACGGGACCCCTATAATTAATCTCTATTTTTATAGTATAAACATCATGCATACCTTTTCTTGTTAATGTCAGTGTCTTTTGCTTATAATTTTCTACATAATGCTTACTTGGTAAAGTGATCTTTAATTTAGTTATTTGTAATTTAGGCAATATTTTTGGTTTGCTTTCTTGTTAACCCCATTTATTCATCTGAGGTGACCCTGCTGAAGAAATTTCATTGTAGGACTATTCTTTATTATATTTGAATAATATTATCAAAAATAAAGAAAACATATATCTACATAAAAATACTTGTGTAAAGGAGGTGTTTTCTTAAGTCTATTTATTCATATTTCCATTTACTCTGCAGTCTTAGGAAGTTCTGCGGGCAAGAATAATGTTGATGTTATTTCAAAGAACGATACGACCCCAATTGTGATAGTGGTGCCTGGATTAACTAGTGATTCTTCTGCTGCTGTAAGTTGTAAAACTGAAACATATAGACCTATTTTATGTAAATTGTTTGAAGTGCTTTTGTTGGTGTTCTAAAGCTGCTTCTTATAGAGTTTTTTACATTTATTATCCCATGACTACGCTGCTAATGTTGAACTCCTTCTCATTTGCTGCTTGCTACTGACTTAATTTTATCTAAACTCCTGAAGGGACACTATAAGGCTGCGGGAGTCATATATTTCAAGGATTTTTTTAGCTAATTATGAAAGAAACCTAAAATTTTGATATAATAAAAGATAAAAGTTTTTGAAGTTCGAAATGCATATTTTGTGAATTTGTATATTTCAAAATGCTTTAAAAAATTCAAAATGGAATAATACTTTTGTGGCTATTAAGTTGGAATGATATTTATTAGAACATGTTACATATTATGCTATTTTTTTTTAAAAACTTGAGCTTTTATAGAAGTTGTTAACATGTCTTAAGAGCTCTAGGTCCTGAATTTGAGTCTTCCTCTTGCATTGGTTCTCCCTATTATCTTAGTGCACTTGCATTCTAGTTCGTTTGTGTAGTATGATCCACCTTCGTATGCTCCTCAACATGAAAGTTGGAATTTTGACGTGAATAAGAGTGATAAAACATATACTACTTTTTAAAGCCCTTCGAACTAATAGTTTAATCTTTTAGTTTTTTCTGTATAATAGAGTAATGTTGTCTGGTTATTTTACCAAATGTATTGCAGTATATAAAGTTTCTTGCTTTCAATACGGCAAAACTTGGATGGAATGTTGTGGTATGCAATCACCGAGGAATGGGCGGCGTTTCATTCACTGTGAGTGATTTAATTTTTAGTTGTAAAGATTCGTCATCATGAACTTGAGAGAGTGAAGAAGATTGAAATCAGTAGAGTTTTGTAATTCTATGTTTTTCAAATTCTAACACATGATGTACCTTCATTCCAAATCACCAAATTTGGTGATCCAATTTTTATATTTCCTATTGCACAAACATGATTATAACTCTACATTATGATTACAGATGAGGGGCACTCCTTAGTATTCAACCAATGGTTAGGATCAAATCTATTGGGGAGGCTTAGGATAACTATTTAGAAACATCCTCTAATATTCTTGGATATTTACAAGCATAATCAACACATGGGTAAATCTAAAACACTCTATTAGAAATCCTAATATGCATAAGAAGGTTCTAGAGAATGCCAACATGTGTAGCCCAATGAGTGCCTTATGATGCATAACCTCTTTGAAAATGTGCATGTTGTGACACTACGCGTAGAAATAACTTAACTGGTTTAACTATATTTTCCTACCACGTTTTGGATTAATACTAACTAAGCACTCGAAGAAACCTACCCGTAATGTACTCTGTGCTACGGAAAGTGATGTTTTCTTCTCCTGTTTCCGTTTAACGTACGGTATTGAATTGCCATCCATGTAACATTGGCTTAGCACCAACAATCTGGCTTTACTGTGAACTTTTCTTGATGATACAATATCTAACAAGTTGTGGAAACACCCTTGATCTTTTCATTCTAGGTTCTTGGTAAAATTTAATCCCCTAATGTGTGTAACATGTCTGTATAACTGATGATGGTCTCTAGCTAAGGATTTTTATTTTTATTTTTTGCTTCATTTTCATATTATTAATGAAAAAGAAATTGTTTAGGACTACAATTATTTGTTATTTCTCACAGTATTAAATTATAATGGTATCATCTTATTCTCTGTGCAGTCTGATCACTTTTATAACGCTGGTAGGACAAAGGATATACGAGACGTCATTAACCATCTCCGGAATGAATACCCTGAGGCTCCGCTATTTCTTGTCGGAACTAGTATTGGTGCCAACATTGTGGTACAATACCTGATCTACTTTCAGTTTCAGCCTAATGGAATGATTGTAACTCAAAATTTCAATTTTGATATAAGATAATTTAAGTTCCCTATATTCTTGAAATCTCTTATACTGAAGTACCTGCGTTCTCCTGTGCTTTGGGTTATCCCCAAATTGTTTTTTTTGCTTCAAGAGATTTATTTACTTATCGAAAGAAAAAACCTAAAGTACTAATTTTCACTCTTATCTCTGTCCATAAATGAGAATGGTAACTTATGACTCAGATAACTACACAGTAATAACACATCAAAAATTAGCTCTCACTACTTTGACATCTTTTCCCCCATTCATGAATACCTATTTATACGTAATTTATATTTATATTTTGTAAGTGTCATCTATCTGTATTTAGATCTTGCTTAAATTGGATATTAGTTGATAATCACAGTTCCATAATCCATACCAGTATAACATCCATAACTTAAATACCACAATGTGATTACTTGTGTTGATTCTTAAATCATATTTATGGTCATTCAACTGTAAAATATATATTTCTTATTTATTTATTTTTAAATTATTGCCACCAGGGAAAGTATCTTGGAGAAGATGGGGACAATTGTCCTATTGCTGGTGCTGCTGTCGTATGCTCTCCGTGGGATCTTTTGGTTAGTAATTTAACTTCACATGAGTCTTAGAAGCAATGTTTCAACTTTTCAGGTTAGATATTTTCAAAAGGCAGTGTGACAAGAAAAAAGTACACTAGTACTTAAATTTTTTAATTTAAAAAAAAATCCTTTTTACTACTCTTTATGTTAAGATTCTGACATGATATAAATAATTAAAAAATGTTTGGCTCTTTAAAATTTCATTAGTACATTAAGTAGTATCTCAACAACTAGAGTCTAGAGCTGAAATAGGTATACCTATCTGGTTGTGTGCGTGTGCACATGTTTGAGAGTGGTTCTTAATGAAAAAATTAGTTCCAAATGGTCATCACCCAGAAAAGTTTGGAGCTCGTCAAAATGATAATTGGAGTGTTGCTTAAAGTATGGTAAGATATTTTGGAGGTACGAGAGGATCACAACCTTCAGACCGTTGGGCAAAAGTAATGCTAATATTTTCGATGTTCTCAATTTTGCCTTTCATATAGTGAGAGATGTGAAGTTTCTTGATTCTTTGCAATGCCTTCTTCTTTAGGAGAGCCAGAACCTTCTGTCTAGGTTTTAGGCCAAGGGTACCAAGGTGACGGGATCGATGCTACAAAGTAGCACACCTGATCCACTATTGTCACCTTGCTTGTGTTGCGTATATATATTTTCTCTCCCCCCAATAACTAATGCTGTCGTAGTTTTCTTGCAAAATATAAGTACATCTGTCCTGCAAAGATTACCACAATTGATTTTAATTTTTGCATTTAGATGATATACACTCTTTCATGGAATATTATGGCAATATACTATTGCTCTTTCATGGAACCTACTACGAGTACAAACACAAACTTCTATGTTGAATTATCTTAATGGTAATATTCCAATATTTTCATAAACTAGGATTTTGGTCTTTTAAAATTGACTTCATTAATTTACCTTAAATTACAAATGCGACAACTTTTGCCGGATGGAAGGAGTATACAATGCTAAATATTCATTCGTAGCTGATGTACCTTTCCCGCTAAGCTCTATCCTAAAATCTGTCCTCATAGGTTCAATATAATATTCTTAGTAAGCTCTTTCCCTTGTTCCCAGATTGGTTCCAGATTCATAGCACGGAAACTTGTGCAAAGGGTGTATGACAGAGTTCTTGCAATTGGTCTTCAAGCTTATGGACACTTGTATGTCTGCAGAACCTTCTTACTTAAATTTAAATATCAAATCCAACTCAATATGGCCATTTTAATATTATTAATTTTCTTCTCGGTTTTTACTTTCATTTTACATGTTTTTGTTTTTGTATTTTCATGCAAGAATTAGCTGGATTCATTTATCTAAATCTAATAATAGCTGCTTATTGCAGAAATCAGGCCCAGTTTACTAAACATGCTGACTGGGAAGGCATCTTAAAGGTTGGCTTCTTCCAACTAATAACTTTATGAATATATAGGACTCTGTCAATATAGAAGAATCTCATAGATGGTAGTCACAAATCCACTTTTCCAAACTGACTAATGTTTTGTTTTTGGTTGTGCTAATAAAGACACGTACTGTTCGGGATTGGGATAAATATGCCACCTGCGTCGTCGAAAAAATTGAGGTATTAAGCCCTTTTTTTTCCTGGTATGAAGCCTATTTTTTTTCTTTTGCACGCACAAATTATTAACACACCCATTGATGCAATTACTTTTTGGTGTTGAGATATATGACGACAAATTTATACTAATATTAAATACATATGTGTGTTTACATGGGATGAGAGGAATAAAAAAGGACTCACATTAATATCCTATCTTATCGCCTACCGTTCCATGTTAATCGCAATCCAAATTCGTCATATAATTAGTCCTCATATAAATCCTTACTTTTCACCTCCAAGTGCTGTTGATAATATTTTTCTTCTTCAAGACTGTGGATACTTACTACAGGTGGGCAAGCTGTGCTTCTTATGTGAAAGGAGTGGCAGTCCCATTGCTCTGTATAAGTTCTATGGATGATCCAGTTTGTCCTGCGGAAGCCATACCATGGGATGAATGCAGGTAAAGTTGCTCTACTTTAAGTCGCCAACCGCATACATTTCCTCTATCTTCATCTTTCTTTTACTATTTTAGTAATACTAAACTTTCTTCACAGAGCAAATAAAAACGTTGTTCTGGCTACGACGAAACATGGTGGACATCTGGGTTATTTTGAGGGAATAACAGCATCCAGCTTGTGGTACCCTATACAAACATTCTCTTAATATTTTAATGTTATATATTTTGTTGATATGGGCTTTTGTGTTTATTAGGGTTTGCCACAAAATCGCACTCGGTTTTTAAAAATTGTCTATATAAATGAATTCTAAGTTTTTCCTATTTAATACTAGCATTATAAAATTTAAAGGGAATAGCTAGCTGAAACTTAGTTTAGCCGCTTTGTCTAAAATCAGGCAGAACCTAGGAAGTCCACCGAGTTATGATCTTTTCACAATTACATGCATAATCAGATTTTGTTCATTTAAATGTTACGCATTGAAAGCTTATTCTAGTGACATGGCTTCATCGGCTTTTCCACTTGCTGTTTCTTTTGCAGGTGGGTGAGAGCGGTAAATGAATTCCTTGGCGTTCTTCATTCTAGTCCTCTTATGCATAAACAAATGAAGGTGAAAATCTCAAACTCTTTGTTTGTCTATTTAAATAAATATATTAGCAATTAAGCTCAGAGTCTTGGCTGTTACTAGACTCTGCCACTAAATTCTAACTCTAAGAGGTTCAGATATATACCCATGATTGCAAAAGAAAAAATAAAGTAAAAACAAAAACAATAAAATTTACCAAACTATTGGGATATCTAGGAATTTTCAATGGTTCAGTTCAGGTCTGGTCTTTTTTGGTTATTTTATTGAGCAGAAACTTAAATCCTCCGTTTATCAAAGTACATAGTCTCGCTTTACTAAATACAAAACAAATTCAGTCAATCGAGATCTTCATGGTTAAGCTTTGCAGCAAAGAAATTTAGTCACCAAGGTCTGTTTGATTTAGATTTGTTGTCAAATGGTGAAAACTAAACTTTGCATCTTACTCATTTCGAGTTCTCGACCCTTGGAGAAATGTTTCTCATTTCCGTATACACATTTTATTTGTTCTTATTTTTTGCAGACACAAACTCAGGGACACTGTTCCCCACACGAATCCCCGATTGACCAGAGCCCATACGTTGTTAGTGTCAGTAACGGAATGGTTGCAGCTGTGGATGTAGTAGAAGAACCATCCGAAGGGACGATAACTCAAAACAGAAAGGCTCACAAAATGGTCTCAGATGCAGAACAACTTGAAAACTAGTGTCCATATCGAAATTTGCCAAAAACTAGTAATGAAGCGAAGTCCCAAGAATCAAGATGATCTCACGGTTAGGTTGGTTTCATTGTTTTATAGCTTGTGCCAGCCGGGAGAGGTTGTAATGCAGGAAGCTAGAGAATGTACTAGCTTTCATGTGTTTCTTTTGATGGCTCATTGGAGTCGTTTCTATTTGTATCTGAAATAAAGATGAACAAAATTCTTGCCGTTAATTGAGAAAGAAAATTATTAGTGAGCTTATCTTCCCCAGATTATTGCACATTGTTACTACATTTTGTGTACTTTTATTAAATAAAAAATGAAAGAAATTGAGTAGAAGGAATTTGTGTAGAACAGTGGATGGGTTAGTCATGGGTTATCTTTTTTGTGTAGTTTTTCTGTATTCCCACATTACCTTTTATACAGAGTTTTAACGTCTACATATTCCAATTATTCCTATAGTTAAGGAGCTAGCCAGTACTCGCATGTACAATCCTAATTACTTGTAAGTAGTTTAAAATTACATAATTGAATTGGCCAAGTCAAGCCCTACACAACTGACTTGGTCAAACATTAGTAAATAATACCTTTATATAAAATTCAATCAAGTGAGGTTATTTTTTTGATATTTTTTTTTGTTGTATTCAACTGAAATTTTAACATTCTTGTCTTTGGCAAGAATAGATCTTAAGATATGCACCCAAAGCTTTATGACTAGTTTTTTTACCATCGAACCATGAGGGGCTTGGTCAAGTGAGATTATTTTACCATCACATACTCCTTTCAATTTCAATTAAGCATTAATTGTTTAGTTTTCAATATTAACTTACGTATTAAATATAAGTTTGATTCTCACTATTTTAGTACAAGAAAATGGCCCAACAGCGATCAAGAGTATCTGCGACCGCCCAATGCGGTCGCTAATGCTATTACTACCGATCGGTATTAGCGACCGCAATTAGTATTCGTTGTTGTTGATATTAGCGACTGATATGCGGTCACTGATATAAATTTTCCTCCTAAAATTTGGCGCAAATGTTGGCGGGGAGGCTTGTTGCGACCAATAAATGTTGGTCATTAAATTTTAGCGACCGCATGCGGTCGCAGAAAGCGGTCGATGATCATTTTTAATCTAATCAGATTCAGGCAGTCGAGCAAACCAGAAATAGAGGAAAGAAAGGAGAAGAAGAGGGAGAAGGAGGAAAGAAAGAGGGAGAAGCCACTGTTGCCGCCGTCGTCCAAGCCGTTGCCTCCGCCGCCTTTCTATTTAAGTATGCATGTCATTATTACTTGCTTTTCCCGAAATTAATTGAAGCTTCTCCTGCGAATTTTCATTTGTAAAAACTTGAGTTCTTGAATTGAGAGAGTAGTTCTTTCTAGGGCTTGAAAGTACTTGCTTTTATTGTTGTAGAAGGACCAATACTAACTATAATCACGACATCAATTTCTCAATTGTTATATGTTTCAAAAATTTCATTAGCATATTATGGGGTTTGGATTCAATAGTACATTTTTAGACTGAATTTGGTTTATCCCTTAATTTCCCAATTGAATTTTCATTTTCATATTTTGGGGTTGGATGCAATAGTATACTTGTTAAAATGAATTTTCATTCAACGGTGTTAAACCGATAAAATATAATAACTATCAAGTTTAAGCTATGATGAACAAGCAATCCATTAGAAGAGTCAAGTAGGGAATAAAATCTATTATCTTCTATGATTTAAAGGTTTTTCATCACTTTTATCGCTAGGACTCGACAAATAAATAATCCACATCATCGAATCACCCCCGCACTACGACCAAGGATATTCTTTAGTATCACGACCACGAATTATCCATGCACTACGGCTTAAGATAATCATGTTTTAATCAACGGTCCTGATCATGCCATAAAATAATTCATCTTTGCACTACGGCCAAAGAGAATCCATAGTCATAATCATACCAAAAACTGTCCATCAATGCACTACGGGCCAATGAGGACTTTTTTCCACATCATTTGTAACATTACGGTTATGATTATCTGAATAATCCCTCAGTCATAATCATACCAAGTCCATCTATGCACTACTGGGCCACAGATGACTTTCAACATAATATAAACATGAGGATGATGACAATGATATAAGAATTCAATAAAACAAGTTCAAGAATTAATTTATTCAGGGAACCAATAACGTCCCAAACTATCAACATTATACGCTTTGTAGAGTAAAATTCAAGAATGCTCGGAAGAATATTTCCATGAAAAGATCTTTGGATGAAGCGAAATATCAAAGATATTCCACTAATTTCATGGGTATAGAAGTCAAAGTTTTAACCAACCGAGTATAATAAAGAATGGAATAACAAAAAAATCACCATGCATGCGATAGGCCTTACATGACGAGTTATTCCAATGTAATAATAAAGGATGGAACCAGTCCCACAGAAACGCAATACGCACAAGATATTCCGCCGTAATAATAAATAATGGAACCGAGGAGCAGGCGTAGCATACGAGACGTGGATATTCCGGCAGCGAATAATAAATAATGGAACCGGTCCCGTGTAGAACGCTTACAGACGGATATTCCGATAGAATAATAAAGAACGGAATATTAGAAGAATTTCACCATGTATAGGGTAGCCCACGTATACAGGTTATTCCAACAGAATAATAAATAATGGAATAACAGAAGTTCTCTTCATGAATACAAAAGAAATAACACCCCTTACCGTAAAAGAAACTGAATATAAGAGTAGGAAAGTAGCAGAATACTTTTCTATAGGTTCTCTTATAATTCTCTCTCTAGAGTTTCAATGAATTAAATAAGAAATAATGAAGGAATGAGCTTATATTTATAGAAGAATGGATTGCATAATAATTAATCCGAGAACGGTCCAGATTGATTTACTTTTATACTGACGATCCAGTTGGTTTACTATTAAAACTTAAAACAACGGTCCATCTTGATTTACTATTAAAACTTTAAACCAGCGATCCATATTGATTTACTATTATAACTTCCACAAGCGGTCCATATTGATTTACTATTATATCTTCAACCAACGGTCTGAAAAATTAGCACATCTCCTTATGAAATAATATTGTACCCAAATACCCGAATGCACAATACTAGAGTGAATAGTAACCGGGTGAATAGTAACTCATGAATAGTAACTCATGAATAGTAACTCGTGAATAGTAACTCATGAATAGTAACTCGTGAATAGTACTCTGACACGAAAAGTGTCCCGAATATCCGATTGAACAATATATCATATTATGCGGATAATACTGTAACAATAATTGAATCAATAATATGAGAGATATGATGCAGCAATTACTGTAGCAATAATTGAGTATAACTGAGTGACTTCTCACGTAAGCATCAATAATCAATATCTTGTGTCTTCTTTAATGCACGCCAGATATTCTTTGTACTTTTAACACCGGGTGTTTCAACGAGTTAATCTGTAAAACTTCCGCCGTTATTTTCATAAAGTATTTTTATCGTTTTCTATCTCGACAATAATTACATTGTGGAGTCCACCAATGATTGTCTGGTTATGCGATATTTCCCGACAAAAAGAATATTTTCCCACCAATCAATATTATACAACCACTTGCTTACTTTGCAAAATTTATAAATATTACCCACAACTATAACATTACATCAAATCAACACCATAATATATAAATAAAAAAAAATTATTTCGACAAAATTAAATCTTTATTCATACAATCTGGGGTCTCACACGTATAGTCACCCAGAATGTGTGAATGGTCAGAACAAGATAAGATACCCTTGTTTGAAGTGTAAGAATGTAAATTATATGAATAAAGACACGATAAACTATCATTTACTTGTTTCTTGGTTCATGAAAAATTACGAAGAATACTGGTGGGCGCATAGGCAGAGAAGAGATGGTGGCATTGGAGAAGTACACAATCTGGGCAGTCTAACCTATCGTATGAATGAAATGATTCATGATATTGCAGGGCTGAATTTTGATTGGGAACAAGGCAGGGAGAAATTAACCTATGAATTTTGATGTCAAAGCGTTCTTTAAGTTGTTAGACGAGGGTAACGAGCCGTTGTGGTATGGTTGCACCAAACACACTACATTGTCTGCAGTGGCAACACTACATTGCAGAAACATTTTGAAGGTTATGTTAATGAATTGATTATCAATGAAGTCGGATGAATTGATTTATTTTACATTGAAATATTTTTTTATGAGATGTCATGAACAATACTTTTATAGAATGAAAAAATGGAGGGAAATATAAAAAAAAATAACAAATCAATTAAAAAGTAGAGGCAAGATTTAAAATTTTTTTTTTTTTTTAAAAAGAGTAAATTTAAACTTTATTTTTTTGGAGAATGAAGGTAGGATTGCCGGATGATGAGGGATATTAAATTGACTTTGTTTAAGTTAGAAAAATTTCATGGAGAAGAGCAAAGGTTGCATGGTGGAGTAATGACAAATGAATTCTTAGTGATTACTCCTACAAAAATTAAAAACAAAAAAAGGGTAATTTAATAATTTAATTTTAATTTTACACTTTACAATAGAGGATAATTATTTTTCTTAAAATGTGGGAGACACTTAATATGGAACCGATAGAGTAGCATTGCATATTTACATTTATCTTTATTTTATTTTTGCTGCTGGTTCAAGTAATAAATGGAATTAATTTGTTTACACATAAAAATGTGGTCCTACTCCGTCGTCGTGCATATGAGGAATCTACGCCAATAATTCAGTCATTTATTCCAATGTAGAAGCCAGCTGCAAAGTTTAAAAGCAATATAATATTAATGACAAACTAATTAATATTTAATGTAGGAACAATATAAAAAATTAAATTATTAATATTTTATTAAAAATTTACAAATGACAAATAAAAAAGAATAAATTCCACTACTATCTAAAAAAATTAGATAAATAAAAAGGAACGGGGGAATGGTAAATAAAAATACTCCACCATTTCATTTTTTAAGATTGTTTTCCATGATTAAGTCTTTAAATATCTGAGAACTCGCTGTTCCAAACTATCAAAACTTGCGCCTCTCTCTCTCTCTCTCTCTCTCTCTCTCTCTCTCTCTCATACACACACACAAATGGCGATTGAACATTTTAGCCATAAGCATTTGCTTGTCTTGAATGAAGGAATTGAGAATAAGGATGATGATAATAGTGATCGCGAGGAAGTTTTTTGCGATGCGTGTTGGAGACCAATAATCAAAGAAGGCGGCTGTGCATATTATAGTTGCAGTGAGAGTGATCCGTGCGAATTCTTTCTGCACAAACCGTGTGCAGAACTGCCAACAGAAATTAAACACCCTATGCACCCCGAACACTCCCTCACTCTCTTTGCAGTTTCGCCATATGAGAGCAAATCATCTGGATGTGACATTTGTCGCTCTGTATCGCAGGGGTTCACCTACAATTGTTCTGTTTGTGAGTTTGACATTGAAGTGGAGTGCGCTTTCGAGGACTGCAGTTTTCGCCATCAAAGTCATGACCACAATTTAACCTTACTGCAACGCCCGGCCATATTTCATTGTGATGCCTGTGACCGTGTAGCAGAGGACTTGTCTTATCATTGTACCGTATGCCCCTTTTGGATTCACAAAAGTTGTGCTTCTTCACCCGCCACTATCGAACCCACTTTTCATAGTCATCCTCTTACCCTCTCTTATTCTATTCCAGACGAGTATCGTACTATTTGGCAGTATTGCAATATTTGCAAGGAGAGATTGAATCCATGCAATTGGCTTTACATGTGTGCTGGATGTACAATTTTTACACATATCAATTGTGCGACATATGCACCTACGGTTTTGAGGTACGTACGTGGTGCTCCCCCATATTTTTATTCTAGTTTTAATCGAGTGTTCAGTATGAAATTGATTTTGCGGATTCAGGGACGGTGAAATACGCCGATTTGTGGAAAGTCTTCGTCCAGAAGCAGCAGATCGCATTGAAGTAGTTAGAGATGAGATTTACCACTGGAGTCATGAGGATCATCCATTAATCCTTTTCGAAAACCTGCAGCTTCAGAGTAAGGACGGGAATGAGATGAAGGGGAGTGAAGATATGTTAATATGTGATGGGTGCGTAAAATCTATCGATGCAGATGAGGAACCATTTTACGCCTGCCTTGAATGCAGTTTCTTTCTCCATAAAATATGTGCCACCTTACGCAGGGAGCTTCGCCACGACTCATTACAACTATTAAAACCGGTTTGCACCCCCACTTTCCGGTTTGCACCTCCATTTTCCGGTTTGCACCTAATATTGTACCAATGACGAAATTGATGTTAAATAGTTCAAAACATAAAATTAATGGCCCCATTTAGCATGAAGTTTATTTTTTTGATAAGTTGATTAATTGGCCAATAGAATGCTGACACACATAGAGTTTCGCCTGCGTGTCAGCACACTATTAACCAATTGACCAACTTACCCAAAAATAAACTTCATGCTAATCACTTCCTCTATGTTTACACTACCTTCATTATATAATAATTAACTTTTTAAAAGAAAAAAATTGTTCTAATTTATTTGTCGTTCACAATTTTTTAGAAGAATAAATTATTTATTTTCCTATATCACCCAACTTCTCTCATTGTCCCAAGAATTTTTTTTCCTTGTATTAATGGTTTCAACTTCTCATGAAGAGGAGAACAGATCATATGTCCCTATTTTCTATGTTCCCCTTGTGTCCCCCACTTAAATTTTGACACCTGACATCTTATTTAATTTTAGAGTTATTTGGTGTTAAGTATGCCAGATGTCAAAGTAAGAAAATAAATATTTTTAAGATGCCAACTTACCAGTTCTGAAGAGAGAGAATGAAGTTGCAAATTTGAATACTAAGGTTAGAGAGACTGTTAGAGATAGTTTTTCTGATGTGATTCACCTATTTGAATATCCCAAAGTGGTTGAAGAGGCTATTGGAGATGGATCATGATTCATTTCAATTTGAAATGGATAGTCTCCATTTAAAGGTTCAGATTTAAAGTCACTAATTTAACTCTAACCATCTCATTTAAAACCCAATAACCTAACTCTAGTCACTTCATTTAAAAGCTACTAACCTAACTCTAGCCATTAATTTAATATAACGTTAATATATTATTATTATGAGCACTTTGTTATGTCCCTCATTGGTTTTTTAATAGTTATTTTATTATTATTATAATAATAAAATTGTTAAACAAATTATTATTATTATTTATCATTTTAATATAACACTATTATATTAATATTAATATTAATATTAATATTATTAGTGTTATAATAATAATATAACACTAATATATTAGTGTTATATTAAATTAATAATAGAGTTAGGTTATTGGCTTTTAAATGGAGTGACTAGAGTTAGGTTAGTGAGTTTTAAATGAGTTGGTTAGAGTTAAGTTAGTGGCTTTTAAATGAGGTGGTTATAACTTCTAGACCTTAGATCTAATAACTTTAAATTTGAACTTTTAAATGAAGACTCTCCATTTCAATTAAAATGAAGAGGATCTTGATCCGACATGCTCTAACCCTAGCACACCTTCTTGTACGTCTTTTGTTAGCTTAAACCCAAAAACTCAAGAAGGCTCTCTGAATCCTTACTACCCTAACAAGGTTCTCGGATTCTAAGAGTTCTGTCACGTGTCGTTGGAGTAATCACTGATCATCTGTTCTTCTCCCCTCTTTAATCAATCAATTGTGTACTCTTCGTGGATTTCTCTCTTCCTCAGCCAACACGAAACCCTAACCCTAGTAAGGTACGATTTACTTGCCTACATTATCTTCGAGGGAATATGTTCGTCGAACTTAGTTCCGTCGGAAGTAGCCGATTTTCTTGTAGGAACTCTCCATTTTAAATTGAAATGAAGAGGATTCTGATCTGAGATGTTCTAACCCTAGCACACCTTCTTGTACGTCTTTTGTTAGCTTATCCAAAACTAAAGCAAAAAGTTACGGACTTAATAATTTTGTTAGCTTATCTAAAACGACTTATATTAAGGAAGGGAGGGAATAATATATATGTATATGTATTATCATGCAAATATTTAAAATTCAGGCATAATAATATCTAGAATCATGGTGAAAGATAAAGAAATAATAATGCTTGGAATCACATACGGCGAGAAAATGTCTTCCCCATGTGCCAGTTAAATAATAAATCATCTATAATTAGGTACGGTGAAAGATAATTAAATCATCTTCAAACTATAAGTATTTGAATTTGTCAAATACTTATACTATAATTACAAGTATTTGAATTTGTCAAATACTTATAAAATGGAATCAATTTGTGTAGAAGTAGGTGGAAAGTTTAAAAACAAATCAATAATTCACAAAGCATTTCGTGAGGAAGTTTTATGCGATGCATGTTGGAGACCAATAATCAAAATTTGTAGCTTTTTATTGTTTTAATATATATATATATATATATATATATATATATATATATATATATACCTGTTTGGTCATTAATAAATCTTTATTAATTTTCAAATTCAATGTATTAAATTAAATTAAAATATAAATATCATCATTACATTAAAACTATATAATTTATAAATGTAAATTTAAATTTCAATGAAATAAATTTGAATTTTATCGCAAACGATGAAGAATTATATCAAAAAAATCGAAACACGATATTTGGCGAAAAATAACGCTTACAAATGAAAACGTAGTAAATGTGTTATATATGATTACTAACAAATAAGTTGGTCCAATTTTCAAACAAACATGGTCAAAAAAATAAATAAAATACAAAACTAGTCAAACTTGGAAAGCCAACTAACCATGTAAAGATGGGACAAAAGAAGATTGTCGGCAATTATAACCATGTTTGTTTTTTAATTTTATTTTATTACCATGCCATGTGCTCCTAAATTGACCAAGTATTTTGTTTTGTTCTTTTATTTTATTATTTTATGGAGTATTATTTTATTTTACATGTCCGAACCACCCCTTGGTGTATCCACCAATCCCGGGTTTTCAAAATAATTAATTAATACAGTAATTATTTATAAACAACTGTAATTAAAAAAGTCTATTAATTATTGATATGCCGTCTAGTTGCTCCCTTATACAAGTCATTAATAACATCAACATACGTGGTAGATAACTTTTTTTATTCCCAATGGATTGTTAATCAAACAGTATAAGAATTTAATTAAACAAAACCCAAGTGTTTTTTCTTGAAAGCTTGAATTTTTTTAAACAAAAAATTTATTCAACAATAAATAACGGTCCTCTTTTTAATTAATGTTTTAGGAGAAAATATAGAAATTTTAAAAAAAAAATTCCACTTTTCATCTGAATCAATTTCATTGATGCATTTATTCATGTCTAATACTACTTCAAACTATAAGTATTTGAATTTGTCAAAAAATATTTTTAAATTCTTATTTAATTGTGTAGTAATTTTTTTACACATTGTAACAACCCCAAAATAGGTCCAATCCAACCAACCTATTCTGAGTCACCAACAACATGGTACAGAAAACAACTACAACTTTATTATTACAATTGTCGTGCAAAATACAACAACACATATACTGTGAGTTTTAATACCAACTGTGACTCATGTCCCAACTATAGACATCACCTCACATTAATACATTACATAAAGGTATAGTCGAAAACTGTTTTAGAAATTATAATCTTTGGAAAGTGTTCAAGGAAACCTTCGTACATGGGAGGCCATGCGTCTAGGTTATTATAGATATCATATGGCCATAGAATTATCCCAATGGCGAGTCTTCTCTTGACATATCATTATCTCAACTGTCTCTAATTGAGAGTTATATTTCAAATAGACTCCAAGATCATATAGATAGTGCTGATAGATATACTCAGCAAGTGAATGAGTACAACCATGTCTTATGATGACATGAGGTTGTATGTCATTAGAAATCTTGTATGATAGTGGCAAAAAATCCTTCCAAGTTAAATTCACCTCACCCTCAACATCTATAGACCACCGTTCTATTCCCTTGTTATTCCTCCGCTCGACCCAACTACACTTTTATTACCTGAAAAGAATTGTGAAACAAAAGGGTGAGCACAACTAGCTCAGTAAAGAATATCATGACTAAAGATAGATAAATTATCAATAGCCTTCAACAGTAATAAATCAGAGATTTAGAACATAAGGTAGATGATAAAACTTTTCAACCATAGTTGCAGCGGAACGAGCAATCCATTAGAAGAGTCAAATAGACCATAAAATCTATTATCTTCTTCATGTTAAAAGTCTATCAACAATGTTTTATCCCTGTAACATTATTCAATAATTTCTGTCCACAATCACGTGTATAACTCATAATCGTAATTGTAGTTCTAAGTTCCTTTCTCATCCGGGACAAAGTTAATTTTCATCACTTGGAAACATCAAAGATTATGGTTATACCAAATCACGGTTTATGTTCATAATCCTACTAATAAATTCATCTTTGCACTTTCTGACCAAAGATATTCATCAACAAGTCATCTTTGCACTACGGGCCAAAGATATTCATCACTGGGTCATGTTCATCTAAACACTGCTTCATCTTTTGCTACGGGCCAAAGATATTCATCGAAATTATTCATCTTTGAACTACAAAAAAGATATTATATCATCATTTAGGATCGAGGACGATGAAAAATATTTTAAAAAAAAGCGAACCCAAAGAAACAACAGAACAAATATTAAGGATTAAATACTTTAAACAATTCCTGCTCAAAAATACTTCATAAATAACCGTGGTGGAGTAAAATTCAAGAATGAAGACCAAAACATAGATCCAATCACGGATAGTATCCAAAATAGATATTTTGGACAAAAAAGAAGAAATTTTATTTTTTATTGAATAGTCTTTGTCATATTAAGTGAATAAGTGGCGATACGTGAATAGTAACTCAGACACCAAAAGATAGAAATTTCATAAAAAACATCATCACGTTTCGTGAATAGTACTCGTAAATAGTAACTCATGAATAGTAACTCGTGAATAATAACCCCGACATGAAAAAGTTCCAAATTTGATAAAAATTTTCAACCAACATTCTGGCATAATGATATTGATGAAATAATATCATTTTAGAAGAAAATAACCTCCACTTACCTCGAAAAGAATAGTATTACATTTGGAATCTTTTGGATATAGTCTTTGAAAGAACTTGCACCGTATAGCAATACTCAAAGTACTAAAATACTCACAAAATACGCTCGATATAATAGAGAAAGAAAGAGAGAGAAATCTTTAGTTTCTGGTGTGATTTTCAATTCTAACCTAAGCACCCTATTTATAGGAAAATGCTTAGAACACCAAAGCAGAAAATTTAATAAAATATTATTATTATTATAAAATTTTCACGCCAACCTCTTGACAACTGATTTCAGCACATTCCAACAACCAAAATCATCAAAAAAACATTTTTCTCAATTAATTTATTTAAAACTCCAAATAATAATAATTAATTAATCCGGAAATTCAATAATTCATAATAAATAGCCCTTTTATCAAAAAATTCAAATCTCTTAACTTTTTATAGGAAATTCAATTCTCTACAACTTTTCATAAGAAAATTTTTCTAAACTCCAAACAGAAATTGACCGAAATCCATAAACAGGCGATTTTACAGGCTATAATCAAATTTCAGTTAAGAAATGGGCCCACAGACATGTTTAACATGTTTTAAACAAATTTTGCAACAAAAATACTCTTCCTCCTCATATACTCATATATCCCACATTCATTGTAAAAATATCATCATTATTATATTATAATAATATAATAAAATATTATTTTATCATAAATGATAAAATATCGATTTTCAACAATTATCACTTTAAAAATTTTCTCCATCTATATCCACATAAAATGAATATTTTTCTTATCATATAAATCAATAATTAATTATTCACAAATAATATTACAAAATCACAATAATGACAACCAGGTAGTTCCTAGGAAAGAGGGGGCTTTCCAATAAGGATTTCTCCTTACTGGCGCGCAATTAGGTGACCAAACCTCTCCTTAGACATAACTTTCTAGACATTGCCAATAATGTTATCTAATAATATTATTCAGATAATATGAATTATTGCTCCGATAATGAAAAATACTGTGTAGTGACAATTATTGAAACAACGGTAATATAAAATATCAACGCAGCAATTATTGAATCAATAAAATATAATCTTTGAGCAATAACTTCACTGTAACAATTATTGAGTAGTGCCTTCTTACGTAAAGAATCAATAATTCAAAAATCTTTGGGCAATCTGGGTAATGTCTTCTTTATGCGAACAACGCGTATTACTTTACTTTAACCAACCGGGTATTCCAACGGTGTTAATAAGATAACCACTTCTGTAGTTATTTATAAAAACTTTAATTTGTTGTTTTTTCATCCCGATGATGAATTACATTATGGGGCCCACAAATGGTTGCGGTGCATTTAATGCGAATATTCCCAAACGTAAAGAATATTCCACGACCAAACGAATATTCCTCGACAACAATGAATATTTTATAACCACTTGCATATTTTTGAAAAAAATTCATATATCACCCTTAACTTTAACTTTTTATCAATTTAACCATTTACTGAATTGTAATTATAAGAAAAATTGAATACTTTTATTTCATAAAATTCGGGGTCTTACAATCTCCCTCCTTATGAAATTTTGTCCCCGAAATTTACGTGCACTGTATTTCGAAAAGTTTGAGAATACCTTGCTTTCATTTCGATTCTATCTCCGGGTCATCATGATTTTTCCATTGCTTTCATCTCCCGTGATAACTTCATTTGGGTTCTCTCACTGTTGGGAAGTCATGACAACCGCTTATCCCCTCGAACTACTTTCGGCTTTGACTTGTGCAGGGCGAAGATTTGGCGTCATCACTACCGTTTGAATATACTTTTCTATATAGGGCATATTCCTCCCTCAACTCGCCTCTTCGTACTCTCGATTCATGATCCGAATCATCAATCTTCGATCCATATCAAATTCAGTTGACCAGCTCATGCGAGGGTAATTCAAAACTCGATGTTGAGTTCTCCCAATTGCTTTCCAAAAGAGAAATTCATATCATCTATTTTAGCCTTCTTAGATCGGACATCTCTTTCCACAATATCCACGTGTCGTCGCGCGGCTTTTGCCATGCATCACTTATTCTCACTGTTCGGTTTTTCCTTCTTTCACTTTCGATTCCATCTTTATCATCTTATACTCGCGAAAGAATATTTCATTCAAGCATCACATATCGGGTAACCTGAAGCTTGAATTGTTGCATCCTTTTGCTCCACGATCACTTTGTCTTCTTGACTGCTCTTCTAACTCATGAATACGATTTTGAAATTCTACATTTTGATCATATAATACCTCTAATAAACTCTCCTCGAATTTTCTTCTTCCTCTTCTTCCTCACTCTCAGCTGTTACCTCTGCAACTATCTTGGGTGCAACTATCAATTCTTCACTCACCACATGGATATCTCTAATTCCTTCTTCGTCCGACATCACATTATCATGGTTAGTGATTAGAGGTATCCCCACAGTCTCATTTACTCCATTGTTAGCATTCTCAGCTGACATTCTCAAATACTTCCATAAAACAAGGGTTAATTAAGCAAATTAACATATCACATAATATCTGTATATTATGACCGACCAACAATTAAGCTTAGGTAGGACACACTAGCGAAGGATTTACTCATCTCTCCCCTCCTAGTTCTAATCCCGATTTCCGTCAGAGATCATATCCCTAAGCTCTGATACCAAATGTAACAACCCCAAAATAGGTCCAATCCAACCAACCTATTCTGAGTCGCCAACAACATGGTACAAAAAATAACTACAACTTTATTATTACAATTGTCGTGCAAAATACAACAACACATATACTGTGAGTTTTAATACCAACTGTGACTCATGTCCCAACTATAGACATCACCTCACATTAATACATTACATAAAGGTATAGTCGAAAACTGTTTTAGAAATTAGAATCTTTGGGAAGTGCTCAAGGAAACCTTCGTACATGGGAGGCCATGCGTCTAGGTTATTATAGATATCATATGTCAGTTTCGTTCCCCTGCAGCCCTATGTCAGTTTCTTCCCTGATACCCTTCATTTTACATTTCCTGCTTACCACATTTAGCGACGGCCCGGGCGAACCGGACGAAGGTTTCGTCCGTCGCTATAGAACAAATTAAATAAACGGTTTATATATTATGGCGACGGTTCGATGCGTCGCTAAAAACTAAGACGACTGTTCTCTGCAGATCGAACCTTAGCCTGGTGTGTCGCTAAAGGTGCTGACACTACTACAAAGTAGTAAATAGATAACACTTAAACCATAACGTTTTTATAAAAAGTGTTGTGGTATTTTTTTTCACAACGTTTTTAAACAACACGTTGTCTATATATGAAAAAACGTTATCTATTTAAAAGAGCATTTTTTTAATTTTAACTAGATAACGTTTTTTAAAAAAAACGTTGTCTATGTCAAAAAACACGGAGGTTAAAAACTTAAAATTAAAACTGTGTTTGAAAAAAAGGAGAGCGAGGCTGTCTAGCTAGGGTTTCGTTGCAGTCTCATTTGGCTGGCATTTGGCCATTTGGGGAGGACAAAAAGCTCACATTCAAGTTTCCAAACCCTATAATCGATTTTCTAAAGCTCAATAAAACCGATTACAGGTTCTCTCTCTCTTGTTGGTGATTGATTGAGTTTCTCCTCCTTAATAAATTATGTCCTCACTTTGAGTTCTAATTTACTTATCTAGCTCTTCATATATATTCCCCTGTCTTCACCCTTGAAGAACGCTCCGATTTCTCTCCAAAATCGGTATTTGGACTATCCAATTTCTCCCGAGGTAAAGTCGACCCTAGAACCCCGTTTGGGGGTTCGGAAACTAATTAAGTGTAATCAACAGAGAAAATCGGAAACTAGCTCAAATTTCTGAAGGTATGGTAATTAGCTTGTGTTTTCTCTCATTGTTCTAATTTGAGTTTTGATCTCCTTCATATTGCAACTTTTTGCAAACTAGGGTACGCGTGCCCTATTTTTTGGGTTTATGAGATGTGATTTAGCGTCTCTTGCACCAGGAGGATTGGTTCGTCTATTATTTAATATGCAAGACAGATTTGCCTATGAGGATTCGTCTCCTTCAATATTGCAACTTTTGATTATGATCATTAGTAGCAGCAAAATGGTAACTAATAGTGCTTAAGGTATGTATTAGTTGTACTAGTTTTAACTTTTATGGGTTTTCCAAGATGAAGTTTTTATCTTCTCATTACTAGTTAAGTGGTAGATAGTGATGAGTAGGCATTTGTAAGATGACTCAAGTTTATGATGGCCTATGTGAAATTTATGAAGATTGTATAATATACAAGAGTTTGCAGCTGGTTCCTTTTATGGTTGTCTAGCACAATAGACCAGTTTTATATTGTTTTATGTACGAAGGTTTCCTTGAGCACTTCCCAACGATTCTAATTTCTAAAACAGTTTTCGACTATACCTTTATGTAAGGTGTCATTATGAGGTGCTGTCCACGGTTGGGACATGAGTCACAGTTGATATATATTTGTATCCAAACTCACAGTATATGTGTTGTTGTATTTTGCACGATAATTGTTGTAATAGAGTTGTAGTTGTTTTCTGTACCATGTTATTGGCGACTCTGAATAGGTTGGTTGGATTGGACCTATTTTGGGGGCGTTACATTTGGTATCAGAGCTATAAGTAAAGATCCCCGAGCCTCTATCTGGTGACTTCCTGTTGATGGGGGATGCACCGAAGCCAGACTCTCCGTAGGGGACGCCGTTCTGCGGTGGCAAACTGATAGGTACCAATGTGAGGTGTTGTCCACTGATGGGACATTTGTTACATTTGGTATCAGAGCTTAGGGATATGGTCTCTGGCGGAGATCGGGGAATATAACTAGGAGGGGAGAGATGAGTAAATCCTTCGCTAGTGTGTCCTACCTAAGCTTAATTGTTGGTCGATCATAATATATGGATATTATGTGATATGTTAATTTGCTTAATTAACCCTTGTTTTATAGGCGAGATTTGAGAATGGCAGTTTGAGAATGCTAACAATGGAGTGAATGAGACTGTGGGGATACCTCTAATCACTAACCATGATAATGTGATGTCAGACGAAGAAGGAATTAGAGATATCCATGTGGTGAGTAAAGAATTGATAGTTGAACCCGAGATAGTCGCAGAGGTAACAGCTAAGAGTGAGGAAGAAGAGGAAGAAGAGGTACCTGAGGAGAGTTTATTAGAGGTATTATATGATCAAAATGTAGAATTTCAAAATCGTATTCATGAGTTAGAAGAGCAGGTTGAAGAAGCGGTCGTGGAGCAAAAGGATGAAACAATTCAAGCTTGTGTTACCCGATATGTGATGCTTGAACAGAAGTATTCTTTGGCAGAGTGTAAGATGATAAAGATGGAATCTGAGATGAAAGAAAAAAAAACTAAATGAGTAAAAATGAGTGATGCATGGGTAAAAGCCACACGACACGTGGATATTGTGGAAAGAGATGTCCGATCTAAGAAGACTAAAATAGATGATATGAATTTCTCTTTTTGGAAAGCAATTGGGAAAACCCAACATCGAGTTTTGAATTACCCTGTACAGAGCGGTCAATCTGAATTTGATATGGATCGAATATTGATGATTCAGATCATGAATCAGGAGTACGAAGAGGCAGTTGAGGGAGGAATATGCCCTATAGAAAAGTATGTTCCAACGGTAGTGATGACGCCAAATGCTGTCCCAGACAAGTCAAAGTCGAGTAGTTCGAGGGATAGTCGTTGTCATGACTTCCCAACAAGTGAGGAACCCAAATGAAGTTATCACAGCAGATGAGCAATGGAGAAATCATGATGACCGAGAGATAGAATCTGAAATGAAAGCAAGGTATTCTCAACTTTTCGAAATACCAGTACGTAAATTTCGGGACGAAATTTCATAAGGAGGAGATTGTAAGACCCCAAATTTTATGAAATAAAAGTATTCAATTTTCTTATAATTACAATTCAAGAAATGGTTAAATTGATAAAAGTTAAAGTTAAGGGTGATATATGAAATTTTTTCAAAAATACACAAGTGGTTATAAAATATATTCATTGTTGTCGGGAATATTTTTTGGTCATGGAATATTCTTTACGTCGGGGAATATTAAATGCGGCAAGTAGCCCATTTGTGGGCCCATAATGTAATAATAAGCTTCGGATGAAAAAGCGACAAATTAAAGTTTTTATAAATAACGACGTAATCGCTATCAAGTAACATCGTTGGAATACCCGTGGGTAAAGTAAAAATGTCTGCGTTGTTGCACAAAGAAGACACTGCAGTGTTACTGGCGATATTTTGAATTATTGACTCTTACGTAAGAAGGAACTACTCAATAATTGTTACGATGAATTACTGCTCAATATTTTATTTTATTGATTCAATAATTGTCATACGTTGATATTTTATATTATTGTTGTTTTAATAATTGTCACTACCACACAAGTATTTTCCATTATCGAAGCAATAATTTATATTATCCTAATAATATTATTAGATAACATTATTGGCAATGTCTAGAAAGTTACTGCAAGGAAAGGTTTGGTCACCTAATTGCTTGCCCGAAGAAGAGAAATCCTTATTGGAAAGCTCCTCTTTCCTTGGAACCGCACTGGTTGTCATTATTGTGATTACGTAATATTATTTGTGAATAATTAATTATTGATTTATATGATAAGGAAAATATTCATTTTATGTGGATATAGATGGAGAAAATTTTTAAAGTGACAATTGTTGAAAATTGATATTTTATCTTTTCTGATAAAATAATTTATTATTATATTTTAATAATATAACGGTGATATTTTTACAATGAATGTGGGATATATGAGTATATGAGGAGGAAGAGTATTTTTATTGCAAAAGTTGTTTAAAACATGTTAAACATGTCGGTAGACCTCATTTCTTGACTGAAATTTGATTATAGCCTGTAAAATCGTTCGTATGTGGATTTTGGTCAATTTCTGTTTCGAATTTGGAAAAACTTTCTTCTGTAAAGTTGTAGAGAATTGAATTTCCTACAAAAAGTCGCGAGATACGAATTTTCTGATAAAAGTACTATTTATTATGAATTATTGAAGTTCTGAATTAATTTATTTTATTTTTTTTTGGAGTTTTAAGTAATATTTTCATGAAAAATGTTTTTGGTGATGTTGGAATTTGTATGGCTGATGGCTTGACCAAAAAAGTGGGCGTAGGAATTTAAGAAAAATAAATTTATATTTTATTAAATTTTCTACTTTGGTGTTCTAAGCATTTTCCTATAAATAGGGTGCTTAGGTTAGAATTTAAAATCACACCAGAAACTAAAGATCTCTGTCTCTTTCTCTCTCTATATATCGAGCGTATTTTGTGAGTTTTTAGTACTTGAGAGTATTTATCTACTATGCAAGTTCTTTTAAAGACTATATCTAGTATTCCGCTTTAAATCTTATTCTTTTCTCGAGGTAAGGAGATTATTTCCTTCATAAATGATATTATTATCATTATCTTTGAAATATTGGTTTGAACTTTTATCAAATTTAGAACTTTTTCATGTCGAGTTACTTATTCACGATTCTATTCATGACTTACTATTCACTTAATTACTATTCACGGTATTATTCACGGCGTGATGATGTTTTTATGAAATTTCTATCTTTTGGTGTCTGAGTTACTATTCACGATACGCCACTATTCACGATATCTGACAATTATTCACGAATCACTTGCACTATTCACCTAAAAATAAAATTTTCTTCTTTTTGTCCAAAATATCTATTCTGGATACTAACTTTGATTGTATCCATGTTTTGATCATTCTTGAATTTTATTCCACTATGATTATTTATGATGTATTTTTGGACATGGAATAAATTTGAAGTCACGAATCCTTAATATTTATTATTTTGTTTCAATTTGGATTCGTTTTCTTAAAATATTTTTCATCATCGTCAGTCTTAAATGATGATATAACTGAATATCTTTGGCCTGTAGTGCAAAGATGAATGATTTCTGATGAATATCTTTGGCCAGTAGCGCAAAGATGAACATGTGTTTAGATGAACATGACCAATTGATGAATATCTTTGGCATGTAGTGCAAAGATGACATGTTGTTGAATATCTTTGGCCATTAGTGCAAAGATGAACCGTTGATGAATATCTTTGGCCCGTAGTGCAAAGATGAATTTATCAGTATGATTATGAATAGGAACTGTGATTTGGTATAACCATGATCTTTGATGTTTCAAGTGATGAAAATTAACTTTGTCCTGGATGAGGAAAGGAATTTAGAACTACAATTACGATTATGAGTTATACACGTGATTGTGGGATGAGGAATTATTGATTAATGTTACGGGGGATAAAATATTGTTGATGGACTTTTAACATGGAGAAGATAATAGATTTTATGGTCTATTTGACTCTTCTAATGGATTGCTTTCGTTCATTTTGCAACTATGGTTGAAAAGTTTTATCATCTACCATATGTTCTAAATCTCTGATTTATTACTATTGAAGGCTATTGATAATTTATTTATCTTTAGTCATGATATTCTTTACTAAGCTAGTTGTGTTCACCCTTTTGCTTCACAATTCCTTTCAAGTAATAAAAGTAAAGTATAGTCGAAAGCGAGAGGATAGCGAGGAATAGAATAATGGTGGTCTATAGATGTTGAGGGTGAGGTGAATTTAACTTGGAAGGGTGTTTTGCCACTATCATACAAGATGAGGTGTATGGTCGGATGGAAGGAGTGAGTATTATAGCATGTGAGTATTTTTTTTCCTATCCATGTGTCACCTTAAGCTCCAATTCCAATATTTTGGAAGATAAGCAAGTAACATAAGAGATTATGAGAGAGAGAGAGAGCAATTAAAATTTGGGCAAGAAGAGGGGGAGTGCACCCGGCACATGTAGGAGGAAAGAAGGAGCATGTGATTGTTTTTTTTATTTTGTCAAAGCAATCATCCAAGTGTCTCCTTCTTACTTAGCCATAAATATTTTATCAAGATTTGCACACAAGAAGAGAGAGAAGATGAAGATATTGGGAGATATTATATAGATATACAAGTTATATATCTACACATGTTTTACCCATATACAAATACCCTCTCTCTTTGGTAAAATGAGTTTTATTTCATTTGTTGCTAAACTTCCACAAAAGCTAGAGAAAGAGAAAGAAGAAAAATAGAAAAGATAGAGAGTGAGAGAGGGATGTCGGCAGCTTCTTAAGGAAAGGAGAGGGGAGGAATTGAGCCTTAAGCATTCCAAATTCTCCCCCCTCCCCCTCCCCCTCCCCCTTATCATTTACACCTACTCTATCAAACTCAATATCACTATCAACATTCTCTTCATAGTTTTTATCATCCCCTCATATGCACTATCACTAAATGGAGTCACATATGTAGATTCCTCACTATTAGTACACTACACTCAACATCATATCACCACCACTGAAGTCACTATCCAGGTGGTCCTTCCCATTGCAAAAATCACCACCACTGAAGTCATCAACCTTTTTCTTCCCTTTATCAGATGTCCCATTATTGCTCCCAACCTGTTCTTCCCTTGCCTCTGTATTATCTACCTCTTCACTAACCAGACACACTTCTATTTCTCTTGACTCGAGAATAAAAAAACTTAATGAAACCCATATCTTTTACAGTAATAAAGAGTCTATAACCCTTCTCAGACACAAAGTGGTAAAATAATAAATTCCCAACAAAGCCCAATTTCATTGCCAAATATATTTCTTAGTTCCCTGTAACTCAGATCCTTTAACTCGACATAATCAAAAAACTTAATTGATCCCCCCACATATCATTTCTCGTCAAACTTTCTACCATAAACCATTTTAATCGAAAAATGGGATGATCTGGATCATCTGCACATAAATTTATTCATTTAATTCTACACCCACAGACAAAAAACAACAAATGACTTTTTTTAACTTTATTTGACTATTCCTAACTTCCACTTATGTAAAAAATAAAGCAAAAAAACCAAAAAAGACACAAACGGGACCACCATTGCCGGACAAATTAAATTAAGCATGCAAAAAACTTTATCAACTAATTCATGCAAATATGCTTTTTGACCATCTATATATGTACGTATACTGTTTCTACACTTCAGATAAAAATAAAGAACATACCTAGATATAAAGGGGTGCCAAAACCTTCACAATCAAACAACCTCATTACCCAAACCATTTTTTCTTGTAGTCTAGCTGATCAGTGTGGATTCAAACTCGATCTCGGCCCTCTTGATAGCAAAAATCGAAGCCGAATCCTCACCTCCCTTCACCTTACTCTGTAAATCGCACTGGCTTCGCTTTTAACCCTAGAAGATGAACGATCACTCTAGTTGAAGCCACCGACCGTAATTCCCTCTTTTTTTAACCTTTATTTTGCTAATTGACTATTCTCTTGTATTTGTACAAATTGAGTACTTGAAGGACAATATTTATACGATAAACATTATTAAAATATTAAATTATCACACATGGCCATATTCTGGCGAACAATTTGATCGGGATGTTCCAATAGGGTCCATCGTGCTTACTTATGTGTACTCTGGGTAGCGGAATGAGAGTGTTTAAACATTATGGTACGAATGATAAAAGAGTATATACTTTGGGGTAGAATTTGCAATTAATCCTAATATTAATTATAAATAAGTAAATATATAACACTTATACTTGATAGCACAGCATATTTACATTTTTCTTTTATTTTATTTTTGCTGCTGGTTCAAGTAAGAAAGGCTTCTGGTATATATGTAATAAATGGAATTAATTTGTTTACGCATAAAAATGTTGTCCTACTCCGTCGTCGTGCATATGAGGAATCTACGCCAATAATTCAGTCATTTATTCCAATGCAGAAGCTAGCAGCAAAGTTTAAATAAGCAAATGCAAGTTGCTACTATCATTGACTCCGGACTTATATTAACATTGGGAAAATGACGTTAAAAATCATCGAATTTATATTTATTTTCTGTTTTAAATAACTAAGTATGAATTTTTCTAATTATACATTAATGTCAAGATAGAATTTATTTTCATCCTTTTTTTACGGACGTTAGTTGACCAATTCGACCATTTATATTTTAATATGTGACATTTTTCCTATTAAGAAATATAATTAATTTTTTATCTGATTGATTAAAATTAGTATAAAATTTTAATATTACTTAAATTCATTGAAAAAATGAAAGACAAACTAATTAATATTTAATGTAGGAACAATATAATAAATTAAATTATTAATATATTTTTTTAAAATTTACAAATGACAAATAAGAAAGAATAAATTTCACTACTATCTAAAAAAATTAGATAAATAAAAAGGAACGGGGGAGTGGTAAATAAAAATACTCCACACACAATCATATAGGGAAATAGACACAATCTGAGAACTCGCTGTTCCAAACCATCAAAACTTGCGCCTCTCTCTCTCTCTTTCTCTCTCTCATAAACACACACACACACAATCATATAGGGAAATAGAGAAAAATGGCGATTGAACATTTTAGCCATAAGCACTTGCTTGTCTTGAATGAAGGAATTGAGAATAAGGATGATGATAATAGTGGTCGCGAGGAAGTTTTTTGCGATGCGTGTTGGAGAATAGACGGCTGTGCATATTATAGTTGCAGTGAGAGTGATCCGTGCGATTTCTTTCTGCACAAAACGTGTGCAGAACTACCAAGAGAAGTCAAACTCCCTATGCACCCCGAACACTCCCTCACTCTCTTTGCAGTTCCGCCATATGAGTCCGAAGGATCTAGATGTGACATTTGTCGCTCTGAATCGCGGGGGTTCGCCTACAATTGTTCTGTTTGTGAGTTTGACGTTGAAGTGGAGTGCGCTTTTGAGGACTGCAGTTTTCGCCATCAAAGTCATGACCACAGTTTAACCTTATTGCAACGCCCGGCCATATTGCATTGTGATGCTTGCGGCCGTGTAGCAGAGGACTTGTCATATCATTGTACCGTATGCCCCTTTTGGATTCACAAAAAGTGTGTTTCTTCACCCCCCACTATCGAACCCACTTTTCATAGTCATCCTCTTACCCTCTCCTATTCTATTCCAGACAAGTATCGTACTATTTGGCAGTATTGCAATATTTGCAAGGAGAGATTGAATCCATGCAATTGGCTTTACATGTGTGCTGGATGTACAATTTTTACACATATCAATTGTGCGAAATATGCACCTACGGTTTTGAGGTACGTACGTGGTGCTCCCCCATATTTTAATTCTAGTTTTAATTGAGTGTTCAGTATGAAATTGATTTTGCGGAATCAGGGACGGTGAAATACGCCGATTTGTGGAAAGTCTTAGTCCAGAAGCAGCAGATCGCATTGAAGCAGTTAGAGATGAGCTTTACCACTGGAGTCATGAGGATCATCCATTAATCCTTTACGAAAACCTGCAGCTTCGGAGTAGGGATGAGAATGAGATGATGTTGATATGTGATGGGTGCGTAAAATCTATCCATGTAGAGGAGGAACCGTTTTACGCCTGTGCTGAATGCGATTTCTTTCTCCATAAAATATGTGCCACCTTACCCAGGAAGCTTCACCACGACTCATTACAGCTATTAAAACCGGTTTGCACCCCCACTTGCCGGTTTGCACCTCCATTTTCCGGTTTGCACCTAATATTGTACGAATGACGAAATTGATGTTAGATAGTTCAAAACATAAAATTAATTGCCCCATTTCTATATTTGTACTGCCTCCATTCCATAAAAATTGACTTTTTAGCCGAAAAAAATTTATTTTAATTAATTTATTTGTCGTTCACAACTTTTTAGGAATTTGACTTTATAGAAGAAAAAAATTGTTCTAATTAATTTATTTGTACTGCCTTCATTCTATAATACTTGACTTTATAGAAGAAAAAAATTGTTCTAATTTATTTGTCGTTCACAAATTTCTAGAAGAATAAATTATTTATTTTCTTGTATCACCCAACTTCTCTCATTGTCCCAAGAAAATTTTTCCCTTTGTATTAATGGTTTTCAACTTCCCATAAAGAGGAGAGCAAATCTTTTGTCCCTATTTTTCATGTCCCTCTTGTGTCTCCCACTTAAATTTTGACACCTGACCTCTTATTTAATTTTAGAGTTAATTGATGTTAAGTAAAAGGTCGTGTTAAAGTAAGAAAATAAATATTTTGAAGATGCAAGGTCAACTTACCAGTTCTGAAGAGAGAGAATGAAGTTGTAGATTTGAATACTATTAATATTAATAATAATAATAATAATAATAAAATTGTTAAAAAAATTATTTTTATTATTTAAATTATTATTATTATTTATCATTTTAACATAACACTATTATATTAATATTAATATTAATATTATTAGTGTTATAATAATAATATAACACTAATATATTAGTGTTATATTAAATTAATGGCTAGAGTTAGGTTATTGGCTTTTAAATAGAGTGACTAGAGTTAGGTTAGTGAGTTTTAAATGAGTTGGTTAGAGTTAAGTTAGTGGCTTTTAAATGAGGTGGTTATAACTTCTAGACCTTAGATCTAATAATTTTAAATTTGAACTTTTAAATGAAGACTCTCCATTTCAATTAAAATGAAGAGGATCTTGATCCGAGATGCTCTAACCCTAGCACACCTTCTTATACGTCTTTTGTTAGCTTAAACCCGAAAACTTAAGAAGGCTCTCTGAATCCTTACTACCCTAACAAGGTTCTCGGATTCTAAGAGTTCTGTCACGTGTCGTTGGAGTAATCGCTGATCATCTGTTCTTCTCCCCTCTTTAATCAATCAATTGTGTACTCTTCGTGGATTTCTCTCTTTCTCAGCCAACACGAAACCCTAACCCTAACAAGGTACGATTTACTTGCCTACATTATCTTCGAGGGAATATGTTCGTCGAACTTAGTTCCGTCGGAAGTAGCCGATTTTCTTGTAGGAACTCTCCATTTTAAATTGAAATGAAGAGGATCCTGATCTGAGATGTTCTAACCCTAGCACACCTTCTTGTACGTCTTTTGTTAGCTTATCCAAAACTAAAGCAAAAAGTTACGGACTTAATAATTTTGTTAGTTTATTTAAAACGACTTATATTAAGGAAGGGAGGGAATAATATATATATGTATATGTATTATCATGCAAATATTTAAAATTCAGGCATAATAATATCTAGAATCATGGTGAAAGATAAAGAAATAATAATGCTTGGAATCACATACGGCGAGAAAATGTCTTCCCCATGTGTCAGTTAAATAATAAATCATCTATAATTACGTACGGTGAAAGATAATTAAATCATCTTCAAACTATAAGTATTTGAATTTGTCAAATACTTATACTATAATTACAAGTATTTGAATTTGTCAAATACTTATAAAATGGAATCAATTTGTGTAGAAGTAGGTGGAAAGTTTAAAAACAAATCAATAATTCACAAAGCATGTCGTCCATTGACAGGAGATTTTTAATCGCTCATTTTAAATTAATGTTACAAGAAAACACACAAATATTAAGAAAAGGAAAATGAAAAAAAAAGGAACGGGGGAGTGGTAAATACTCTCTCTCTCTCTCTCTCACACACACACACACACACACACAAACACACAAACAATAAGCATTTGCTTGTCTTGAATGAAGGAATTGAGAATAAGGATGATAATAATAGTGTTCGTGAGGAAGTTTTATGCGATGCATGTTGGAGACCAATAATCAAAGAAGGCGGCTGTGCATATTATATTTGCACTGAGAGTAATGGGTGTGATTTTGATCTGCACAAAACGTGTGCAGAACTACCAAGAGAAATCAAACACCCTATGCACCACAAACTGAAATCGAGGGGACGTCCGTTCTCTTAAAGACCGGTAACGTCCGATACTTTTAAATTTTTTCTCATAATTGTGGTAAAAAAACAAAAAAAAAAAAAAAAAAATAGAAGGTACCGGTCGTTAGTACCGGTGAATAGCACTGACCACCCCCCCAACCCCACCCCCCACCCCACCCCCCACCCCCACAAACTGATGGACTAAAACAATACTGTGTATTTACTTTGTGGAGGAGTAAAGTCAGATAAATGAAAGACTTAATACATTATTGAAAGAATAATAGGTAATACATCAACTAACAAACCAATAAAATAGCAACCACTTCTACTACTAAGAACATGCTAACAAAGCAGTAAACACTGAACTAAAACGTGAACAAACTCCTAAATAAAAGACACTCCTAAATAATAGGTCTTCTCCCATTAAATAGGTCAGTTCCTCCTTATTTGAAAATAACAGTAAATATATATATCAACATCCTCCCTTAAAATGATTTGTTCATAAAGCAGTTTAAAAATATGATCTTAACATACTGCAACATTTTGCATTGGCCTTCCTGGAACAGCATCCCTTGAAGAACAAAGTCTAAGTATGCTTTGAAGCTTCAGAAATGCAGCGGACTTAAGAGGCTTGGTTAAAATATCAACAACCTGTTCTTCACTTTTACAAAACACTAAATTAATAACTCCATCCTTACATAAGTCATGCAAGAAGTGATACCTCACATCAATATGTTTGCTTCTCCCATAGAGAATTGGATTTTTTGAAAGCTTAATTATTGATGTATTATCATAGTATATCAGCGATGAGTTTTGTTGTTGATTGCTTAAAGTTTTCAATAACCTTCGTAACCAAATGGCTTGACAGGAGCTTGATGCTGCAACAACAAACTCAACCTCAATAGTTGACAATGTTACTATCTACTGCTTTTTTGATGACCAGCTGACAGCTCCATATTTTAGCATGAACACGGCTCCCGAAGTATTCATACCCAAGCAGACTTGACTTTTCACCATGTTTGTACATAATTCCAAAATCTGTTGTCCCTTTAAAGTAACGGAAGATTCTTTTTGCAGCCAAAAGATGAACTTCAGTTGGATTCTCCATGTACCTGCTTATTAAATTGACAGCATACATGATGTCTAACCTTGTAGAAGTTAAATACATGAGACTTCCAACTATTTGCTTGAACATAGTTGTATCCACCCTTTTTCCTGCTCAACCCTTTGAGAGTTTGAGGCCAACTTCAATTAGGGTGCTGACAGAATTACACTCTTTCATCATAAACCTGTCCAAAATTACACCCTTTTTCCTTCTTCTAATTGTTTACATATTTTGTTTAGGTGTGATACATAAGTTTATTTTGAGTTGTGTTTAATATCTTAGATTGTGATTTGAGTCCGTTAGACATTTATTATCGGTTAGATTTTGTGAAATTTATCAGTTATTAGAGATATTCATTTTACGGTCTAAAACTCTCGATTTGTTTTGTAGTTTAGTTATGTTTTGTGCATAAGCTCTTTTTCTATTTCGGAAAAGGGGTGTTACAGCAATCAGAATTTGCTTTCCACGATTCTATTCATTGCAAGTCAAAGTTGTGTAACATTGTTCTAAATAAAGATAGTAATTTTAACATTATTTCACCCAAATTTGTGTATGCATTAAACCTCCAACCCGAGTTAATTCATTATCCTTTTGAGATTTCTTGGCTCGATAATACCTCAATTACAGTATCACATTGTTATGTTGTTCCAGTTAAATTTAAAAGGTATACAATTTGAAGAAGTTGAGAAATAATTTGAAGATATGTTTTTTAATTATTCTTTTATTATGTAATTGTTTTATATGAAGTTGATATATCCCTCACAACATAACAAAAATAATATATGATATGTTAATGTAGCAAGAATCATGCATAAGAACGTAAACTTTTAGCAAAAACTGGGAAAGAAAATCCTAAAAAATAAAAAGTAGAAATTTTAGTTTGCGCATCTAAAATTACAAGACTAAGGGAGAAAAGAAAAAAAAAATATTTAGTGCGAAAATAAATATTCAAGAATGTAAGAAAATATACAAATTGAAGAACTTGAGAAATATGTAAACTACATTTTTTTTCGAATAAATAAGTTAAATAAAATTTGTACAACCCAGTTAAGGGTAAAAATATAATTTGACGAATTAAATCACGAAAGTAGTATAAAGTAATAATTAAGTTATAGTTGTTATACCCGATAAATTTTGAATTAAGAATTCGGCTAATTATTGACTAAGAGTAAAATAACAAATTAAAAATGGTTAATTGGTTTTTTGGTCACTATACTAAGAGTCAATTTTCATTATGGGTACTGAATTTTTTTTTGTTACGAACGCGTTACTATACTAGAGAAAACTTATAAAATAGTCATTATTTATGATTCCGTTAAAAAAGCTGATGGGAACTGCTGAGTAGACTAACGGTTGATAGATGTTAATTACGTGGTCGGTGACGTGGACCAAGTTAATTGATATTTTGGTCATTGTACTAGGAGTTGATTTTCATTTAGTTACTGAATTTTTTTTTGTTACATTATCGTTATCGAAGTATCAAAAATATTGCAAATTAGTGATTTATAATTTTTCGTCCGAAATATTAACGGAAAAGCTTACTTGGAAAACATTTGACATATAGATGTGAAATATTCTTATGAACTAACAAGTGTGGGTCAACTTTTAAAAATAAAATAAAATGTTCACCTAGAAGAAAAGAAGAAGAAAAAGTCAGACTAATTATTTTAATACTCCATAATATTATAAGAACATAATTAAAGTTTTAAGAAAAAAAGAACCTAATTTAAAGAAACAAAAGAAATTAAAAATCAAACTTCATCTTCTCTCCGTTAAAAAACGAACAACGAACTTATCGAAAAAAATAGTGTTCTACACCTTATGTACATCAGTTCTTTCTCTCACCCGTGGACTAAGTCGGAACTACAGCCTCTTGTATGAAATCTAGTTTAGAAAATAGGTTTCTCTAATACCTTTGTATACTCGGCGGAAAAGAAAAAAAACATAGAAAAGAAGAATGGTAAATTGACGATGGCGACTAAGCTACTTGTTTGATCACTTTGAAATGGGAGTGAAACAGTTTCTATTAAATCGATTTTTGTTGTAGTCGGAAGATCTAAGGAGGTTTATTGGACTATGTAAACACTCAAAATTTCGCTTTCCATATACTAACCCTGAAGGAGGGCAAAGGCGTAATTGCACTGCGGAGACAACCCCGCGGAAGGGCAAATGAGTAATTTCACTCCAACCACAACATGAATCGAGCAAGGGTTGCAAAATCTGAGGATAAGGTCATACAAATCCACCACAGCAATCCCCGAGCCACGAACTACCAAAGACAAACCAGTTAAACCATCGGACGCCGGAAGATACCTTTTTGGCTTTTATTTCATCTTCCAAGATCCAGAAATGGTCAGACTCAATCTCATTGTCTAGCACTCGAAAAGAGTTTTCCAGAACAGTTTGGCACATCTTCCAACTATTCTTGGATTGAAAGGTACATACAACCGAAGGAACGAACTTCGAGAGTGGGGACCTATAAAACCCAACCGCAGGTGCAACCGCGAATGGCCTCAAGTACACCTAGGACTGGATCTGTGGCCTATATAAAGGCATCATCAGCTTATTTTGAAGGAGATAGGTCATTCTATAGAGAGAAACAACATTTTAGAGAGAGGGGCTCAGATTTAGCTCTCAAAAATAATTAGATTCAAGTTATATTTAGCATTAAATAGTTAGATCTTATACATATAGAGTGATATAGCATAGATTCAAGTCAAATGAAGCTTGTATCTTCATTACCTAAGGTGAAAAATTGAATCTTTGTTCATTTCGTTGTAAATCTAGTTAGATCTATTAGATCTAGTTCAATATTGTGCTTATATATAGTTAAAGTTTCAATCTTTATACATATATATATTAGTTGTTTATTTCTAGATCTATCTATTTATCGAATATTTTGCATATATAATGTTAAAGATTGAATCTTTTAATTTACTAGATCTAGCCAGATTTAGCCCTTAACTAGTTCTAAAGCTTCGAAACTTGAACCTTTATGCTAGATTGGCTCGGATCTAAGTTAGATCTAGTTATTTTCAATGTTTTAAGTCGATTTTAAACTGTGAAGAACGAGATTTTGTGTAATTTATTTTAAATATTTATTGAATTAAATAAATATTTTGTAGATTTATTTTTTGAGTTAAATATATATTTGATGGTATTGTGGTAGATTAATTTAATTAAATGTGTTACATTAATTAAATTAATGTTGGATAATGTTAACTACGACGTTGTTAACTACGACGTTGTTCTAATTAATTTAATAATTAATTAGAGATGCATTGATTTGTTAGAATTAATAAATGAGAATTTTAATTATGAAATAATTTGATTTAATGAGTAATATTGCCTTCTATTTAATTGAATTTAAAAAATATTATTTGATTAATTACAGTGTGACGAATAAACTATATAATAAACAAGTTAATTAAAATGAATGGAAAAGAGCATTTTTAAAGGCTAACCAAACATGACCGTATAAACATGGGAGTAGTTAAGTGCATAATGGCCTTAACTGACACACATGTTGTGCCAGTTATTATATTATATACGTATAATAAGTTTATATTAGTTCATTTGGTTAAATTTGAGAATACAACTCAGAGAGAAAGAGATGGAGAGTTTGAGAGAATTTGAGATTTAGGAATAAGATTGGAAAATCAAAGGAGGGTTTTCTATCATCTAAACAAGAAAGCAATGGTAATTTCTTAATCTCAAACTTGAAATTTATGTTTTTTTAAGTTTCTCTATGAACGTATATTTTAAGTTCTCTATTATTTGAGTCTCATGATTAAATGGTTGAAAAGTAGTTTGTAATCATTAATATGCATGTATATTCCACTATATGATGTTTATAAACTATTTTAGAGTAATTAATCCATGAAATTATGTTTAATATAGAGTTTTGAAGTTTACAGAGAAATATGTATGAATATGACTTAAATGTATGAAATTTGATGCTTAATTTGTATATTAATCGGTAAATTGATAATGGATTGTGTTTATAAATTAAGAAATGAAAAGAACGAAATTTATATGGACTGATTTTATTGAAAAACGAGTTCATAGTAATTGAATTTGTAAATGATGTATAAAAATGGGGTTTTTACAAAAACAGTGAATTTATGGATTTTAACTTGGTTGTTTAAGTTGTTAAAACCATGCTAGAAATTAAGGTTGGGTTATGATTTTGTATGAATTATAAAGTCTGGGTATGTTTAAATTGTTATATGAACAAAGAAATTGGAATTTTTTGACCATATTTTGTGTTCTTTGATCGCAAACTGCAGGAACTAAAACTACTAAGCGCCCATAACGTACGTGTCTTAGCCTTTTAGCGTCGCAACGCCGCCTTTTTAAGTCAATGAAATTTTCTGCCACCACTCTAGCTTTGCCCAAATATTTTTAATTAATTTCTCAAGTCCAGAAAATAAGATGTAAACTTAATCTAGTGAATATAAAAGGATGTTCATCATAGTATATGATGTTATAACATATTATGGTTAGATTGTAATATCAAATATGAAGATTGAAAGTTAGCAATTAACAAGTTATATAGAAATTAGAACTTAATGTTGTAAGGATTGGAAGTGCGATTTAAATGACTACAACCTCATGTTATAAGCTAGTAAAAATTTTAGTTTGTGTTATGTGATTGATTAATATTGTTAGACCTTAAGCTAAAGGTTATAACTTAACTAAAGTGAGAATTAAACCTATAAGGTCGATGTTAGTATAACTAATGTGTAAGACCCCAACTTTTATGAATAAAGATAAATTTTTCTCGAAATATATTTTTGAATATTATGGTGTGGATTTGTTATAATGTTATAGTTGTGGGTAAAATTTATAAATTTTGCAAAGTAAGCAAGTTGTTATAAAATATTCGATTGGTCGGGGAATATTCGTACGATGGCACAATCATTGGTGGACCCTACTACGAAATTACTATCGGAGTTAGATAAAACGACAAAAATAATTTTAATGAAAATAACGACGAAAGTTTTACCGTTAAACTGTTGAAATACCTGGTGGTAAAAGTACAGTAACATGCGTGGTTGCATAGTAGCACACGATATTGTACAGTATATTTGATTATTGATGCTTACGTGAGATGTCACTCAGTTATACTCAATTATTACTACAGTAATTTTTGCATAATATTTCTCATATTATTGATTCAATTATTGTTATCATCTGCACAATATTTTATATTATTAAATTAATAATTGTGATGAAAAAGTTATTCATATTATTATTTGCATTATTGACGATGTTTAGAAAATTTTGTCGAGGAAAAGGGTTTGGTCACCTAATTGCGCGCCAATAGGGAGAAATCCTTATCAGAAAGCCCCCTCTTTCCTGGGAATGATCTGGTTGTTAAATATTGTGAGTAACAATATTAATGATGAATAAGTTCGTGTTGATTAAAGATGAAATTGATATTTCCATTGTGTTGGGATTATTAGTGTTAGTGGAAATCGACATTTATTTGGATAATAATTGATTTCTAGAGGTTATATTGATCAATCGGGTAATTAATTGGATAAATGAGTAATTAATTGCTATTAGTTCACATGCATATAACTATTTGTTCGCATGTATGGAACTATTGATTCACATGCATGTACTATTAGGAGAGGTGGTGCAAGTTTGATAATACTTGTAGGACTAAATTAAAAATGAAGGAAAAGATTAAGGTATTATACTGTAATAATTCGAGCTCCAAAACGTGCAACTATAAAAACTATATTTTTCTATAAATAGAAGCTCATTCTTCTTTCATTCTCACCAATTCACTAAGACTTACAAGAGCAATTATAGAGAGAAGCTATAGAGAGAAAAGAAGAGTAGTTACGCTACTGCTTCACTATTAGAGTATCCAAATTTTCTACTAAGGTAAGGGTATTATTTCTTTCGTATTCGTAAGGGATATTATTTTTGTTCAATATTCATATGAAATAATATTTTCTTCCATACTCTATAGTATGTAAGTAATATTATTTCGTTTCGTATCCCTAATTCTACACTCATTTTGTTGAAGTATTGCTTCTATAATCCGTGAAATTAGTAGAATATCCTTGATATTTGCGCTTCATCCAGTATCTTTTCATGAAAATATTATTCTGAGCATTCTTGATAATTAATAATTATTGATCTTTTCATGCCAAAATACTATTCACAGTATACTATTCATAAAGTACTATTCATGGGTATTATTCACGGGTATTATTCAAAAAGTACTATTCACAGGTACTATTCATGAGGTACTATTCACAAAGTAATATTCTCGAAGTACTATTCACGGTGTACTATCCACTCGAGTACTATTCACCTGGATACTATTCATGATAAAAATTAATTTCTTTTCAGTCCAAATTATTTTGATAAAATATTTCTTAAATTTTACTCCACCAAGCAGTATCATGTTGACAATTTGGCCATTATAGAATTTTGGATAAATTAAATTATAAATCTTTAAAATTTATCCTTTGATTTCATTTAGTTGAATTCTTATATCGTTGTCGTCATCCTCATGCTTATAATGTGATGAAAGTCATCTTTGGCCCGTAGTGCATAGATGGACAGTTGATTGGTATGATTATGACCAGCGATCATTCGGTATAATCATGAACTGTAATGTTATAAATGATGTGATAAAAGTCATCATTGGCCCTTAGTGCATTGATAGACATATATTGGTATGATCATGACCATGCATTCTCTTCGGCCAAGGGTGCAAAGATGAATTATTGTTTGGCATGGTCATGACCATGGATGAAAACACGAATATCCTTGGCCCGTAATGCATGGATTATTTGTGGTCGTGATACTAATGAATATCATTGGCCCGTAGTACATGGATAATTCAGTGATGTGGATTATTTATTAAAATTTGAGTCTCAAATGATAAAATTGATGATAAACTTTTAAATCATAGAAGATAGTAGATATCATGCTCTACTTGACTCTTCTAATGGATTGCTTATTCCGCTGCAGTTGTTGATCTAAAACTTGTTGTCTATTGTATTCTATCAGTTGTTATTCTATTTAAGGCTAAGGATAATTTGTTCTGCATTATCTTAGTCATAATATTTCTTACTGGGCTAGTTTAGCTCACCCTTTTCTTTCCATGTTCTCTTCAGGAAATGAGAAAATAGCTGGGACTAGTCGGGGAATGGATTGACGGTCCAGATGGTTGTTTTAGTAGTACTCACTATTCTGTGAAATAGTGTGATAATAATTGTATCAAGATTGAATTTGAGTTTGGATATTGTCTAGAAGACAATATTCGTGTTGAAACTCTCAGCTATGTTTTGTCATATTTTACACGACAATTGTATAACTAAGTTGTAGTTGTATTATGTACCATGTATTTGGCGACTCAAAATGGGTGATGTATACCTATTTTGGGGGCGTCACAGTTGGTATCAAAGCTTAGGGATATGATCCCTGGCTGAGATGTGAGACTAAAACTAGGAGGGGAGAGTCGGGTAATTTCTTCGCTAGTATGACCTACCTAAGTTATTTGTTATTTAATTGGTCGGTCAGAGTATAAGGATAATATGTGGCATGTCAATTAACCCTTTGGTTTGTGGCAGTATTTGAAAATGACATCCAAAAATGTAGAGATAAGCAATGGAGCACATGAGACCGTTGTGTCACCGGCGATCAATAACAAGGATAATGTGCATCAGAAAGGCAATATTCCTCGTGTAAACTACAACACCGACCAAATGATGAACGATGGTATGTTTAGGAACTTTTTAGAATTTATTCAAAACCAAACGAGAGATACTCATGTTTAAACTGCAGGTGTAAACACTGGCAATTCACGGTTGGTCACCGCTAAGCAGTTCAAGGAGATGGGGCCACTGGAGTTTTTGGGAAAGCCAGAACAACTTAAGGCAGAAACGTGGATAAAGCAAATCCCCAAGATATTTGATTTCTTAGAATGCTCAAAAGAGCAAAAGGTTCCCTTCGTCACCTTTATATTGCGTGAAGAAGCAGATTATTGGTGGGAATCTACAAATTGTACTCAGCCTGTTGCACTAAAGATGTCTTGGGAGAAGTTCCAAGAATTGTTCAACGACAAGTACTTTCCCAAAAGTATTCGTCACATAAAGGAGGTTGAATTCATCAAGCTAGAGCAAAACAATATGACCGTATCGCAGTACAAGGCTAAATTTACGGAGTTATACCGGTTTGCATCTCATTTGGTCGATAATAAGAAGCGAATGACGCGAATGTTTATAAGAGGTTTGAAACCTGAAATACGTTAATACCTCATTTCTTACAAACTTTGTTTGTATTCAGATGTTGTGAATATGGCTCAGTTATTAGAGTGCGATAATGAGTCAGCCCAACCAAAAGATAACGACCAACAACACGATAATAATCATACTGGTGGCAACGACCATTGGAACAATGATAACCATCGTGGAGGAAATTATCATGCCAAGATTGGTAAACACTTTGGTGGTAATCATGGCTAAGATAATAGAATTAGAAATTTCAAGAAGAGAAGGTTCAATAATGATGGAAAGTCAGCAACACCAACACCCGTTTCCAAGGAAGAATAACGACCACCGATCGTATGTTACAAATACGGACAGGAGGGACACATCCGTCCAAACTTTACGTAGCAACTCAAAGCGTGTTTCAATTGCGGAAGAGAAGGTCACCTAGCTCGATTTTGTCGTGTAGTGAAGTCAAGTCCAGCTGGGATAATGACGCCAAAGGATGTCTCAGGCAAGTCAAAATCGGTAGTCTAAGAGAAAGCATTTTTCGTGACGATGAACCCGAACGAAGTTATCACGGGTAAGCTAATCATAAAATCTTGCGAAGTCTATACCTTATTTGATACCGGTTCTATCCACTCTTTTATTTCTCCTACTTGCGCTCAATGTTTAAATTTGACTCCAGAGAAATTAGACTTTGACTTATCTGTTAAAACTCCGTTATGAGAAACCTTAGTTACATCCAGTGTTTATAAATCTTGTTTGATGCAAATCATCACCCTCACGTTACCTGTCAATCTTATCACTTTGAAAATACTTACCTTTGATGTGATTTTAGGAATCGACTGTTAACTATTCTTCGTGCTAAAATTGATTATTTTCGTAAGGTTGTTAGCTTTCATATTCCTAACCAACCTATCATGCGAATTTAAACAACCAAGTCACTAAAGTCAATTACTGTCATATTAAGCCATAAGTAAAGAACCCCGAGCCTTTCGCTGGTAACTTCCTTGTGTAGGATGCACCGAAGCCAGACTCTCCATAGGGGAAGCCGTGAATAACGGTGGCAAGTTGATAGGTATCAATGTGAGGTGTTATCCAAGTCTTGGATGAGAGTCAAAATTTTGAATAATATTTCTATCGTTAATAAATTTCCTGATGTATTCCCTGAAGAACTTCTTAGCCTACCCCCAGAGCGTGAAATCGAATTTTGTATTGACCCCAGTACAAAACCCATTTCTAAAACCCTCAAATATTTCTGAAGACATTGGCTCGAGTTGTTGAAAGATTATGATAATATCATTCAATACCATCCTAGAAAAACGAACGTGGTAGCTGACATGTTGAGTAGAAGATCGTATACGTTTATGAGTGCGATATTTTTAACACAAAGACCTGTTTCATGTGACTTACAAAAGATGGAGATAGAATTAAAGACTCCAAGAACCTACGTGAAGATAGCGAATATATGAGTAGAATCAAATTTAATCGATAACGTTAAAGCTGCTCAAGCTACACACCCGGAGCTGATGAATATGAAGAAGAAGGTGCAAGAAGGCGTTATTCTAGAAGCAAAAATCGACGAAGGGAGGAAATCTCAACCCTCAATTTTATTGGTCTATTTGAATTCCTCGAGTATGAACTGTGGCCTATAGACTCGCCTTACCGCTAAGTATGTCGCGTGTTCATAACGTTTTTCATGTATCTATGTTACGTAAATATGTGGACGACTCGAACCACATTATTAAATTAGAACTAGAAGAAATAGCAGAAGATTTAACGTATGAGGAGATACCTGTTACAATCTTGGATAAGAAAGAACATATTCTACGCTTAAAGGTTATACCTCACGAGTTAGAATCTGATGAGGTATCCTCAACTCTTCAACATACTAGGTACGTACCGCAATTTCGAGGACAAAATTTCATAAGAAGGGGAGGTTGTAAGACCCCAACTTTTATGAATAAAGATTATTTTTTGTCAAAATATATTTTTGAATATTATGGTGTGGATTTGTTATAATGTTATAGTTGTGGGTAAAATTTATAAATTTTGCAAAGTAAGCACGTTGTTATAAAATATTCGATTAGTCGGGGAATATTCGTACGACGACACAATCATTGGTGGACCCCACTACAGAATTACTGTCGGAGTTAGAAAATGACAGAAATAATTTTTATGAAAATAACGGCGAAAGTTTTACCGTTAAACTGTTAAAATACCCGGTGGTAAAAGTACAGTAATAAGCGTGGTTGCATAGTAGCACAAAGTATTGTACAATATATTTGATTATTGATGCTTATGTGAGAAGTCACTCAGTTATACTCAATTATTGCTATAGTAATTGCTGCTTAATATCTCTCATATTATTGATTCAATTATTGTCATAGTATCATCTACACAATATTTTATATTATTAAATCAATAATTGAGACGACAAAGTTATTCATATTATTATTTGCATTATTGACGATGTCTAGAATGTTCTGTTGAGGAAAGGGGTTTGGTCACCTAATTGCTCGCCAATAGGGATAAATCCTTATCGGAAAGCCCCCTCTTTCCTGGGAATGACCTGATTGTTAAATATTGTGAGTAATAATATTAATGATGAATAAGTTTGTGTTGATTAAAGATGAAATTGATATTTCCATTGTGTTGAAATTATTAGTGTTAGTGGAAATCGACATTTATTTCGATAATAATTGATTTCTAGAGGTTATATTGATCAATCGGGTAATTAATTAGACACATGAGTAATTAATTGCTATTAGTTCAAATGCATATAACTATTTGTTCACATGTATGGAACTATTGATTCACATGCATGTATTATTAGGGGAGGTGGTGCAAGTTTGATAATACTTGTATGACTAAATTAAAAATAAAAGAAAAGAGGAAGGTATTATACTGTAATAATTCGAGTCCCAAAACGTGCAATTATCGAAACTATATTTTCCTATAAATAGAAGCTCATTCTTCTTTCATTCTCACCAAGATCATTAAGACTCACAAGAGCAATTATAGAGAGAGAGAAGCTATATGTGAGACCCCGAATTTTATGAAATAAAAGTATTCAATTTTTCTATTTTGGTAAATAGTTAAATTGATAAAAGTTTAAAGTTAAGGGTGATATGTGAAATTTTTTTAAAGTAGACAAGTTGTACTAAAATACCCGGTTACTATTTACTCTAGTATTGTTCACTCGAGTATTTGGGGCACTTTTTGTGTCAGAGTACTATTCACGAGTTACTATTCACCTAAATTACTATTCATCCGAATATTATTCACTCGGGTATTTGGGGTATTTTTAGGTATTAGAGTACTATTCACGAGTTACTTTTCACGGGTTACTATTCACCCGATTACTATTCACTCTAGTATTGTTCACTCGGGTATTTGGGACACTTTTTGTGTCGGGATACTATTCACAGGATACTATTCCCGAAATACTATTCACGGGATACTATTCACCCAAAAAATATATTTCTTTTTGGTCTAAATCATTTTTGGTACAATATTATTCCATGAGGAGATGTGCTTTAATTTTTAGAATAGTTGGTTAAAATTATAATAGTAAATCAATATGGATCGTTGGTTTAAAATTTTAATAGTAAAATCTTTTTATATAAAAAGCGAATACTTTTATAAAGTTATTCTATAAATAGAATATATTATATTACTATTATGTATAGTTTTTTGCATAGTAAAATCTTTTTATATAAAATGAATACTTTTATAAAGTTATTCTATAAATAGAATATATTATATTTTATTATGCATAGTGTTGCATAGTGCCTGCATAGTATTTTGCATAGTAAAATCTATTTATATAAAACAAAATACTTTTATAAAGGTATTCATTTTATTAGATTATAAATAGAATATATTATATTTTATTTAAAAGATTTTGCTTTAAATATGGCCCGTCCAGATTAAAAAGTAAATCAATCTGGACCGTTCATGAATTAGTTACTATGCAATTCCATTCTCCTATAAATAGAAGCTCATTCCTTCATTATTTCTTACGAATTCACTTTGAAACTCTAGAGAGAAAAACTATAGAGAGTTCTTCTTCATAATCTTGGCGTATTTCTTTAGAGTTTAAGAAAGCTTTGAAGCGTAGTACAAGTTTCTTGAGTATATCCTCGTCCTACCAATTCGAACTCTTCTTTCAAAGGTAGGGGATATTATTTGTTGTACTTTCGTAAGGGGTATTCTTTCTTTCTTATTCATGAAGAGAACTTACATTATTCCATTCTTTATTATTTTGTTGGAATAACTTTTGTATCATGCGGGATACCTATACTTGGTGAAATTCTTACATTATTCCATTCTTTATTATTATGTTGGAATAACTTTTGTTTCGTGAAGTATCGCATACATGGTGAAATTCTTCTATTATTTCGTTCTTTATTATTACGTGGAATATCACATCCGGTCATGTATTCGCTGACTCGGTTCCATTAATTATTCATTGGAATAACTTTATGCATCGCTGATCTATCGCATGCACGGTGATTTACATTGTTATTCCATTCTTTATTATTACGTCGAAATATCACGTACGTGCGTTTACGTGGGACTGGTTCCATTATTTATTATTACATTGGGAATAACACATGCATGCGATCTATCGCATGTGTGGTGAAATTATTCATTATTCCATTCTTTATTATTATATTGGAATAACTTTGTACATGCAATATTGCATACATGGTGAAATGTTTTATTATTCCATTCTTTATTATTATGTTGGAATAACTTGTCTATCACAATCTTTGCATACATGGTGAAATTATTTTATTATTCCATTCTTTATTATTATGTTGGAATAACTTGTCTACATCTGCCAATCTTTGCATACATGGTGAAATTCTTTTATTATTCCATTCTTTATTATCTTTGTTGGTTATTGGTTTTACAAATTGTATGTCTTTGGCTTTGTAGTGAAAAGATGATATGTTGTTGAATATCTTTGGCACATAGTGCAAAGATGATATGTTGTTTGATAGCTTTGACCCGTAGTGCGAAGATGGGCGGTGTATGACATGATCATGACCACTAGTGATCTTAACGAATATCCTTGGCCGTAGTGCATGGATAATTCAATGATGTGATTGGCAGGATCATGACCATTAGTTAACAGTTGAATGTCTTTGGCCGCAGTGCACTGACAGGCAATTGATTGGTATGATCATGACCATTGGTTTTATAGTTGAATATCTTTGGCCCGTAATGCAAAGATAAGCAACTGATTGGTATGATCATTGTTATTACATTTGAATATCTTCAGCCTTTGGGGTAAGGATATTGAGTAAACGTTCTATTAAGCCTTTGTGCAAGAAGGAACTATAAATTCACATTATTATAAATATGAATTGTGAATTTAACTAACATCTTTGGTGGTTCAGGTGAAGACAAGTGATGAAAGTTTTATTTGTCTTGAGTATAACAAAGAACTGTTGATGAGTATTACAGGAATAAAATATCAACGATGGACTTTTAATCTAGATGAGATATTAGACATTATGTTCTACTTGACTCTTTTAATGGATTGCTTGTTCCGCTGCAGTTAAACTTAATGTTTGTTATATTGTATCAGTTTAACACTGTTGAAGGCTAACGATAATTTATTCTGCATTATCTTAGTCATAATATTTCTTACTGGGCTAGTTGAGCTCACCCTTTTGCTTTCATTGTTCTCTTCAGGAAATGAGAACGTAGCAGGGACTAGTCGAGGAACAGAGTGATGGTCCTAGATGGTGCATTAGTAGTCCTCACTATTCAGTGAAATAGTGTGATAATAAATGTAATGAGGACACCATTGAGTTTGTATACTCTCTAGTATACAATATTTGTATTCAAACTCACAGTTTAGGTTTTGTCGTATTGTACACGACAGTTGTATTATTAAGTTGTATTTGAATTCTGTACCATGTATCTGGCGACTCAAGATGGGTGATGTATACCTAATTTTGGGGGCATCATAGTTGGTATCAAAGCTTAGGGATATGATCCCTAGCTGAGATGTGAGACAAGAACTAGGAGGGGAGAGACGGGGAATTCCTTCACTAGTATAACCTACCTAGGTTTATTTGTTATTTAATTGGTCGGTCAGAATATAGGGGTATTATGTGGTATGTCAATTAACTCTTATTTTGATACTATATTCTAGAATGATATTTGCAATACAAGAGATGAGAAATGGAAAATCATGATAGAGAGGAAATAACCGGGAAGGTACAATTTGAAAAGAAAGCAATGTATTCTCATCTCTTCGAATATCAGGTACGTACGTAAATTTCGAGGGCGAAATTTCATAAGGAGGGGAGATTGTGAGACTCCGAATTTTATGAAATAAAAGTATTCAATTTTTCTATTTTGGTAAATAGTTAAATTGATAAAAGTTTAAAGTTAAGGGTGATATGTGAAAATTTTTCTAAGTAGACAAGTTGTCATAAAATACCCGGTTACTATTTACTCTAGTATTGTTCACTCGAGTTTTGGGGGCACTTTTGTGTTAGAGTACTATTTATAAGTTACTATTCACCTAAATTACTATTCACCCGAATATTATTCACTCGGGTATTTGGGGTTTTTTTGTGTCAGAGTACTATTCACGAGTTACTATTCACGGGTTACTATTCACTCGATTACTATACACTCTAGTATTATTCACTCGGGTATTTGGGACACTTTTTGTGTCGGGGTACTATTCACAGGGTACTATTCCCGAAGTACTATTCATGGGGTACTATTATGACCAGGGATCATTCGGTATAATCATGACCTATAATGTTACAAATGATGTGGTAAAAGTCTTCATTGGCCCGTAGTGCATTGGTGGAAAGTTATTGGTATGATCATGACCATGCGTTCTCTTCGGCCAAGGGTGCAAAGATGAATTGTTGTTTGGAATGATCATGACCATTGATGAAAACACGAATATCCTTAGCCTGTAGTGCATGGATAATTCGTGGTCATGATATTAATGAATATCCTTGGCCCGTAGTGCATGGATAATTCAGTGATGTGGATTATTTATTAAGCTGAGTCTCAGCGATAAAATTGATGATAAACTTTTAAATCATAGAAGATAGTAGATATCATGCTCTACTTGACTCTTCTAATGGATTGCTCATTCTGCTGTATTTGTTAATCTAAAACTTGTTGTCTATTGTATTCTATCAATTGTTATCCCTATACTCTGACCAACCAATTAAAGGAAGTTATAACTAGGGTTAGAGAACTTTTAAATTATAGAAGATAGTAGATATCATGCTCTACTTAGCTCTTCTAATGGATTGCTTATTCCGCTGCAGTTGTTAATCTAAAACTTGTTGTCTATTTTATTCTATCAGTTGTTATCCCTATACTGTTGAAGGCTAAGGATAAGTTATTGTTCTCTAACCCTAGACTTTCTTTGAGAAAGTTTCTTAACTCTACTTTTTAATTGAGTAAGTTCCTTAACCTAACTTTTACATTGTGCAAGTTTCCAAGTTCATAAGTCATATCCCTATATTGATCAAAGTCTTACTCTTGTTTATTCAAGGTCATGATTTCAAATGAGATGTTCTAATTCTTCTAAAGTAATACTTCGGTTATACAATGTTTATTCAAATTTATACCTTTGAGATTCACTATTTAATTTGAGTATCAATTATATTATTGAACCTTGAATGACTAGTGAACCCTTATTGATTCGACTAGTCCATAGTTGATGAGCATTCTAAATTTTTGAATTTAACTTCTACTGAAGCTTATCCAAACAAAACTTCCTTTCGTGTGGATTCTGATGTCAAACTGAGATGAACAACCCTTTATAGGGATTATATTATGCGATAACTGTTAAAGTTTATGCCCTAGAGGTCAATTATTTGATATAATTGCTTAACATTTTGATATTATATTTGATTGAATAAATGAATTATTTTATCATGGTTTTATTTACTGCGTTCTATAAATGTTAGCATAATAAAAGTCCTTAGAATAATGATACAAATTATATAGCTTCAAGTATGTGACTTGAACATGAGATTATATAATTACAATTAGTATCGTTGCTCTTAAATGTCCCTAGTCAAGTATCATTGTTAATGGGACAACAATGATATATTGAGACTAGTATGTGGATTGACTGATGACCAAATCTCATTGGTCATAAATATATGAGATATTGAGTCAATGCATATATACGTGTTGAAACGATGTCTTTGGACAGAGACCCACCATGAGAATTCTACATGGATCGTTATGCAAAGTGTCATTAGCGATTCTCATAGTGACAATGATGTAATGATCCTCCGACCTGAAATCATTATATTACTACACGAGAATTTATGTACTTTGATATCATCAAAAGTAACCTTTAATAGGGTGGACAATAAAGGTGATTATTGAGTACATCATGAATCGTGTGAGGAATATGAGTGATCTAGATGGAATTTAACCCTCATATATATTAGGGGTGATATCCATAGGCCTCTTGATTGAGTAGGACTATGAAATGCATGGCCATGCTCAAATAGTGATTTGTTTCATATAGTCTACTCATTGATCAAGAAAACTCAGATTAAATTATGAAGAGTATGACACATTCCATGACTCGAGTTTAATATAGGATGTCAAGGTTAAAAGGATTAAATTACATTGAAACATTGGTCACGAAAAGGTTGCATCGAATCATCGATCTTATTATTAATTGGGTAACAGTGATGCATTACTAGATGCATCACTTTATTTATAATTTTATAATATGATTTTAAAATTATTTCCAACGTAATAATAACCTATAGGGTCACACACATAGAACGTAATTAAAAAAAAGGGAATTAATTTAAATTGTAAGGATTTAAATATATCAATATGATTGATAGTATTTAAATCATGAATTTAAATTAAAGGATAATTGTATATATATATATATTGATTAAGTAAGACTTAATTAATATATATATATATATATATATATATATAAATTCGAATTTTATTTTAATTAGATTAGGTTTTGATTAATTCTTTTTAACTGCTATATATTTTTAACTGCTATATATATATATATACATATATATGATATATCAACCATTTAGGGATTACATCATTAACCTAATAACCCTAGCCGCTCTTAGAGAGAGACTATAGAGAAAAAGTTTCAAAAATCCTGATCATTGGTGGCTAGTCTCATGACTCCTTTTCTATCGAGATCGTATGCGACGATTCATGAGGCGTTAGATGTGGATACCATAGAGAGCCTTGATTCGGTTGGATCGTGTTGGAGATTCGAAGCGGTTTCAGAGTTTTCTATAATCGGTATAAAATCTAAACCACTGAATTAATGTGTTTTCACATGGATCTTGTTTTAGGGTTTCAGAAATTGCTTTGAAAATTTTTATATTTCGCTTCTTTTATGTGCCGAAAACCCAACAATAGCGTTGAGATGTTGTGCACATACATGGTACTAAGGGTTGATCCCCCTAAGTACGAGAAGTAAGGTCCATATAGTCTTATGACTGTTAAAGGTTTAAAGTACAAATACTTGATAACCTGGGACATAGTTCTTGGTCTTGTGACCCTCAGATGTACTTTTCATTCTTTTTTTCTAATCTTGATTCAAAAGCAGAGCTTTCTATTATCTAATATCCCTTGTTTATTCGTATGTTATTATTATTAAGTGTTATTGTTATACTTGTGGGCAATCGTGCTCACTCTTGTATAATAACATTGCAGCTAAGTTTGAAAGGATTGATGAGCCATCTACTAGTAAGGGCAAAGGCAAAGCGAACAAGTGATGAAGACTTGTTTATATTTATTTAAGAATGTTGATGTTAAGACTTTTTATGTTATATTTAAGACTTACTTGTTTATAGTGTTTCTGCATTTGATGTATTAAGGTTAGATAATGATTGTTATTGTTTATGATGTTGTAACCCTTATAGGAGGATTTCTATTTCATTTATGAGTTTCATTTATTTTTGGGTAGTTAGATGTGTTATTTATTTTGGTGAGTGAACACCAAATTTGTGGAAATTTTGAGTACCAGGATTTGGGGGTGCCACATAAATACTTTGCAAAACCCTATGTTAGGAATATGCATGTGAATATTATTCTTTATTTATATAATTTGATGATGAAGATGATGAAGTTAATGGATGAATATGCAAATATGTCTGCATTGATAAAAGCTGTAAAGTCCTTAATAGATGATAGACAATATGGACAAGGACTTAGATTGAAATGATCAAATATGTTAGGTTGATCTAATATGAATGAATAGTTTTGTAAAAATCCTTCAAAAGATCATGATGTAGAAGGACTATAAATAGAAAGATCAAACTTGTTAGGTTGATCTTATAAAGTGTAATAGATAGGCATGTCTAATCGAAGATCACTGCACCAGTCCCTATAGTTAGCCAAGAAAGTAAGGCAGAATTGTAGTCCATCGAAGCAGAATCATAGACTACACTCGGAATCATAGAAGCTGTCTCCCGAGCGCCTGTCGAGCTAAAACAAGAATCGTAGGCTTCACTTGAAATCATGAAGTTTACAAGTCGTCACCAATTAGAAGCGTAGTCTGCAGTACCAGAGCCAAAGTCGTAGTCAGCCAAGTGCTTACATATCTAAGGTATAATCGTAGAGCACTCTAGACTCTCAATAGATGAGCAATCCTGAAGTGTATGCATTTCATCCTCTGGTAAGAGCAGTCAAGTTTTAGAATGCAGTCTACTTGAAGAATATCAGAAAGCATTCTTTGAATGACATGCAAGAAAATAGAAGATCAAAATACCAACTCTATCAGCAAGGCTGATTGAGAAATGAAAAGTCATTCAGAAGGAGTCTCCTACAAGCGCTCATTAGAAGACAACGATCGTAGAGTTGGCTACAACGATCGTAGTGTCTGCAAATTAGCAGAAGAATCTAATAAAGCACCTACAGAGACAAGGGTATACATACAAAGGACAGACGAAGAGGATTGTCTATGCTTAGACTCACCATAAAGAATGATCAAGAGATCACAGGGCAAAAAGTTAAGGAAGCTGAACATAACTAATCAAAAGAGACATACAGACCAAACGACTAAAGTAGTCAACCAATTTATTAGTTCTTGAAGCAAGGCAAGACAAACATGATCGTAGAACAAATTGCAAGAGCAAAGTACAAGATGGTACAACATTGTCAATTCACAGAGCTCTCTGGAAATCGAAGAGATATCAGTCAAGTCACCCTACGATTTCCATAGATAAATGCAATATACTGCTTGCAAATGCAAAATGCAAAATGTAATCAAATCAGAAAGCAAAAGGCTAACGAGTCAAGAGCTTAATTTTATTATAATTGATAGTTATAACTAACATCTGGCTACAAGTTATACATGGAAAGTTTAGACTAAAAAAATTAGTCTTCTCAGGAGGTCTAGAACCTTAAGTACGTCCAATATAATTAAACACATTCAAATGGGATATATGAGAACTACACATTAATAAATGGCCACACTCCACATCTTATTAACAAAAAAAGACTAAAAGACAATTTGCACCCCAAACTTTACACCCTTGTTGACTTTTGCACCCCAAACCGAAAAAGGTGTCTAAGTACACCCCAAACTTCAATTAAACGTAACAGATAACACACTTTCTTCACTTAACATGTCAAAAGTGATCGGCTAAGGCTGTAACACAAGTTTGGGGTGCAAATTATATTTTACTTGACCAACCTTCTCTCTGTCTCCTCCATAACCAACTTTCCATCTCTCTCCTCCATAACCATTCTTTCTGCATTCTGTCTCTCTAAACCATTTTTTGCTCAATATATGCAAAAGCTTCGCCCTCAAATTTGCCCCTTTTCTGTCAACGCGTGTGATTTCTGAACAAAACCTTAGTGAGAGATTAGGGATTCTGAAACCCCATTTTAGAGAGAGAAACAAATCGAACTAGAGAGAGAAAGTAACTGCATAACTGGTTGGAATCGATTATCTTCAGCAGAGAAGATTTTTTCATGAAATTTTGTCCACTTTTAAGTGGATAAGGTAAATTAATCATCATTCAATAAATTCCATCAATTGCCTTCCTCCCTATTTCATATACATGATAATTCATGTTTTTCCCCATTAATGGCATAAATTAAGCTTTAACACGTTGCTTTCCACTTTGAATTGGTAACCGTAAAGCTATATAACGAAAAGTACTTATTTTTCCGACTTTTTGCTTTGATTTTTTTTGAAAATTTGTTTTTGGAAACGTTTTTTTTTGTTTTTTGATTTTAGGAATTGAAGTTAGGGTTTCTATGTTGGCGGATCAATTACTGAAGGCATTTAATTTTTTGATTTTCATAGTTATTAGGGTTAGGATCAAGATCCAAATTGAAGATTAAATTTTGGGGTTCTGTAGGGGCTCATTGAACTGTACTTAAAATTGTCACTTGTATATGGGCGATCTTTTGAGGTACCAATTGGGTATTTGGGCATGGAAGGAGATTGCAAATACAAGATTGTGTAGAGAGTGATCAGGTACCTGGAAATTTTCTAGTTTTTCAGGATATATGAGTTCTGGGTTTTTGTTTTTATCAAATTTTTAAGGCTCAGTCTTATTAGGGGATGATTTTGGCAGTTGGGTTTGGTCATAAAGTTGAGGTGATGTGTCTTTGCTGGCATAGCAGGAAAGGAAGAAGAAGACCATATTTTAGTGAGCTGTTTTATTTTTTCAAAAAGCCATTTGGGTTAACATAGTTTACAGAAACTACCTCTAAAGTTTGTTTTTTGTGACTGTGATACTACAGTAACTTGGATTAATTTATTAGGGAGATGTGATTTTGAATTGAGTTTCTATACGAGTGTGCTCATTTCTTGTTTGCATTTGGGGTGAAGGTAATTTAAGTTTTTTGGGATTTCAAATTTGTGAGCTGCGGAGAGAAGTAGAAATTTCATGGAAGAGTAGTGAAAGCTTGAAACGAATGCAAGGACATGGTGCATGGACAAGAGTATAGTTGTTGGTTCCTTCCTTTATTGGAACAGTGCATGGACAAGAGAGTTTTAGAGAGAGAGAATGCGGAAAGAATGGTTATGGAGCAGAGAGAGAAAGTTGGTTATAGAGGAGAGAGAGAAAGTTGGTCAAGTAAAATACAATTTGCAGACTTTTGAACTTGTATTCTGAAATTTGGCCGTCATCACTTTCGAATGGGTTAAATGAAAAAAAAGTGTGATATCTCATTACGTTTAATTCAAGTTTGGGGTGTCTTTGAAATACACTTTTTTCTTGTTTGAAAAAGTCAAAAATCAGCAATGTGGTGTAAAGTTTAGGGTGTAAATTGTCTTTTAGTCAACAAAAAACAAGCCAACTTAAAGTAAAGAACATTACTATAGATGGGAAAATTAAAACCATAAATGGTTATAAATACCTGCAGATAAGGATAATCATCACGATGGGGCAAGTGAAGTACCACATAAATGTCTCATGACATTTCCCTATACACAGCAATTGAGAAACAAGCCCTATGTTGAGAACATGAAGATCACTAGAACTGAAAGTTCCAACTGCTTCTAACACTGCGCATTACTGCTACTTCTACAACTAAGCATACATAACTCCAAAAGTTGCAGAATCAACTACTGCTCAATGAACAATGAACCACTACTGCTACTGTTTTAATACAAAACCAGACGCAATAAATAAATAAATAAATTCATGCGTCAAAATATTATAAACCCAGGCACAATGAACCGCTACTGTTCTAATACAAAACTCCTTAAACAAATACTAGATTATTCAAAGGATATTTTGCATATAAATCAACAATAAAAAAATAAAAAAAGAGGATAAATTTTCATGGATAAAGAAAGAGGGCAATAAATTTCCATGGATATCATACCTTGTAATTTAAGGGAAACCGAGAGTAAAAAGAAGGAATCAGAGGGGGAGCGGTGGTGGCCGGAGGTACGATCGAAAGGAGTAACAGCCGGTACCGGGCGCAAGAAGAGCAAATGGGGCGAGTTAAGATGATGATGTTTATGGGGCGAACTGTAATCTCCACTAGGATGGTGATGGGGCTAACTATGATGATCGATTAGGTGAAATGGGATTATCAATTGAGCAAATGGGCGACTGGGATTAAAGATTTGAGAAGGAAAAACGAAAATCAGGAGAATAAGAGTTGTTGCCAAATCCTACCCATTACCGACAGCGCTCAAGTCATTCTCAACGGCCATCCGTCGACCACCAATCTGAAAAAAGAGGGAAAAGGGCATTATCGACAGGGGTCATTGGCGACAACAGCCCCGTCGTTAATGAGGTCATTAGCGACGGAAGTTAGGCTGTCGACAGTGACGCCGTCGACAATGACCCATTTTGTAGTAGTGTAGATAATCCTTAAAAAAATACAGAAACAACTTTTATCTATATATACATATAACTTTTATAATTTTTTTTTCCAATAATTATGGTGTCAGAGTAATAAATGTCGTTGAAAATTCAAAGTGTCGTTAAAATAAGTGTAAAAGTGTCGTTAAATGCATATTTGCTCTGACATTATTAAAGGTCGTTTTTATGGGTAAATTCCATTAATATCAAATAATTATAATGCAAAATTGACAAATCCAAAAGATACAATTTTTATCTCTATATTTCGTATAGAAAAAAAGTTGCATCTAGAAAACAAGAAACACTTATTGTAAAATACCTCAAACTTAACTTTTTTTTTCATTATGAGAGGGAGATAAATCACTTTTTGGTCACTGTACTAGTAGGGTCCGGTTTTCATTATGGTTACCGAAACTTTTTTATTACAATCGAATAATTGTACTCTCAAATATTACAAAATGATCATTAATTTTAATTTCCGTCCAAAAACCAGACGGAAATGCTTAGTAGACTAACAGAATCCAAGTGGCACTGAGGTGGCACGTAGGGTCCACTCCCACGTGGATCCGTAGTCGAGATAATACACTTTTTGGTTACTGTATTATGGTCCAATTTTCATTATGGTTACCGAAACTTTTTTGTTACAATCGAATAACTGTACTCTCAAAAATTACAAAATGATAATTACTTAAAAATTATTATTATTTAAAAATTATTATTTACAAAATGGTCATGTATGTATTATTTAATAAGTTTATTTAATTAGCACTAAAAAAAATTATGTACATGCAGTACGTATTGCATGTATTTTGAAATTATCTTGTCATTATTGTCAATAATATTATTATTACTATTATTATTATTTTGAAATTATTAATATTAATATATTATTAATTTGAAATTATTATTATTATTATTATTAGCCACTTGCGCTCTTGGTGGCAGGCAGTTGTTGTTGGATTCTCCGGCAACTCTGATTACAAAAAAAGAGTTGATCAGAATCAAGAAAAGAAAGTGGGCTTTTTCTTTTTTAAATAATAAAATACTATTAATAATAATAATTTTAAAATAATAATAATAATAAAATACTATTAATAATAATAATTTTAATAATATGTAGAACTTCGGAGTAAAATTAATAGTATTGTATAACAATAATTTTAAAATAATAATAACAATTTTTAATAATAATAATAATAATAGTATTAATAATAATTTCAAAATAATAATAATAGTAATAATAATAATTTTGAAATAATAATAATAATAATATTATCCCAAGACACTTGACTACAGATCCAAGTGGGAGTGGACCCTACGTGCCACCTTAATGCCACTTAGATTCTGTTAGTCTATTAAGCATTTTCGTCTGGTTTTTGGACGGAAATTAAACTTAATGACCATTTTATAATATTTGAGAGTACAATTATTCGATTGTAATAAAAAAAGTTTTGATAACCACAATGAAAACCGAACCCTAGTACAATGATCAAAAAGTGATTTATCCCTTATGAGATGTATAAAAAACTGCTTTCAGAGCTTTTTTTTCCATGTTTTTCTTCTGGTGCACCATTAGAGGAGGGGGTCAAATGACCCCCCAAGGTTGGAAGCTTAGGGATATTTTTATCCATCTAAAAGGGATGAGTCAAGGGGAAGAGGAAGCAAAGAGGAACAGATCATGACTAGAATAAAGATAAACTTGTCCTTTCACAATTTGTTCCCAATTTGCCATTCCCCACTTTCAATTACATAGGAAAGACTAATATTGTAATAACACATACAATCATCCAAATAATCCAATAATAATTCATAAAACCTTCATCGAACCTTCCTTTCTCAATTATCTCATATCTTCAGTTTTCATACACAACAATCCTAATGCCATTATTATATATAATATATATAAAATAAATTGAACTTAATTTGATGCCCTAACCGCCCATTTTTTTTGTAAAAATGTATATATATATATATATATATATATATATATATATATATATATAAGTAAAATACAAAGACACCCCCTCTAGATATTCATAATAACACTCACCTCCCCTCTAGTTTCTTAAGTAACAGTTAGTATTCCTGCAAGTTTTTAGGGTTGACTAAATAGATAAAGTTACATATTTACCCTTGTATTTTATCAAATTTTAATTACTAAATAATATATATATATATATATATGTGTGTTTAATAGATCCTTTTTTAATACAATACATTTTAATTATAGTTTTATTTGTAATTAAAACTATCTCATTTAAATTGTTGGTAACTTATAAAAAACTAATTTAGTTTAATTAACACATATTTTTGGATAAGTGATACAAATATTAAAAAAAATTTAAATTAAATTATTAATAAAGTTATTCTAATTTAGAGTGATCGAGTATATTGATAGTTTAGTTTTTGGTGCTTAACAACAAAAAATATTATTTGAATTTTTAGTTTCATATTATAATTTTTATATGTTAACTTTTATTGAGTATATATATAAAATTGGGATGTTTATGATTTTGATTACATTTTTTAGCATACGGTTGACGTTGTTTTTATGAAATGTTAAATAAAAAAATATAATTATATTTATTACTACCTCTATCTTGTAAAAAAAATTCTTTTAATATATATATATTTTTTTGAGTAACAATATTTGTCATTTTTCTTTGTAAATAATTATGTTTAAGTGTAACTTATATTTAGTTTAATATATGAGAAAAATAATTAATATAATTTTTAATAATTTTTTATATGAGTAATAAGATTCGTTTAAATTGTAATAATAAGTTTGTTTTACGTAAATTTTATATTTGAAAAAATTATTATTATTTTATTAAGGTTAATTTGTAATTTTTATGGGTATTGACATTATACTTTTTAATTACAAAAAATATATTTGAATATATATCACGTAAATTTTAATATTTGAGAAATTTAATTAGTAAAAATTGTATGCCTTTATTTTCATGATAAAATGAATATTTATTATTTTTTGACTTTTATGTTATTTATTGCACAATTTCATAATTTAATTAATTAGATCAAGTAAAGTAAAAACTATGATATACAAATTTATATTTAGTGGATAAATTAAACATTATAACTTGAAGGGTGTATTAGACATTATATTAAAAATATTTTTAAATATTAGTTGGTCAACCACACTAGGGGTAGTGAATGTTACATATTGTAGACTAGAACAGTACTGACTGTTACTTGAAAAACTAGAAGGGTGGTGAGTGTTATTATGATTATCTACAGGGGGTGTCAGTGTATTTTACTCTCTAGCCTATATTATTTTTTGAAATATGTTAAATTAATAAATAATATTAAGGGTGTCAAATTTTTATCTTTAATATAGCTATTTGGGTTTAAGGTTGGGGTGACTTTTGGCCTACAAGTAAGCATATAAAGGCTAGAAAAAAATGCATATTTAATTATATGTTATTTAAGAGTAATAAATTAATTTCAGCACATGAACTAGCATTACCACATTATTGTAAGTGCACTAAGAAATAAGTAACATAATTCATTTTTCATAATTTGGTGTAAGTATTGGTTTGATTTCTTTTAAGACATTGGTGTTACTATTAGTTTGTTTATCTTTAAGACATTGGTATTAGTATCGCTGTTATTATATTGTTGTCCCCGGTTGCCGCCATTGTAGCTCGTATCGTCACCGTCATGATTTTGCAAGTATATTTTGACCCCCTTCTCAAAAGTTTCTGGTTTCGCCACTGTGCACCATGGTAGTTTAATTATCGTTATTTTGGTACACAAAATGTTCTCCAGTAACAAGAATAAAAATAAAATTAAATTAACATTACAAGCAAGAGTTGAAATTCAATATCATGATGTTAACAACGTCCATGTTTTTATTCGAGTTTATAGATGAGACTGATTCTTTCAAACAGCAAATTTAATGTATAAATAAGAACATGCACACCCCATTATTTCAGTAGGTTTAATTTTTATTCCGATCAGTGCGTATATCTTTTTTATTTCATTGTCATTTGTTTGTGAAATATTGTACTAAAGCCAAAAGGAAGAAGCCACACCCAGAAAATCCAGCATCACAAAATATAAATAATTAAAATTAAATGGAATTAAATGAGGTAAAATAATGCGCCCACCACATACACGTTGGAATGGGTAGGAAAACGGTTGACAAATTCATGAAAAAAATAAATTATTTTTGGTGTTAGTATCGAATTATTTGTTTATTTACAGATGCTATACTGGAGGATAGTGCTGTTTCTGTTTGTCTGTTGTGTCTGCATGAGAGATAATATATAATATCATGATATTGAATTTCAACTTAATGACTAGAATAATCATTGAACTGTTATCCTATAAGTTATTTAATTTTACATTAAAATTATTGAATTTTTAAATAATTATAAAAATGTCAAAACTTTGAATCAATCATATTTACATGCATGTACGTCAACAGACACGTCAACTCATATGGTCAAGTTTTATGAACATTTTTTATGATTGTTTAAAAGCTCAATAGTTTTGATGCCAAAACAATAATTTGTGTTCAAAGTTTTTTTTTTCCAGTTATTTAGTCTAAAGATTTGTACTTTTTTAACTTTTTTCAAGTATGTTAATGTTTTCTTAGGGCATATTTTGATTTAATTTTTTGAATTGTTTCTTTCTATTTAGTATCAAGGCAAACATTTTTTTCGGAAATATTATTGAAAAAAATTGTTTCTGAGTATGTCCGATCCTAGGTAAACCAGAGGGGAATATGATTGAAATTAGTTTATGTTGTTGTAAATTACTTTTCTAGGCGGTAGGTCAAAATGCAGATTATTTTGATTGGCATTGCTAGAGGAAATAATCGGTTCCAACCCAACCTCTAATTAGATCTTTTAATATTGGACGGTAGGAGATGAGTTAGCTGTAATATGCCCATAGCTAACGGAAGGAGCGAACTAAGAACGAACCGGCTATAGCGACGGTTTTTTTCGTCGCTATAGCATATAAAGCTGGTTTTTATGCTTTAGCGACGAAAAAAAACTCGCGCATATAACCTCATTTCTTACCTATTCCCTTCGCTCATTGGAGAGAAAGCGAGGACTATATATATATGCCACTTGGAAGAGAATCTTTGATGAAATATATTCAGACTCACAATACATCTAGTAGTATGTTTAAAATGCCACTAAAATAAGTATGAAATGAAGACTATTAGTTAAAGAGTAGCATGCATTAATTTTTCATTTCTATGCTGATATAACTAATATAAATTCAACCACCCAACAAAAAATGGAAGAAATTCGGATCCTGATTTTAGACCGTTTAAAATAGATAAATTCATTTAGACAGTCTATAGGAAAAAATTGTGTCGTACATAGTAGAGAATTGTAATTGTATAATATTTGTATAACAAAAGTCATTTAAAATATACAACTCTTTGTGATATTAAATGTAACTAATTGTTACTATCTAAAATCAGCATGTATGAAATTTCAATTTGCTTTATCTGTCTTTGTGGACTAGGATCACCGATCATCTCTATTATACCTTTCACCCAAATTTTTTTGTAACACAAATATTGATTTTTGTGATGGTACGTACCACTGACACAATTATTTCAAAAAAATTTATTGTGTATTGGAAAAAATTGAGTGAAATGTAAAACGGAGGAGATCCTAATGCTTCTTGTATTTTTTTTTTAGAATTGCAACTAACATTCAAAACGAATAAGGTTAGTCTCAGGACCGAGCCGGGATTCGATATTGGAGGGGGCCATCTATTATACTAAATAGGAAAATGGGAAAATATATATTTTTGGAATTATCTTCACAATAGTCATTAATTATACTATTTTTTAGACTATTCTATTTTTGTAAGGCACACTTGGTATTCTAATGAATTTAGCCCAATAGTCATTAGCTAATGTTTATCTTCACAATAGTCATTAACCCACTTGATATTCTATTGCATCGCCCAAAAATCTTGAGGGGGGACATGGCGCCTCCAAATTAAAGATCATTCCCACAGTTAGTCTTATAAGAATGTTAAATATCTTGATTGTAGTGTTGAGGCTAAGGTCAGAAATGAATCCAAATATAGTACATTCGTCCTTTACTCAAAGTTTGATTCGAGCTCGACTCTGTGGGCCCAAGTGTAAATTAGGGTTCACATGATCTAATTGAATTAAATACACAATTAGGGTTTCATGATGTAACACCCTCTTTCCAAAATAGAAAGAGAGGTTACTCAAAACACAACAAAACTGAAATGAAAGCTTTATGACATAAAAGGATGGTCTCATAATAATTAAATATCACAAGACAAACTATAGTAAATATCCCACTAGCTTCAATGGAGAAGTAATTATTACAATTTCAAATAAACCACATATCAATCCTAAACATAATAACTCTAATCCATTGGAATGAATGGAGCTCTCATCACACGATTGATTCCCCGATTACTTCACCGGAAGAAAAAACATCGGATGAGCCAAATGCCCAAAGACGGGATATAGAATACAATTAATGAACCTGAAATAACTAACTCAATTAAATGAAATGAGATGAAATGAACTGAAACAAACGAACAAAACTAACACAATAAAATGGTAAATTTGAATCAAATGGCTTGGTGTTATTTCATACCGAGCTCAAAATAAATAGTAATATACCTTGCCACACAGTAAGTCAAATAATGCCACACAGTGATCAAAATAATGCCACATGTGCAAACACACATCGATTGCGTCCATCCAGACGATCGTGCAAAATCGGAAGGCGTGTTTGGCACAAACATCACCAATCCATGAATGAATGTAAGCGAAACTAGGGTCGACCCATACGCCTCTCACAACAAAACACCAAATGGCCAACTCCCACGGAGCACAAAACGGAGACGCCAGGATCGATCACACCGCCACGGAAGGTGTCATGTCTCGGTGCCAAGAGGACATGCCTGTGGTACCCCCACAGGTGGTTATAGCTCAGGTATACCCTACGGTATTCTAACAAAATATAATGTCACAACACATGCGACAAAATATCAACACAAAGGGGTTCTAACGTGTACATGTTAAATCGAACGAAACATCAACACAAGTCTCTAAAATATAATAACATGTACATCACTATAGATATCAAAATAAAATTTAGACATGATACACTAGTCTAAAGAGTACAAATAGGAGTTCTAATATAAACGCCAAACAGACTATCATAATAAATTGACGAGAAATAATTATGAGAGGCAATACTAACTTTCGAAACGAATAACGAAACGAACAAATCAAAAAAAAAAAAAAAAAGAGTCTCGCTGAAAAAGTACGGAATCCGTACCTGGATTAAGCAATGTAATACCCAAAATTATTATCCCAATATAATTCGCTTAGACTCTTCCCGTTCAATCTAAATAATTTAATAAAATTTTATTACAATCAAATCGTTAATAACATAATACAATTAAATTTATTATTCAAAATTTTATAACTATATCAAGACAATTAATTCAATTTAATATAGATAACATCAATTTAATTTACAAATTCTAATTATAAGCTTCAAGATTGAGTACCAATTAAAAGGGTAATATAAATATATATAATCTATAACAAAGTCAACGTTGCGAGTAAATGACATATAAGAATAGTTTATTTATACTACTATTACTAGACAACAACCTTTTACGCAGTTTTCTTGGTATATTTATATATATATATATAAACTAATATACATCATAAAATTATAAGAATTTATATTCAAGATGTAAAACTGAAGCATTGAATCGATTTTTTTTTTCCAAATAGTTTTTATATATATATATATATATATATATATATATATATATATATATATATATATATATATATATATATATATATATATATGATACAAATTTCATGTTCTAAATCAATTACAACTAGAAATCTGTACCTATTTCTTTTGTTTCTTCCGTTGGTTATTCTTATGATCTGACAATCACTTTCTTTCTCCTTCTCTTTTTGTGCGCGGCTGCTCTCTCTCTTTTCTTTCAAGGACTTTGTATCAGATGTATGGAAATTAGGTTTTAGTTGTTTATTAAATATATATTATATTTATTCTCTTAATTAATTGGATTAAAAAAAAACTAAATTTACACAAATATAAATTAGCCCAAATAATATAAATGCCCAAATTAATATAATCCATCTACTTATTATTACATCAGCCCATAAAAATTTAAATGATTATTTGACCCAATTAAATGACATCCAATAAATATGTTTTAAAATAAGGTAATTTTTTTTATTATTATTATTAAATATTATTATTATTATTCTGGGTATTACATCACCTACCCTTTAAAAAGATTCCGTCCCTAATCAAAAGAATGGAACGCACCTAATTTTCAAAGAGATGTGGATACTCCGCTTCGGATAGACTCCTCCATCTCCCATGTAGCCTCCCGCTCTGAATGATTCCTCCACAAAACCTTAACAAATGGAATTGTCTTCCTCCTCATAATCCGTTCTTGACGATCCAAAATCGCCTCAGCTTGCTCCTCACAAGTAAGATCCTCCCGAATCTTATCGAATGGATATTGCACCACGTGCAACGGATGATAATTGTAACTTCTCAACATTGACACATGGAACACATTGTGCACATGAGCTAGCTGCGGAGGCAAAGCTAACCGATATGCAACCTCACCAACCCTCTCCAGAATCTCAAATGGGCCAATGTAACGCGGACTAAGCTTCCCTTTCAACCCAAATCGTCGAATTCCCTTCCAAGGAGAAACTTTTAGAAACACATGCTCCCCAGGCTCAAACTCTAAAGTCCTCCTATTCTTATCAGCATAACTCTTCTGCCGTGATCGAGCCGACTTCAATTTCTCCTTAGCCACCGCTACCTTTTTCGTAGTGATTTGGACCAACTCAGGCCCTTCTATGGCCCTTTCACCAACCTCATCCCAACAAGTGGGTGCCCGACATTTCTTACCATATAATGCCTCAAAAGGTGCCATTCCAATACTTGCATACCAACTGTTGTTATAAGCAAACTCAACTAGGCTCAAGTAGTTATCCCAATTACCCGACCACTCAAGTGCACAAGACCTCAACATGTCCTCCAACGTCTGAATAGTCCTTTCAGATTGCCCATCAGTTTGCGGATGGAAAGAAGTACTGAAGTAGAGCCGAGTACCCCAAGCTTGTTGAAACCCTTTCTAGAACCGTGAAGTGAACCGTGGGTCCCGATCTGAAATAATAGACACCGGAGTACCATGAAGTCTAACAATCTCCTGCTGAAAGATATGTGCCAACCTATCCACCGAGTAACCCTCATGGATAGCCAAAAAGTGTGCCGATTTTGTCAATCGGTCCACCACTACCCATATGGCATCATTCTTCCTGAAAGTCTTCGGCAAACCAGTCACAAAATCCATCGTGATATCCTCCCACTTCCACACTGGAATGTCTAACTGTTTTAACAATCCACTAGCTCGTTGATGTTCTATCTTCACTTGTTGACAAGTGAGGCACCTCCCAACATATTCAGCCACGTCTCGTTTCATCCCATTCCACCAAAAATTCTTCTTTAAATCTCTATACTTCTTTGTAGAACCTGGATGAATAGAAAATGGCGAACTATGAGCCTCAGCCAACATCGCCTCTCGAATTCTCGGATCCGACCAGACACACAACCGCTCACCCAACCAAATCACACCATGGTCATCAACACGAAACTCAGGCTGCTTGCCCTCTTCTAGATTCTGCGTCAAACCCCACAACTCCCCATCTTCCTTTTGAGCTTCTTTGACCCTCGAGATAAGAGAGGGCTCCACTCTCATACCCGCCAAATGCCCATCCGAACCTCGTATATACAACTCCAACTCGATCCACTCCATATCTGAAATAAGTTTTGAGGTTGCGTAATAAGGGCCGCAACACACTTCTGAACTCTTTTCACTAAGAGCATCTGCAACCACATTTGCCTTCCCGGGTGATACTCGAATCCTCGCATCATAATCTTTTAGTAGCTCCAACCAACGCCTCACCTCATATTGAGCTCCTTCGAGTGAAGATGTATTTAAGACTTTTGTGATCGGTGAAGATATCACAAGTCTCTCCATACAAATAATGCCTCCAAATCTTTAAGGCAAAGATCACCATTTAAACTCCAAATCATGTGTGGGGTAATTCACCGTAAGGTTTAAGCTTCCTAAGCATAAAGCAATCACCTTACCGAGTGTTGCATCAAAACACACCCCAAGCCCTTCTTAGAAGCATCGCTATAAATCGATAGCCTCCCTGCCTCGGCGGCAATTGAATTCAAGTATAGAGAGTGACACAAGTCGTTTCTTCAACTCCTCGAAACTCTTCTCCCGCTCTTCATTCCACATAAACTTCACGCCCTTTCTCATCAACTGAGTCAATGGTAAGGCAAGCAAGGAAAACCCTTCCACAAACCGCCTATAATACCCTGCCAAACCCAAGAAACTCCTAATCTCCGTCACTGTAGTAGGTCTTGGCCATTTGGTGATAGCCTCAACCTTCGCAGGATCCACCTTAATGCCTTCAGCAGAAACAACATGTCCCAAAAATGCAACCTGCTCCAACCAAAACTCGCATTTAGAGAATTTAGCATACAACTTCTCTTTCTGCAAAATTCCTAACACTGTGCGAAGATGCTCCTCATGTTCTTCCTTAGACTTAGAGTAAACCAAAATGTCATCAATAAAGACAATGACAAATTGGTCCAAGTACTCCCTGAACACCCGATTCATCAAATCCATAAACACCGCCGGAGCGTTAGTCACCGAATGGCATCATCGAAACTCGTAATGCCCATATCGCATTTAAAAAAATATCTTAGGGATATCCTCATCCCTCACCCTCAATCGATGATATCCCGCCTCAAGTTTATCTTCGAAAATATTTTTCCCCCTAAAGTTGGTCAAACAAGTCATCAATCCTCGGCAATGGATACCGATTCCTGATGGTGATCTTGTTCAACTCCCTGTAGTCTATACACAGCCTCATAGACCCATCCTTCTTCTTCAAAAACAAGACTGGAGCACCCCAAGGTGAAACACTCGGCCGAATCACACCACGATCCAACAGTTCCTGCAACTGCTCCTTCAACTCCTGCAACTCCAACGGTGCCATCCGACTGGCCCTTAGAGATAGATAGCTCGCACTGTGAATAAGCTCAATAGCAAATTCCACTTCCCGCTGTGGTGGCAACCCTGACAACTCCTCAGGAAACACATCGGAAAAGTCACGGACAATTGGAACATCCTCAATACGAGACTCACCCTTAGAGGTATCTTTCACAAACGCCAAATACCCATCACAACCCTTTGCCACCAACTTTCCAGCTTCCAAAGCTGAAATTAACTTCACCACTCTACTCGGCTGAGAACCCTGATACACGAATTCTGGAGACTTCACATCTCCAAATATAACCTTCTTCGCCTGACAATCTATAGTGGCTTGGTGCTTATCCAACCAGTCCATCCCAAGAATGATATCGAAATCGTGCATACACATCGGAAGGAGATTAACGCTACGAATCTTATCCCCAAAACTGATCGGACATCCTCGATACAAATCAGAAATAACTACAGAAGTCCCCATCAGGGTAGCAATAGACATCACAAAATCTAAAGACTGAGATGGCACACCCAGGTGCCGAACAAAAGACTGAGTAACAATGGAATGAGTAGAACCCGTATCGAACAAAATAGACGCCTCATGATTGCCAACTAAAAGGGTACCAAAAATAGTACCTGGTGTACCTGCCGCCTGGTTATGCGTCAAGGAAAACACTCGACCGCCCTGACGCTGACCTCCATTGCCACCATTATCTCCACCTCCACCATTTCCACGTGGCCCAACACAATCCCTAACAATGTGACCCATCTGTCCACACAAGAAGCATGCACCGGTGAGTCTGTGGCACTGCCTCCCCGGATGATTAGCCCCACAAGTAACACATGGAGCTATCAGAATGAGATTCGGGTTACCCCCACCAGCTGGTCTTGGGTAACGACCCTGATTTTGCCCCTGCGGACGATTATTCCCCTGCTGACGATTCTGTCCATACCAAGGTAGCTGAAGCTGACGATTTTGCCCCTGTTGAGGCATCTGCTGATAGCCCCTGTTCTGATTCTGGCCACGCCACTACCCCTGCTGAACACCACAATTTTTTATCCACTGACCACCTTGATTTCTCCCATGCTGACCCGAAGCTTGACCCTGCTGGTCATCTCTGTCCCTTTTTCGACTCCCTTCCGGTTTGGAAGTCTGAAAGTCCTGCCGCTCCATCTCAATGTTCTTGGCCGCATTAGCCACCGCCGATACATCCGCAAACTTGGTGTTAATGAGATGTTGGCGATACCTATAATGAATCCGCCACTTAAACTTCTCCGCCTGTTCCGCTGCAGTCCCTGCAGAAGTTCCCGTAAATCCTGCCAACCTGGTGAACCTCGTCATGAAATCTATGATGGACTCATCATCTTTCTGCCGAATAGACAGATAATCTCTAGTATAGGCCTCTTTATCAGCAGCTGTGAAGTACTGTTGATAAAAGACCTCACAAAACTCCGCCCAACTAAGTGTCTCAACATAACCATCACCCTTGGTTGTCTTCAGTGCTTTCCACCACCTCTGTGCATCCCCCTCTAGCTTGTAAGCAGCAAGCAACACTCTTTGATTATCTGAGCATCCCAACACATCAAAAATCTTCTCTAGGTGAGCAATCCAATTTTCTGCATCAATTGGAGTTGGAGCGAGCCCGAAAGATCGTGGCTTCGCTTCAAACCTCTCCAACCACACATATATTGGAACCACTTTTCTTGATTAAGGCCATCCACATTTCCTTCCTCTTCGTTTGTTTGTGGACCATTATTTCCGAGTGCCCTCGCTCAGAATTTCTCAAGCGGCTATTGCATTGCTCAGTATAACTGTGCCACCAATCATGTAAAGCTTTGATTAAACCACCGATTCACCAAGTTAGCCAGTTGAGCATTTATCTGATCATTAGGTTGCTCATTGGGCTGAACATTACCGCTTCCCCTATTGTTACCTCTCCTCCCAGCAACTCTAGCGGATCGACGAGCCATCTAAGAAAGAGATCAATGAATATAAACATAACAGATTAAAACAGATTCGAATATAGCTGAACAAAAAATCAAACTGAACAAAAACCTAACCCAGAAGTCTACCCATAACTCACAGGTCAAACCTAAATAGGTTTTCCACAAGAAAGAACCTGGCTCTGATACCAACTCAACAACCCCTTTCCAAAATAGAAAGAGAGGTTACTCAAAACACAACAAAACTGAAATGAAAGCTTTATGTCATAAAAGGATGGTCTCATAATAATTAAATATCACAAGACAAACTATAGTAAATATCCCACTAGCTTAAACCATAGCCGAAGGTAATTATTACAATTTCAAATAAACTGACATATCAATCCTAAACATAATAACTCTAATTTGGAATGAATGGAGCTCTCATCACACGTGCCCATGATTCCCCTGATTACCTGCCGGAAGAAAAACACAGCATGAGCCAAATGCCCAGTACGAATATAGAATACAATTAATGAACTGAAATAACTAACTCAATTAAATGAAATGAGATGAAATGAACTGAAACGAAACGAACAAAACTAACACAATAAAATGGTAGGCTGAATCAAATGGTTGGGTGTTATTTCATACCGAGCTCAAAATAAATAGTAATATACCTTGCCACACATGCAAGTCAAATAATGCCACACAGGCAATTACACATCGGACTGCGCAATCCAGATGCGTGCAAAATCGGAAGGCGTGTTTGGCACAAACATCACCAATCCGTAGAACAGAACAGAACAGAAACTAGGGTCAACCCATACGCCTCCCACAATAAAACACCAAATGGCCAACTCCCACCGGAGGACAAAACGGAGACGCCGTGGACTGATCACACCGCCACGGAAGGTGTCATGTCTCGGTGCCAAGAGGACATGCCTGTGGTACCCCCACAGGTGGTTATAGCTCAGGTATACCCTATGGTATTCTAACAAAATATAATGTCACAACACATGCGATAAAATATCAACACAAAGGGGTTCTAACGTGTACATGTTAAATCGAACGAAACATCAACACAAGTCTCTAAAATATAATAACATGTACATCACTATAGATATCAAAATAAAATTTAGACATGATACACTAGTCTAAAGAGTACAAATAGGAGTTCTAATATAAACGCCAAATGCATCTATCATAATAAATTGACGAGAAATAATTATGAGAGGCAATACTAACTTTCAAAGCGAATAACGAAAGCGAACAAATCAAAAAAAAAAAAAACAAAAGAGTCTTCTTTGAAAAAGTACTAATCCGTACTGGATTAAGCAATGTAATACCCAAAATTATTATCCCAATATAATTCGCTTGACTTTCCACATTCAATCTAAATAATTTAATAAAATTTTATTACAATCAAATCGTTAATAACATAATACAATTAAATTTATTATTCAAAATTTTTATAACTATATCAAGATAATTAATTCAATTTAATATAGATAACATCAATTTAATTTACAAATTCTAATTAAAAGCTTCAAGGTTGAGTACCAATTAAAAGTGTAATATAAATATATATAATCTATATCAAAGTCAACGTTATGTAAATGATGACATATAAGAATAGTTTATTTATACTACTATTACTAGACAACAACCTTTTGCAGCAGCTTCGGTATATTTATATATAAAATATAAACTAATATACATCATAAAATTATAAAGAACTATATTCAAATCTGTAAAATCAAGCATTGAATCAAATTTTTTTTTCCAAAGAGTTCGGTATATATATATATATATATATATATATATATATATATATATATATATATATATATATATATATATATATATATATATATGCATCATTTCATGTTCTAAATCAATTACAACTAGAAATCAGACTATTTCTTTTGTTTCTTCCGTTGGTTATTCTATGATCCGACAATCACTTTCTTTCTCCTTCTTTTTTTGTGCTTTACCGCTTCTCTCTTTTCTTTCAAGGACTTTGTTATCGATGATGTATGGAAATTAGGTTTTAGTTGTTTATTAAATATATATTATATTATTCTCTTAATTAATTGGATTAAAAAAACTATTTACACAAATATATTATAATATAAATGCCCAAATTAATATAATCCATCTTTAATTACATCATTGGAAATTTAAAAATTTGACCCAATTAAATGACTATAAATATGTTTTAAAATAAGGTAATTTTTTTTTTTATTATTATTAAATATTATTATTATTATTCGCCTCATTAAATAATATAAAATGAATGAAAACACATTAAATAAATGTAATCCATCTACTTATTATTATTGAGGATTTGATTGGTGGTTGAAGGACATCGATATGAGCATTATTCAATGAAAATGGTTTTCCGAATTTTCCTAAAGATTATTTGACTACTTAAATTCTAGAAACATAAATACCAATAAATATCTTTAGTTTTAGACCAAACTTGAAGGTAACCCTTTTTTTTTTATTCTTGGATTAAATAATTATTATCTTCAATCAATCAATCAATTCCGTACTCTTCGTGAATTTCTCTCCTCTTTTGCGAACACAAAACCCTAGCTAGCAAGGCACAATTTCTTTGCCCACAGACTCGAAATATAAATTATTCAAATATGAGCAAATTTTAAAGTTTGATAAATTACTTGAACCTCTTAAAATTACAATTTTTATTGATACTTGGATCATATTCGTTTGAAAAGTTTAAAATGTTTGTGCTCGATTCGAGATCATGTTTGACTTGATAGTTAAACGAGTCTCAATCAAACCTTATTTTATACTCGATAAATTTTGTAAATCAAATTTGAGCATTCAATACTCGGCTCGACTCGGTTCATTTCCACGGATAGTTGAGGCATCTAGAAGAAGGTGTTTGAGGACAACTCTTTGGTGAGGACGGTTGGTTGGATTCCCTCCTATTTTCTCACTCTTTTTGTGTATTTCAAAGGGAATCTTTTATCCTTCCGAACCATTAAAAAAACCAAAACAAAGCAATCATCTTTCATAGTTCTCAAAACATCCCCTCTATATATTCTACTTTTATTAATCTACTTTAAAAATTGGGAGAAGAAATCTAACAGTTTCTTGACCTTGAATGTAACTTTGAATATCAAAAGATACCTTTCTTACACTAACTTAATGATATTATATGTAATGTGCTAATGTGTATATATATTTATAAGAACTCTCCCTTGTCTTTGTTTCTATTCCATGTTATGTCACAATAATTTTTCCAAATTATTCCCATTCCAATTAATTATTGAAAGTGTTGATAAATCTTAATTTATACTCCCTCCGTCCCATATCAAAACTTGCGCCTCTCTCTCTCTCACACATGCAGACACGCAAACACGCAAACAATCATATAGGGAAATAGAGAAAAATGGCGATTGAACATTTTAGCCATAAGCATTTACTTGTCTTGAATGAAGGAATTGAGAACAAGGATGATAATAATAGTGGTCGTGAGGAAGTTTTATGCGATGCGTGTTGTAGACCAATAATCAAAGAAGGCGGCTGTGCATATTATAGTTGCAGTGAGAGTGATCCGTGCAAATTCTTTCTGCACAAAACGTGTGCAGAACTACCAAAAGAAATCATCAAATACCCTATGCACCCCGAACACTCCCTCACTCTCTTTGCAGTTCCGCGATATAATAGCATATTATATATAGGTAACAAGTCATCTATATGTAACATTTGTCACTCTAAATCACGGGGGTTCGCCTACAAATGTTCTGTTTGTAAGTTTGACGTTGAAGTGAAGTGCGTTTTTGAGGACTGCAGTTTTCGCCATCAAAGTCATGACCACAATTTAACCTTACTGCAACGCCCGGCCACATTTCATTGTGATGCTTGTGACCGTGTAGCAGAGGACTTGTCTTATCATTGTACCGTATGCCCCTTTTGGATTCACAAAAGTTGTGCTTCTTCACCAGCCACTATCGAACGCACTTTTCATAATCATCCTCTTACGCTCTCCTATTCTATTCCAGACAAGTATCGTAAATTTTGTCAAATATGCAATATTTGCAAGGAGATAGTGAATCCAAACAATAATTGGTTTTACATGTGTGCTGGATGTAGAATTTTTACCCATATCAAATGTGCGGCATCTGAACCTACGGTGTTGAGGTACCTGCGTGGAGCTCCCCATATTTTAATTCTACTTTTAGTTTTATTTTAATTGACATGGTGTTGAGGTACGTGAAATTGATTTTGCAGATTCAGGGACGATGAAATAAGGATTGATCCCAAATGGATGGGTTTTCCATTAAAGTCTGAACAATCATCATTGGATCTGATGCGCCAATTTGTCGAAAGGCGGCATAGTCTAAAAGCAGCAGATCGCATTGAAGCAATTAGAGATGAGCTTCACCACTGGAGTCATGATGATCAGAATCATCTATTAATCCTTCAGAGTAAGGATAAGAATGAGATGAAGGTGAGTGAAAAAATGTTGATATGCGATGGGTGTGTAAAATCTATCAATACAGAGAAGGAGGGGAATCCATATTACGCCTGCCTTGAATGTAATTTCTTTCTCCATAAAATATGTGCCACCTTACCCAGGGCGCTTCGCCACAACTCATTAAAGCTATTAAAACCTAGATATGATTTTAATTTCATACGGTGTAGAAAGTGCAGGATAGCTACAAATGGGTTCTACTTATCCGATGGTAAAGGCCATGTTAATGTCATATGTGCTGCTCTACCTAACAGCATCACACATGATGCTCACGGGCACCCTCTCGTTCAAAATTATGTGTCCTTCTTTGATGTGAATGCCAGGTGTGCTTCATGTTCTCTTCGGACATATGGTAAGTATTATAGATGTCAAACTTGTAAATTTAATGTACATCGCAAATGCATTCTACTGCCCCGAACCATCAGGCACAGATGGGATCCTCACCCCATCCCCTTGGTGTATCCACCAATCCCGGATCATCCGGATCTATTCTATTGCGAGATTTGCGAGGAGGAAATAGACACAGCATATTGGCTCTACTTTTGTGGTGACTGTGATCAAGCTTTTCATATCGATTGCCTTCGACCAATTTATGAGTATTCAAATGTCAAGTTTGGCAGCACCCATAAATTTGACTGTCACCCGCACAGCCTCACATTCGTTCGAAAGAGTGCAAATTGGTACCCTTCCCCATGTGGCAAGTGTGGTAAAAGTAGGGATGGAGAACCTGTTCTTGAATGTGCCCCATGTAACTTTCTACTTTGTCCAGATCCATGTGCTATAGATTTGTTATCACATAGTATCTAACAAATCTTGTGGGGGAAAAGTAATCAATTGATTGGTGGTGTAAAGAAGGTTTACAAACTTTTTACTATGTCATTTGATTTCATTAATTTAGAATATTATGGAACATTTACAATTGTTTGAATTTTTCAGCATTCCCCCAAATAGGGGCATAAAGATGAAATCACACTCATGCAATGGCCGTCCTACAGGAGGTTCAACATATGCTTGGCAGAATTGGGATCCGTGATTTGAACCTTTTTTAGTCAATAACACCTTTCCCCAGTTACATGAAATACGAGGGCATGAAGCCAAAGTTTACCCACCTCTGTTTGCCCGGTTGTCGATATTTTTCTTCGCGAACACACATATACTCCACGACATGCTCAAATTAAATAGCAAAAATCTGGGTTGCTGTTGAGTTAAATATAATTTAGCACAGCACACAAGTATACGTGGTCAACAAGTAATAAAATGATAAAAAGAGTATCGTTCCCATGAGTAATTAATTCTAATATTTTTCAAAACATCAATTCAATATTAAGCCAATTTAATTTAAACAGATAGAAGTTTAACTCATAATAAATAAATTAAACTATTCCAAATATTATTTAACATCCAAGGATAATACAAATATCAAAGTCAAGTTAGAGAAGAAAAACTCTTATGAAGATTTCCATCGCCAAGCCTTCTTCAATTCCCTGCCTCCATTGGTGTTAACAAGCGTTTTAGCACTAGAGCTTCATCTCTGAATTCTAACCGCCGCGATAAAAGAATTAATTATTCTACTATCCCTTTAACATGTATTTATAGGCCATATTTTTCTTACCCCTAAAAGAAATTAAAATACAATTAGAATTACATACACAATATCCTATTTTTAATAAACTACTACTCCCTCCATCCCTAAATAATTAACGTTATAGGGAGTTCAAATTTTTTCAATACATTTGACGTTATCAAGTTTCTAGGAAGTATTAATTACAATTTTTCCTCTATTGCCCTCAACTATATGGAGTATTTCATTTATTTAGACAACTATATGGAGTACATCTTTTCTTAATTAATGTAAGAATAATTGTGGTAATACATATCAATCGTAATGACAAAATTGAAGTAATAAATGACTTTCTTAATAAGTGTGAAAACCTTCAAAACGTCAATTATTTAGGGATGGGGGGAGTATAACAAAATTCCTAATTATCTTCCTTTTCCAAAACTGCTACCGGCTTATTAATTTCCTTCCATTCAATTCATCTTAGGACCCTACCGGGCAACATTAATAGCAATATATTGGAATTTGGAACCCGCAAAAAGAGAAACCAAAAGTCATCAAGCGCCAGCTCTGGTAAGTCGCGCGCAATTCGTTGATGCTTGCCTAGAGCCCTCCCGCGCATAGAGCCCCTGGTACCCGGCCTCCAACAACTAAACCCGTCCGCACATGGCGCTATCACACCTTCAATTAGACCTGACAAACATTGGCCAAGTTCATGGGCCGGCCAGCTACCACATACCGAAAATTTGGTACAGCAGTTTTAACTTAGGAAAATGTAAATTTATTTTAGGCGTACCATTACGTTTTTTGACTTTTTTTAAAAATAAAATGTTGCTACTTGAACACAAGACTTGTAAGTAAATAAATAAGAGTTCAAACCAACTAAACTACAACAACTATTTATTTTTAATGCAATCTTTAATATATTGTTTCTTTAGTTTTGTTCAAATTTTACTATTCTTAAAAAGTAAAACTTAAATCGTGCCTAATTTATAATATTATGAGCATTACTATTTTTCAAAAATCGTCCAAAAATTTGTCTTTATCAGTTGGTTCATAGAAAAATACAAAACAAATACTACAAACATGTATGCCTTTGAACACTACAACAGTGCAACACAACTGCTCTTTCATGCAGGAGATATGTAGTTTATAATACTATTAAAATTTATAATTATAAAAAAAAACCATTTTGGTTTCTTCGTTGATAATAATTTGGAAAACACACACGTTACTATTTTGAAAATCAAAACATTATTCTAAGCACAATTACATATCACAGTAAAATCTATACAACTTGATCAACTCTAACATTAATCCTCCTAAGCCAAATAAAGTGCAATATCATATGAAACACATCAAACCTCTTAGCAGGTCTATTCAACACAAAGTGTCTTCTCACAGCTCTCACCCCTTCCTTTCAACAACAGTGCAACACAACTTCTCTTTCATGCAGGAGATATGTACCAAAGTTAATAGCTAACGTTTATTATTTATTATAAATTATTTTATTATTTTTAATATTTATTATTATAATTATTTTTTAGTGTAGCAAGATTTTGTAAAAAAAAAAAAGGAAGAAGTCCACAGGCCGGGCCGGCTCAACACGGGCCACGGGCCTCACATTTGCATCCCACCAAAACCCCAGCCGTTTTAGCCTGGCCCGCTCTCGGCCCGGCCCGGCCCGTCTGTTTGCCATGTCTACCTTCAACACTGGCCTACGCATATCGCGCTCCTGCTTGCATCCATACACTGCGTCTGGCGCGCATGTGTGTCCTTGCTTAACCCCTTCGCGCCTTGCGCTGCTGACCAGTTCCCATAATTACGATTTTGCCACTAAATCTCCATTTTTTGTTCTACAATATAAAATAAAAATCATAAAAAAAATAAAAACACTATAAAATAACATAAATTACTTAAAGATCACAAATTATCAAGTCTAAAAGTACCCAACTAATAGGTATAAAATCCACTCATCAAGTACCTCCAAAATTAAATATTTTCTTGTCCTCAAGCAAAAAAATAATAATAATTAAAACAGAATGAATGCAACAAATATGATTTTACCAACTCAAGCATTCACACTCTGTTTCTGAGTTTTGAACAGAAAAGAAAAGAATAGAAAACTTAAATTTTTCCTTTGTGTTGTTTCTGAGTTTTTAATGGAAAAGGATAGAAAATTTAAAATTGAGGACATGAGTTGTAATTTAAAATTTATTATATTAAAAGTTGAGGATAATATGGGAATTATAAAAATATTACTTATTCTAATTTCTTTTTCGTCCAAATCATGCCAATTTGGACGGAAAACTTTGACAGGAAAAGTGGCCAAGTTTTCTATCCATTTCTTTTCTTTTCCGTTTATTGAAAAACTCAGAAACATAAGAATTGGAAAGAAAACTTAAATTTTCGTTCATTTCTTTTCTTTTCTGTCCATTTTAAAACTCAGAAACAGAACGTCAAAGATACTCAAACACAACTCAAATGAATGGTTAAACTCCAACATTAGTTAAAAACTTAAAATATCACCAACTCACTGTATCCAACCCACAATGTGTGTGCGCGCTTTTCAATATATCAATCCAGTAACAAGTAAAACTAACTCAATAACTACAAGGCTCAAAGAAAGATTCTCATAGCTACACCTCTATAACTCAGATACCCTTTATTCCGAAAATTTTATTATTCCGTTTTTTTTACTTGACTTGTATAATGTTTAGCTTCCTTAGGCTTTTTAGAGTTACCCATGTATCAAGTTTTTGACCAATGACTCTCAACCCAGTTAATTTTAGGACATTAGGTGTTAAGACACCCCTACGGATCTAATAACCCGAGTAGCAAATGCCACAAAACCAAACTAGCTAGCCAAGTGATTATTTATACTTTACTTTTATTTTTTTTCTCTCGACTTGTGCAATGTTAATCTTTATTAGGCTTTTCAAAGTTAACCATGTAGCAAACTTTCGACCAACGACTCTCAAACCAATTGGTTTTAGGGCGCTGAGTGTAGAGACACTCTTAAGAGCTTACTTATTCGAGTAACATAGGCCACAAAGATAATTAGTCAAGTTTTTATTTTATCATTTTTCATTTTTTTTATTTCCAAAATATAAGATAATCTAAGTTATAAAGGTTTTCATTATCTTTCCTAAGCCCTACATTTGTTAAGTGATAGAATAAAGTGATAAAAGAGTATTGAGCGTAATTTATACATTTAATTATCCCTAATTTTGTCCTTTTAATTATATTAGTTTATTAAATTAATATGTTTTATTTTATTTTGTAGGATTTAATATTTATTGCAATAAAGTCAAAATCTTGGTGATCAAGCGATATTTAATGCTCTTATTCATATAAGGAATGTCGAAGAAGAATCCTACAGGAGAAGAAAAGAGGTGGAACAATCTTGGTGTGCAATTCAAATCCAACAAGAGAAAAAAAGTCTATCTAGAAGATCTTTTTGAGAAGTTGATTCTTCTTAGGAAATTGAATCCTACATGGAAAGGGAATCAAAGTGTCCAAGTTCATGAATCTAAATTAGGGTTCAAAGTTATTTTCCCTATAAATAGGCCTCTTGTTTTTAGAAAAGGCACCACTTGTTATTTTCTTTTTTCTCGGTTTTTCACTAGTGTAGGAAGGAGTAAGATATTTAGAGTTTGTCCTTTCTCTTATTCCAATCGGTTGTTGATACTTCTTTGTCGGGGAGTATTTGTCACTTTCTTTTATTTATATAATAGAAATTCTCTTTTTTAATTATTGTTCTTATTTCATGCGAATAGTAGTACTAATATTATTTGTTTTTGTTTTTTAATTCCATGGCTAACTAAATTTCTAATACCTAGGATTATGATGAAACTAAGTATTTCATATAATATTTTTCTTTTCGTTCCAAAATTAATGCCTAATTATTCTCACCTTCATATTTTCCTCGCATAAATTGCATATGATTTTTATATTGATTGCGAGGTTTTGATAAGTTATAGTTAATCATGAATTTTTCATAACTTATGCTTGCCCATATTAATTATATGAATCATTATTTTTTTAAAGGAAGGAAATAATTTGGGAATTGATTTAGAAAATAAAAAATTATTTATTATGTTAATATTTGGTGGATTCTAATTCCTAGGTATCTTTTCTCATTAATAGTTTTCGTCATTAATTAATAATTTGCATAATTTAGTTAAAAATCTTCTCCACCATTTTTTATTTCTAATTTGCCTAAAATATTAATTAAGGATATATTAAAGAATTAATCTAGTCTCTGTGGGTTCGACTTGTGTACTTGCCGGTTCTTGATTCGACCTTTGTGCACTTGCGATTACATATTTTATCACATCAAGTTTTTGGCGTGTAGATTCTTGGGGACTAGAATTAATTTTTATTTATTCCTTAATTTTTATTTATTGAATTAGTTTTAACTCATTTTTTTTTCGAGGATTATTGAAGCGGATCGAAGAAGCGAAAAGATAAAGATTTTGTTCTTGTGCTTTCTTGATTGCCATTATCTCCATATTTTTTTTTGAAAAAAAAAAAAAAAATAGTAGTTTAGTTTTTTTATATATATATTTTTTTATTATATTTATCGCATTCATGCATTCACTCTCACGTAGAGCACATCTGTTAGGTTTTATTTTTTATTTTTTATTTTTTGTCAAATATAAACTATGGTGATTCTTTGGAGGATTGAGGTGCGTCAAAATTTCTCCTTCTTTTCGTAATTCACATAGTTTTAGGACATTTTATTTGTTTATAGTTTTTTTATTTGTGCATTTTCATCTTTAATCTAACATTAAGGGCACAACACCTGTAACAAGATAAAATTGGGGATTTCATCACCTTCCTTGGCCTGAAACAACCCAATTTGCATTTTGCATGACCATGACCTAATAAAATCAAGTAGAGCGTTGGCCCTAGAACTCTCGAGCTCAATTAGGACAAGAAACTCCAAGAGAAGTGCAAATTTTAAATTAATCAAACTCTTTTGGTGTCTGGCAAGTGGTTCAAAAGGTATCGCCTAAAAGATTGTGTGGTTATTTAATTAGTCATAGTATCTACGGAGAGACTCCCACCTTTCTTTACTTACACAGCTAGTGGTATGATTAATTTGAATTTGGTGGACCTTGCGGTGTAACTTGGAGCAGTTAGGGGCTATCTAGATTTTATTTAGGTTAACCTTAGAAGTAATTTTTTTTTTTTTTTTTTTTTTTTTTTTTTTTTGTGCTTATCGATTATTTGCTTAATTAGTGTATGCAAAAAAGTGTGGATTAGGGATGAAACATCACGATTAGTGAGAAAACTTGATTTTTTGGATTTCACTTTAAAAGATCTCACTTTAACAAAAATGGGCGTATTTGTTTCTTTAAGGGATCGATGTTATCCTTCCAGCTTCGCCTGACCAACCTTCATGTATTAGTCTACCACCGATGGCTTGGTAATAATTTTGAACTTAAGCCACATTTTATAAATATATTACCTAGGTTTACGGGGATAGAAGATGCATATTTATTTATTCGAGAATTTGAGGAAGTTTGTGCCTTAATGAAAATCCAACAATTGTCGATGACTCAATTAGGCTAAGATTTATAACATTTGCTTTAAAGATAATGCTAAAAAAAGTGGTTATATAGCTTACCAAATAATTCCATATCAACACAGGAGGGATTTGTCGTTACATTTCTAAAAAATATTTTCCAAATCATAAAAGCTGCTAAAAATTAGATTTATGATTCATCAATTTTGCCAACTTGAAAAAGAGTCCTTTTGGAAATATTTTGATAGATTTAAAATTTGTTATCCAGTGCCCACACCATGGAATTGAGAAATGGAGATTGTGTCAAATTGCTTATGAAGGTTTAGACTATCCCACTAAAACAATGTTAGAGTCGATGTGTCGAGGGATTTTACGAATAATGATGAGGAGAAGGCTTGGGAGTTTTAGAAGACTTAGCGAGAAAAAACCATGCAATGGGAAACCACAGAGAGCAGATAAACCTAGTTCATCTAGGGGTGTACATACAATTGACAATTCAATTTACTCTGAAAGTTAAGTTGGTGGTGTGTCTTAAAAGACTTGAAGATTTAGAAACTAGGGGATCACCGTGAACCAAGTCTCAACACCTACACCTTTGTGTCTAAAGTGTAATTCACCAAGCCATGTGATTGAGGAATGTCTGAAATGGTGCCCCAATTTGAAGAATATGAACAAGTCGATGCAATGTTTCAACGACCTAGGAATGACCCATTTGCACCCACTTATAATCTGGTTGGAGGAATCATCCTAATTTTGCATGGAACCAAGGACCCTACCCAAATAATTCTTCAAATCGGTCGATCGGTCTCTAAATCAATCTTTTCAACCTTACCAAAAGTCAAATCACGGTCGTACCAAAATTCAAATCCGACACCTCAATATCCACGGGTTTTTTAATGAAAGTGAGAGGAGACTTAACACCTTAGAGAAGAGTGTGAGCACCTTAGAGAAGAGTGTGGAAACTTTAATAAAATCTCGATGAAAGCACTAACCAAGCCATTTCTCAACTTAGAGATCCAAATGAGTCGATTGGCCCTGCTTGCGGTTAGTGAAAGAGAGAAGGGTAAACTTCTAGTCGACTTGAGACCAATCCAAAATTTTAGTCCTTACTCAAAAACCTTATCATGTTAATTCACTTGAAAACAACCAAGTCGATCATGTGAATTACGTAATTTCTTTAAGATGCAAAATTATTTTAACAATCATCTTTGGAATTGATAATGAAGAAGAAAAAAATTAAATGTTGAATCTAACGATCCATCTTGAAAGTCAACCCGACTGAAAATCCCACAAACTACGAGTCGATGAGGCCCATCCACTAATCATGTTTCAAAACTGATTCAACCACACCTTATGAGTCAACTAAAAAGTCTTGAAACCAAAAGCTCCATTCCTCTCGAAGACTTATTTCAAACAAGCGATCGGCCCATTGGACAAAATTCTAGAAGTGTTCAAACAAGTGAAAATTAACATTCCTCTTCAGATGCCATTCAACAAGTTCCCTCATATGCTAAATGTCTAAAAGATTTGTGCACACATAAAAAACCACTCATGTTCTAAAAAGCTTTTCTAACGACCCGTATGAGTTCTATCTTGTCATGTCAAGTCCACATGTGAAATATAAGGACCCCGGTTGTCCTACTATTTCATGCATCATAGGTGACACATTAATTGAAAAGGCTTTGCTTGATTTAGGAGCTAGTGTGAACTGTTACCATTTTACGTGTATGAAACCTTGAGGCTTAGGAGAGTTGAAAAAAGACAAGTGTCACACTCCAACTAGTGACCGTTCCATTAAAGTGCCAAAAGGAATAGTTGAAGATGTACTTATTAAGGTTGGTGATTTTGTCTTCCTGTTGACTTTGTTGTCCTTGAAACCCGACTGTTGTCAATCCCAGGGTCAAATTCCTCTAATTTTAGGTAGACCATTTCTAGCAACTTCTAATCGTTAATCAAGCTGTAGAAATGGACTAATGAAATTAACATTTGGGAACATGACAATTGATTTAAATGTGTTTAATGTGGGAAAGCAACCTTGTGATTTTTACGACCAACTTGGTTGAAGTGAACATGATTCGGGACATGTCAAACAATGAACTTCTGAGGAGAAGGCGAAATTTTTTATTTTTGTCTAAATCATTTTAGTCAAAATTGGGATGAAACGAGAATATGTAAATGAGGTTAATGAAATGCTAGAGTCATCGACATCAATGTCTTACTCTAAATGGGAACTTGAAATTAGAGCCATTAACCTTGCAATCTTGAACCTCTTGAAAAGAGTCCACGAGTTAGAACTCAAGCCTACTTTGATAATCTTAAATATGCCTATTTAGGCCCCTCAAAACTCTTCTGTGTAATCATTGCTTCCGATTTAACAAACACGGGAGGAAGAGTTATTGACCATCTTGAGAGAAAATAAAGAAAGCCATAGGATGGAGTATAAGCGATATTAAGGGGATCGGTCCAACAATTGTCCAACATAGGATCCACTTAATAGATGATGTTAAACACATGAGAGACCCACAAAGGCGGTTAAACTTGGGTTCTAAAAGAGGTTGTTAAGAAAGAAATTCTTAAGTGTGTCTAGATAGCGGGATCATTTATCCCATTTACGATAGCTTGTGGGTAAGTCTGTTAAATTGGTACCTAAAAAGTGCAAACTTAATTGTGGTTCAAAATGAAGCTAATGAGTTAGTTCCACAGTGTCCAATCTGGTTGGAGGGTTTGCATAGACTATAGAAAACTCAATGCTGCCACAAGAAAGGATCATTTTCCTTTACCCTTCATAGACCAAATTCTAGAAAGATTAGCTGGTCATGCTTATTATTGTTTCCTTGATGGTTACTCGGGCTACTTTCAAATTCCCATAGCCGGAAGACCGGAAAAAGACCACATTCACTTGTCCTTATGGAACCTTTGCATATAAATAAATCTACCCTTTTGGGCTATGTAGTGCCCCTGCCACCTTTCAAAGATGCATGATGAGCATTTTTTCTGACATGGTAGAGAAATTTCTAGAAATTTTCATAGATGATTTTTCCATATTTGGGTCTACATTTCATGAATGCCTTCACCACCTTGACTTAGTTCTAAGGAGATGTAAGGAAACAAACTTAATCCTAAATTGGGAAAAATGTCATTTCATGGTAAAAAAAAAGGAATTGTTCTTGGTCACATCATATCTGAAAAGGGAATTGAAGTAGATAAAGCCAAAATCGACCTCATTTCCAATCTTCCACCACCTAGGGCGATCGAAAGAAATCCATTCTTTCTAGGGCATCTTGAGCTTTTATAGGCGATTCATTAAAGATTTTAGTAAGAAAGCACGACCCTTGACCAATCTTCTAGGTAAAGATGCAAAATTTGAATTTAATGAAAAATGTCTTCAATCCTTTGAACAACTCAAAAAGGAGTTAACTTGACTCTATCATCAAATCACTGATTGGAGACAACCATTTGAGTTAATGTGCGATGCATCGACTATCACGATTGGTCTTTGTTCTAGGGCAAAAAGAATCAACAAGATTCCCCATGTCATATACTATGCTAGTAGGACTTTGAATGATGCTCAATTGAACTATTCAACTCTTGAAAAAGAACTTCTAGTTGTAGTTTTTGCCTAGAAAAAAGTTTGATCTTATCTTATTGGGTCTAAAATAATTGTTTACCTTGACCATCTTGCTCTCAACATCTTCTTTCCAAAAAAGATTCAAAAGCTCGTTTAATTAGTTGGGTCTTATTGCTCCAAAATTTGACCTAGAATCTGAGACAAAAAAGGGTGCAAAACGTGGTAGTGATCATTTGTCACGTTTAGTAGTGGAGTCAACTTTGACACGCCTTTAAATGAATCTTTCCCGGATGAAGCGACTTTTCTCTATATCTGCTACACCTTGGTTTCTTGATATTGTGAATTACCTAGTGACTAGTGAGATCCTTCCCATTGGTCCAAACAAAATAGATCAAGTTTCTTTCTGAAGTCGAACACTTTTATTGGGATGACCCTATTTGTTCAAATATTGTCTGATCAAATCATTAGGAGGTGTGTGCAGAGCCACGAGTTTAGAAGTGTTACATCATTTTGTCATGACCAAGCTTGTGGAGGACATTTTGGAGGCAAAAAGCGGCCGCCAAAGTCCTCCAATGTGGTTTCTATTGGCCTAGTCTATTCAAGGATGCCACATCATTTTGTGCCAATTACAATAGGTGTCAACACAATAGGGAGGATCACTAGGAGGAATATGATGCCAATCTGACCTATTACGGTCATTGAATTGTTTGATGTGTGGGGAATCGATTTCATGGGCCCATTTCCAAATTCTTTTGGAAATCATGTACATTTACTTGCGGTGGATTACATGTCTAAGTGGGTAGAAGCTATACCAACCAAGACCAATGACAACAAGGTTGTTGTCAAATTTTGAAAGAAATATTTTCTCTCGCTTTGGTACCCCTAGGGCCATAATCGGTGATCAAGCAAACATTTTTTGCATCGACCTTTTTTCATCCTTGCTAAAAAAGTATTCCATCACCCACAAGCTTGCAACATCATATCACCCTCAAACAAGTGGTCAAGTAGAAGTCTCAAATAGGCAAATAAAACAAATCTTGGAAAAAACGGTGAGTTCTAATAGAAAAGATTGGTCTCTAAAATTGTCGGATGCATTGTGGGCTTCTTGATCTTGCCTTTAAGACTAATTTAGGAATGTCATAGTATAGGCTTGTGTTTGGAAAAGCTTGTCCTTACACATTGAACTTGAACATCGTGCTTTATGGGCCATAAAACAGTTGAATTTTGATATGTCCACTGGTGGGAGTCATAGACAATTGCAATTAGCTGAGTTAGATGAGATTAGGAACGATGCTTATGAAAATGCTAAAATTTACAAGGAAAGAACAAAAGTGTTTCATGATAAATCAATTTTGAGAAAATCATTTTCCCCTAGTCAAAAAGTTCTCTTGTATAATTCTAGGCTACATTTATTTCCTGGCAAATTGCGTTCTAGATGGGATGGACCTTTTGTAGTGAAGGTAGTTTACTCTCATGGGGCAGTAGATATTGAAAATCCAAAGAGTGGAGAAATTTTCAAAGTGAATGGTCAACGACTCAAACTTTTTAGAAATGCCGGCCAGAGGCAGGAGGAGGTGGTATACCTTGATGACCACACGATTGACATGGTGGTAATGCACTTGTTTTTGTAAGTTTATGCGTATATTCTTCTTTTGTACAATATTGTCATCCAGTTTCTGCCTCATCGTCCAAGGTATAATTCTTTCATATCTTTGTTCTCTTTTCTTCATTTGCATACATTGAGGACAATGCATGATTTAGGTATGGGGGGAGTTTGTTTGTATTAGATTTTTTTTTTTTTTTTTAAAAAAAAAAAAAAAAAAAAAAAAATTAAAAAAAAATTTGTTTGACTTTTTATGAATTGAATTAATTCTAATAAGTGTTGGTGGAGCAAAAGCAGCATGAGTGAGATTGAAAGATTTAGAACTCTTGAATTTTTGATAAGATACGAAATCTTAGTTCAAAACACCATCTGGATTTAAAATTGATTTCACAAGCATTTTTGCATTTCACGTTTGCACTAATTCTTAGTTGTGGGGTATAAATCATGATTCGAGTAATTTCAAAAAAAAAAAAAAAAAAAAAAAAAAGAAGAAAGAATGAAAAAAAAAATGAAGTTGAGAAAAGTTGAAAAAAAAAAAGAAATAAATAAGCGCTTGATGTCCATTAAGCGAAATAATTTGGGTATCGAAGCCTCGGGAAGCATCGATATTCACTGTTTGAAAAGTATGATGGATAAAAGCAGCTTGACTAGTCTAATTTTGTGGCCTTTGTTACTCGAGTTAGTAAATCCTTAGGGGTGTCTCTACACCTAGTGCCCTAAAGCCATCTGGTTTGGGAGTCATTGGTCCAACGCTTCGCTTCTACATGGGTAACTCTGAAAAGCCTAAGAAAATGAGACATTACCTGAAGTCGAAAAAAAAATGGAAAAAAAATGGAAAAAGGAAGGAAAAAAAAAAGAAGAAAAAAAAAAAAAGAGTTTGCTTGATTTTCATGGTAAAAATCCCTACTAAGAGTTACATCACATACACATGCATGCATCACATGAAATTGATTTAATGAAGGATGATGTCTAAAATGAAGATCGAGTATTTTTTGATAAGGTTGAAAGTGTGATTTTGAATTTAATCTTGCTTATGTATAATGCCCATAAATATTTAGAAGTTTTCTTTCAATTTCATAATTTGTTGAACCCAAAAATATTTTTAAATTTTGTGGGTATATTCACTTCAAAAACCCTCACGAGACCTGACTTCGTCCACTTGGGGTAACCTTGGGGTTTAAAGGCTTGTTGCACATCTTTAAGTGCAATCGTGTTTCCTCTGAAAATGGGGTATTGTAATTTTTGTTTTATTTTTATTTTTATTTATTTTACGAGGGGGACGAGCAAAAGCTAGGTATGGGGGTATTTGATAGAAGCGTAATTTATACATTTAATTATCCCTAATTTTGTCCTTTTAATTATATTAGTTTATTAAATTAATATGTTTTATTTTATTTTGTAGGATTTAATATTTATTGCAATAAAGTCAAAATCTTGGTGATCAAGCAATATTTAATGCTCTTATTCATATAAGGAATGTCGAAGAAGAATCCTACTGAGGAGAAGGAAAGAGGTGGAACAATCTTGGTGTGCAATTCAAATCCAACAAGAGAAAGAAAATCTATCTAGAAGATCTTTTTGAGAAGTTGATTGCTCTTAGAAAATTGAATCCTACATGGAAAGGGAATCAAAGTGTCCAAGTTCAATGAATCTAAATTAGGGTTCAAAGTTATTTTCCCTATAAATAGGCCTCTTGTTTTAGAGAAAGGCACCACTTGTTATTTTCTTTTTCTCAGTTTTTCACTAGTGTAGGAAGGAGTAAGATATTTAGAGTTTGTCCTTTCTCTTATTCCATCGGTTGTGGTACTCTTTTGTCGGGGAGTATTTGTCACTTTCTTTTATTTATATAATAGAAATTCTCTTTTTAATTATTGTTCTTATTTCATGCGAATAGTAGTACTAATATTATTTGTTTTTGTTTTTAATTCCATGGCTAACTAAATTTCTAATACCTAGGATTATGATGAAACTAAGTATTTCATATAATATTTTTTTTGTTCCAAAATTAATGCCTAATTATTCTCACCTTCATATTTTCCTCAAGTATAAATTGCATATGATTTTTATATTGATTGCGAGGTTTTGATAAGTTATAGTTAATCATGAATTTTTTCATAACTTATGCTTGCCCATATTAATTATATGAATCATTATTTTTTAAAGGGAAGGAAATAATTTGGGAATTGATTTAGAAAATAAGAAATTATTTATTATGTTAATATTTGGTGGATTCTAATTCCTAGACAACTATCTTTTCTCATTAATAGTTTTTCATCATTAATTAATAATTTGCATAATTTAGTTAAAAATCTTCTCCACCATTTTATTATTTCTAATTTGCCTAAAATATTAATTAAGGATATATTAAAAATTAATCTAGTCTCTATATTGGTTCGACTGCTCTGCTACTTGCAGTTCTTGATTTCGACCTTTGTGCACTTGCGATTACATATTTTATCATTAAGATTTTGCCACTAAAATTCCATTTTTTATAGAAAATAAACTAAAAATAATAAAATAAACTAAAAGTACCCAACTAATAGGTATAAAACCCACTCATCAGTTGCAAAGAAGCAATATCTTTGTGGGCAAGGAAATCGTGTCTTGCTCGTTAGGGTTTCGTGTTGCCTGAGGATGAGAGAAATCCACGAAGAGCACGAAATTGATTGATTGAAGAGGGGAGAAGAATAGGTGGACGATTACTCCAATGACACGTGACATAACTCCTAGAATCAGGAAACCGTGTTAGGGTAGCAGGGATTCCAAGAGTCTTCTTGAGTCCTTCGAGTTGAGAGAATGTCCAAGCTGAGAATGTCCAAGCTTTTTTTTAGTGCTTTTAGATGGAATGTCCAAGTCTTAAGTCACCAAAAGCTCTTCTCCCATTCCTAGAATGGAAGGGGTATTTATAGAGTTTCTTGGAGTTAAGTAGTCACATGTCAGACACATGTCTTCAGGAAAATTCCAGAAATACCCTTTAATCATTAAAATAATTCACATATTGCCCTGTCTTTCTAGCCACCAATCCAATCCCTAAATCAATTCCCAAAACGAGTCGCCTCCACGAGTCTTCTGCCTTGGGACACGTGGAGGCTTCTCTCGGGTCTAGCACATTTATTTTTGACTTTTTTCGTCTTCATTCGATTAGGTTATGGGAATCCTAATTTGCACATTTAATGAGGTCGTGAAACCTTAATTGTGCTTTTAATTCAATTAGGTCATGTAAACCCTAATTTTGCACCTGGGCCCACAATCTTCATGTGTTATAAATGTGTACCACCGTTTGGGGTGCTCAATGGAAAACATCTGGGGATTGGCAGGAGTAGGGAAGAAAAAGTTCTCATTGATCATCCGGATCTTATACCCCCAAAGTCTCTTTAGTATAATCCCTTTCGGTCCAAATACAATCTTTAAGGGGACTTCTAGAAATCCCCAATGAATGCAGATGCATCCTCGTATGTCAACTGAGTAAGGGGAGGCAATTCAGACTAGGTGTTAGGGACGTAGACGTCCTGGTGGGCTTCCTCGCTGGGCATCTCTAACTCATGACCCCCATATTCCTCTCCCCCATCTCTTACATCCGCATCATACATTCCATACAAGAGGTCTCAGCCATCTTTCATGCGTGTGTATATTTTTGTAGGAAAGTCTATGTTGACTTGAAGACTTTTTCCCGAAGGGATTTTGCACTCTCAATCTATGCCAATTAAAACAAATACATTAGCATTAAAAACTACTAACATTATATCAATTGAATATTGTATCAAAATATTAACTTGCTTACCATGCTAATTATACGATGTTGATTATATACAGACCGAGGCAGATAGGAAGTGTTAGGCCTTCTCTTCGAGGGCGATGCAACTGTTGTCGGGTAATTTTATTATACCATGTGAAGTACGTATCCATGGGGATAGTTTCTGCAAGTGCAATTGTTTGTCCCTCAAAATAATCCATATAAATCTCCCATTGCTTAGTGTACGCCTTTCTCAATTTAATGTAATCCTCTGGCTCAAATTTTTGTTCTATGGGCTCTCTAAGAAAATTACGTTTTTCAGCCGTGGACGGAATACCTTGTACATACCCGTATTGCCTCATGACCCGGTCGAGCATTTGATATTCTATAATATCGAAATGAATTAATGGGACCCGACCAGATCCTGCAATTCTAGCCTCATAATTATACCCACGCCCACAGATGGTGATGTGGATTCTCCCTCATATCAGGATATTTATGTTTGGCAGAGTATGTCCAGGCCATTGCCCTAGGGAGCCAAAATAAGGAATCTAGCCTAGGGTTAGGCCTTCCAACCAGAAAATGTTTGTATGACCAAACTTGTAACAAGGTCTCACAACCATTGACATTTTTACTCCTTTTTCTAGAAGCTAAGTACAAACCCCGATATAAATATGACAAACATGCACCACCTCATGCATACGTGACAGTCTTATTTGAATCACATACAAAGTATATTAGGTTTAGGTATGTTTTCTCTCTTTATTCTATTAATTGGTTGGGTTTTTTTATTTAAAAAAATGATGTTGGGATTATTTAGTAATTTAAAAATATATTATTTTTAATTTTAATATTGTAACCAGCTTTTGGAAGAAGAAGAATCAGAAGAAGCCGTGAGAAATTTGATTTAGGTTTTGATTGGTATATTGTTCAATGTTAATTACAAAGACATCGATTTAAAACATAAATCGTAATGTATATTGTATCGAAAACAGAAGTCAATGATTTGCCAATTTTAAAACTTTAATAATCGTAAAAAATTAATTTCCAAAAAAGTTATAACTATCTATACCCTCTAGGCTCTAAGGTATATAAGTTATATACATTAGTTTTGTAAAATTAGTTTATCTTAAGTTTTTTAGTAAAATTTAATATGAGTTTATATCAAGTTTTTTAGTAAAATTTAATTTTACAATTGAAAGATCATACAAAAATATGTGTAAACGAATTTTTTTATTTAATTTGAGATTGTTAAATTTTTTTGTTAGAAAAATAAAATAAATTTTTTTTTACAGAAATAAGTCGCGTCCAGACAGACAGGTCAGCACCCAAAACCCACATAAGAGGAGAGTAGTACGCCCAATGCCACCCAAGAGCCACAAAAGAAGTTTGAACCCATGACCTAGACATGGAGTACAGTTTATGGTAAAAAAAAATTGGTTTTTGTTTTCATCTCAGGCTGTATTCAGAAAAGTAGTTATGGTAAAATCTGAAAACATCCATTTTTCTTCATGATATCTCCTACTTTTTGCAGCATCTAATGTTTCGAAAATCATATGAGAATGAATATCCATTTGCAACAAAAACAGCATCACAATCTGGTAGGCACAAAATGATTGCAACAGTAATTTAACGTACGTTGGAAACAATTTGTTAAATTATGTGAATCCAGATGGAAAAATCTGCTCATGGAATATTAGACCACAATACTCGGATATCAAAACCACCACAACAACCTTACCATAACAGCACGATTAGATAAGTGTTAACATGTTATCCATAAGATATATTCAAATGTATAGATTAGATAGATATCCACAATTCAAATGAAGACTATCTAGACTGCTATGGGTGTATATATCCACAATTCATGTTCCTACTCTTACCAAGTCCTTACTTTCCGTTAATAAATTCACTCATGACAATGATGTATTTTTTGAATTTCACCCTGATTGTTTCTATGTGAAGGATCGCAAGTCGAAGAAACTGCTGTTGTCCGGGCCGAGTAGTCAAGGGCTGTATTCACTGAACGGTTCCAGTTCTGTCACTAAACCTCCAACAGCCTTTGTTGCCACTAAAGCTTCAACTGATTGTTGGCAAAGTAGACTAGGACATCCTCATTCCAAAATTCTTCATAAAATCATTTTCAATAATAAATTATCTGTTTCTGATTCGAAGTTTAATTTTTGCAATGCATGTCAATTGGGCAAATCTTCTCGAATTCATCTTCCTGTTACTAATCATCGAGTTATCTTCATGACTTAATTTACAGTGATGTATGGGGACCGTCACCTACTCTCTCATGTGATGGCCACAAGTATTTCATTATTTTTGTTGATGCATTTTTCAAGTATATCTGGTTTTATCCATTGCACAATAAATCTGAAGTTTACTCTACATTTTTTCAATTTCAAAAACTTGTGAAACGCCAATTTAAAACTTCCATTAAATCTGTCCAAACTGATTGGGAAGGTGAATTTCGAACACTAAATAAATTCTTTACTTCTATTGGCATAAATCATCACATCCGATGTCCACAAACTCATGAACAAAATGGTATGGTGGAACGTCGAAATCGACACATTGTTGAAACTGGACTAACTCTCCTTGCCAACTCTCATACCCCCTTCAAATATTGGCATTTCTCTTTTGACACAGCAGTATATTTAATAAATCGCATGCCTTCCATTGTATCACTAAATAAAATACCTTATGAGTGCATTTTTGGCCAACCCCCAGATTATTCGTTCTTACGCATTTTTGGTTGTCTGTGTTTTCCTTTCCTCCGTCCATATAATGCACACAAGACTGATTTTCGTTCCACTAAGTGTGTTTTTCTTGGTTATAGTCCCACTCACATGGGTTATCGGTGTTTAGATTTACGCACAAATAAAATGTACATTGCCCGACATGTCTGTTTTAATGAAATATGTTTTCCATTTTCATCCTTTTCTAATGTTCTTAAACCTGCTCCGTCTGTCCAGTCCCCATGGGCCATTCTTCCACTCATTCCTACGCATCAATTCCCCACCAGTACTATTCCTCCTCTTACATCCAATCATGTTTCATCTCATACTACGTCTTTAACCCATACATCCTCTTCCCCTTCTTCTTCTACTCTCGTACTTGCTCTCAAATCTTCCTCACCACCGACTATTACAAATTCTTCTATCTCACCAAAGTTTCGTACACTTAACTCCCTCTACAATGATTCCGCTGCTCAGCCCAATATACCTCACGCTCACCTCAGTTATCTCCTATCTCTCCTGGTCTACAAGTGGTACAGCCTGACATTACTTCACCTTCACCAGCAGCCGTATCTCGACCTGTGCTTCCATCTGGGATACTCACTCGTGCGATGGTTCGTCGCCTTAACCAAACTGAGCCTACTGTTCTTACTATAGAAGTTTATACAGAAGTTGAGCTCACTTGTTATTCCCAAGCAGTTCGATCCTATCATTGGAGAGATGTCATGGTTTCAGAAATCAATGCACTTATTTCTCAAGGTACCTGGGTTCTTGTCCCAAAATCAGACTCTATGAATGTTGTGGGTTGTAAATGGGTTTTTCGGATTAAACGAAAAGCAAATGGAATAATTGATCGCTATAAAGCAAAGTTGATGACAAAGGGTTTTAATTAAGAAAAAGGAGTAGATTATGCTGAAACATTCAGTCCGGTTGTCAAACCAACCACAGTTCGCGTTGTTTTATCCTTGGCTATTTCTCTTTCTTGGCATGTTCATCAGTTGGACGTGAATAACGCCTTTCTAAATGGTTGGTTAGATGAAACGGTTTTTATGGTCCAGCCACCTGGTTTTGAGGACACAAATCATCCGAATCATGTGTGTCATCTTCAAAAGTCTCTGTATGGGCTCAAACAAGATCCCAGAGCATGGTACCAGCGTTTGTCCGATTTTTTGGTACAACTGAGTTTCAAAATTTCCTTATATGATACATCTATGTTCATCTATTCACATCATGGAATTCATTTAATTTTATTAGTCTATGTTGATGATATCATAGTCACTGGAAATTCATCTGCTGCAATAACTGATTTAATGCAGGCTTTGGGAAAGGAATTTGCTCTTAAAGATTTGGGTCCTCTAAATTATTTTCTAGGTATTGGGGCAGTCCGTACATCAAATGGAATATTTTTAACGCAGCAAAAATACATCAAGGACCTGCTTACTAGAGCAAAGATGGTTGAGTGTAAACCAGTTACGACACCTGCGGCTGTTCATCATCACAAGCCTCCTATTGCCTCTCTTTATTCTAATCCGACTTTCTTTCGACAAATCGTAGGTGCGCTACAATACACAACACTTACTTGGCCAGACCTATCTTTTGCCGTTAATAAAGTTTGTCAATCCATGCATAATCCAACTGAGGAAAATTGGGTAGCCATAAAGAGGATCATTCGATATTGGCAACGCATCATAAACTTTGGGCTTTCAATTTCCAAATCAGATAATCCTTTCACTCTTCAAGCATTCTGTGACTCTGATTGGGCTGGAAACTTTATTGATAGAAAATCTACATCAGGTTATGCTATTTTTATGGGTAATAATTTGGTCTCTTGGGCATCACGGAAGCAAAAAACGATTTGCACGCTTTCGTCTCTACGGGTGAATATAAATCATTGGCGAATCTTTGCAGAAATTAACTTGGTTACAATCTTTATTCTCTGAACTAGGAATTTTTTTGAAGAAACCCCCTATCTTGTGGTGTGAAAATATTGGTGCAACTTATTTGGCTACAAATCCGGTATTTCATGCGAGGACAAAACACATTGAAATAGATTTTCACTTTGTTCGGGAAAAGGTGGCTCGCAAAGATCTCTTGGTTCGCTACATCTCCACCCATGATCAGGTGGCAGACATTTTTACAAAAGCTTTGCCCACTCCAAAGTATCAATATCTAAGAAGCAAGCTGACTGTGCTCCCAACCACGATCAGCTTGATGGGGGGTATTAGACCACAATACTCGGATATCAAAACCACCACAACAACCTTACCATAACAGCAGGATTAGACAAGTGTTAACATGTTATTCATAAGATATATTCAAATGTATAGATTAGATAGATATTCACAATTCAAATGAAGACTATCTAGACTGCTATGGGTGTATATATCCACAATTCATGTTCCTACTCTTACCAAGTGTGGGTGTGGGTGTGGGTGTGGGGGTGGGGGTGGGGGTGGGGGTGGGGGTGGGGGAATCAAAGCAGAAAAAACAAGCGTGGCTTCCTTAAAATAATAAAAGAGGGTAGGTTCATGGAACTTTCCACTTTCCAATTCAAGCACAATACAAATCTAATATTTTAACCATGCTTTACCTTTGAACTTAGATATACCGAAGAAAATTATTAATTAATTAATTCACATGCATAAGAAGCAAGAAAAACAAAACAAAAGCCAACCTGTTATTGCTTTGTATTCTCAGCCTTGATCCATTTTCTTGGTCCTTACTCCATTGTATATATTGGAGTGCATATCCTTCAATTTGTACAACAAGAATTTTTATACTTTTTGTACTTAAATAGTATTGGTATCATTTTATGATGGTATCTAATTTTTTGATGTAAATAAATGTCATTTTACTAGTTCAGTATATTAAAGGTAAAGTAAGGAAAAAGGGAATTTTTTTAACTCGGTTCAACTTAACTTTTAATGCTAAATTAGTTAAGTAAAAATTGGAGGAGGAGAAAAATAAACAGATAAAATAAGAAAGAATTAAAAATATGAAAATATGGAGAAAATTTTGTATATTAACTATATCTAATACACCAACTCCACTTATTGAAATATATATATATATATATATATATATATATATATATATATATATATATATATATATATAAGAATAAGGATCTGTCCAGGACTCACTTTACAAGACTAAAATACGGACCCCAAATATATTTTTTTTGGCTTTTTTTTGAAACAACTAAAAAAAAATAAATTTGAAACTGGAATTTTTACATAATACAATATTTTGGGTGTGATTTGGATACCTATACCAAAAAATGTATGTATAGTCTGCACAAACTGTATAGACATATTTTGTTATATGTATCCAAATCGCACCCAAAACACTGTATTATGTAGAAATTCCAGTTCCATAAATTTTTTTTTTAGTTGTTTAAAAAAAAAAAAGGTCCGTATTTTATAAAGTCCGGAATCCCGGACTGGATTCGGGCTCATATATATATATATATATATATAGGGAGCCCTTCCATAGCAACCGATTCTTTGTGAGAAGCTGTCTGCAACAACCCTTTTTGGATAGTTGATAAATTGATCGCATATGGTGAGATGAGTCTTAATATTTGATAAAAGCCAAGCACGACTTGTACCGCTTTTATTTTAATATAAACACCCTACATGGTCAACATCTTGTCGATTACATTTAAAAGAAACGAATTTTTTATTATTAAAAAAACACGGTAAAAGCCACGCATTTATCTTTGTGTTGTTTTTTTTTTAACTCTATATATATATATATATATATATATATATATATATATATATATATATATATTTAACTACAGTTTTTAAAAAAAAAAAAAAAAATTCAATGGGACAAGCTCTTACTATTTATTAAAAAAAAAAAAAAAAAAATTCCAAAAATATTTTATATTTTTTATTTGTTATAACAAATAGCAAATATTTTATAAAAAAATATTTTATATTCTTTATTTGTTATAAAATATTTTTATAACAAATAGCAAATAAAAATAGCAAATATTTTATATTCTTTATTTGTTATAAAATATTTTGTATTCTTTATTTTTTATAAAATATTTTTATAAAATAGCAAATAAAAAAAATTATAAAATATATTTTTTAAAATAGGATATTATTTTTTATTTGAATTATAATTCTTTATTTGTTATTAAATGAAAGAGTTATAAAAATAACAAATATTTTATTTAGAATAGCAAGTAAAGAACTTTTGTGCAATAGTAAGAAGTTGTCTTAGGTTTTGGATTCTTTTTTTTTTCTTTTTTTTTTTTATGTACAATGTAAGAGAGGTTGTGCTTTGGTTTGGATTTTTTTTTTTTTTTTATAAGTAGTAAGAGGTTGTCTTGGTTTGGATTTTTTATTTTTATTTTTTATTTTTTGTACAAGTAGTAAGAGGTTGTCTTAGGTTTGGATTTTTTTTTTTTTTTTTTTTTTGTACAAGCCGTAAGAGGTTGTGCCGGTTTGGAATTTTTTTTTTTTTTTTTAATGTAGTAAAAGCACACTAATATATATATATATATATATATATATAGGAGTTAAAAAAAAAAAACACAAACCATAAGTCATATCTTACCGGTGTTTTTTAATAATAAAAATTCGTTTCTTTTTTAAATGTCTTGACAAGATGTTGACCATGTAGGGTGTTTATATTAAAATAAAAGCCAATTAGTCATGTCTTGTAAACTTATCAAATATTAAGACTCATCTCGATCATACGATCAATTTATCAACGGTCCAAAAGGGGTTGTTGCAGATTCTCCTCACAAAGAATTTGCTATGGAAGGGCTCCCGTATATATATATATATATATATATATATATATATATATATATATATATATATATATATATATATATATATATATATACTTTTCTTCAGATGCGAACTCAAAACGCCTAACTAAAGACGAGACTAAAAAAACACATGCGGGTCATCGTAGAAAGACAAAATGAGTCAAATTAAGATGGAAAAAAAAACCACTTGAGATCAGGGGTATTGAAACAGAGCAGTCCATGCGCGAACTCGGCTAACTCTTCCCTCTCTCTCAAAACGAATCTGTAGCAAACCGAAAGGGACCAACGGAAGGTAAAGCTCTGACCGGCCAACGGAACCATACCTAATGGAAGGTGAGGGTACTCCGCTTTATTAATTTTGTAATTTTTTTTTGAAACAAATGAAATCAAAGGTTTATTAGGGGTTTTTGCTACACGATTACATTAAATTGATAGGAACAATTATTATACTCAAAATCTAGAATTGGTGTCAATTTCGTGGATTTTCTCTTACAATAATGTTCTTGTGTAGTTTAGCCGTATAAATGATTTAGATTGAAGGGATTTGTAAACTAGGTATAGTTGGATTCGTAAACTGGGAGTAGAAAGAGACGATTATGATGTTGAGGTACTCACCTTGAGCCTTTCTATTACAATGACACTTTCTTTTGTTACCTTTTGATGTAATCCATATTATTGAGATTTTAAAAAGAACCACAGGGATTAATTTTGTAATTTCTTTTTGAACCAAATGAAATCTAGGGTTTATTAGGGGTTTTTGCTACACGTTGTCAATTTCACTCGTATCAGTCACATGAAGCTTCCAATCTGCAATTTTTAATCTTATATCAAACTTAATATCCAAGTATCATGTTAGACAACTTATTCTTCCTTCTAAAATTATATTGTTCCTTTCTGTCTGGAAATGATGGCAGATAGAGGCAACAACTTATTATTCTAATTGTTGCTGGTTTTTCCACTTTATGGTGTATTTTTGAAATATGTAATTCTATCTATATATACTCTCTATACTTTCAAAGTGTAACTTTATTGGTGCCTAGTGTTAATAATAATCCACTCGGTAGTAATCAACACAGAGAGGGTGACCTGTGGAAGGAGAGTGAATAGCGTTTATGTACAAAGAGCTCTTATTTATGCAATTTTGAATTATTTTGCCTGGCTTGGTTATGCTGCTGTTATATGTAATTTTGTATATTTTCAATGGCTAGGTTATGTTGTTATGTCACTCAATTAAAATTTTGTATATTTTGGCTGGCTAGGTTAAAATTATTGTTGATTGGTTTTATGATTGTAATAATCAATGTTGTTTGTTTTTTTTTAACTATAGGGATGGATGATAATTTAGAGGATGGAGTACAGGGTAGTAATGAATGTGGTGATAATGTAGACAATAATGAAATGGAAGTAGAGAATAAGAGAATTGAAGGGGAGAGTGATGAAGGTAGGAAAAATTTTATTTATAATCTGCAAGTAGCCGACCATCTCAAACCTAGTGTTGAAAAAGAATATCAAACAATAGATGAAGTTAAGGATTTCTACAATGCACATGCTAAAGAGGCAGGATTTAGTATTGGGTTCTTTACATAAGTATACATCAAATAGAAAGTAATTACAAGAAAAGTGCATCAACCAAATAATTACAAAAAAAGTGTAATTAGTACACATATTACAACAATAGTACAATTCACATTAATAAGGAAACCTAAAATCAAGGACAAATAACTGTCATAATTAATAATTCAAATTCAAATATTTGGATCTAACAACAAAAACAAATTCAAATTCAAAATAATAATTCAAATTTAAATATTCAAATTCAAATCTTCATCTCCCTCACATACACTTTGAAATAATAGTCCGCCGCTACACCTCACATACTCCACCGCGAATCTCCATTGTCCAAAACGCCAATGAGAATAAGAAGAAGATTCGCCCTACAAAAATTTTAAAAAGAAATAGATGTAACTTTTACTGTTCTGAATTTCTTTTATAACTATTTTGTTACTCATAAATAATAAAATGGTTACCTTTGTATGAATGGTTGGCTACCAACTGCATCACATTCAAACGAAATTGGTAACTTAATAAAACTGAATTGATTACTTTGGTCTGAAGGTTCGGCTACCAACTGCACTATGAAAAAACTACAGGTGTTTTAGTGCAGTTGGTTACCTTGGTATGAAGGTTTTGTTACCTTGGTATAAAGGTTTGCTTACCTTGATCTGAATGTTTGGTTACCAACTGCACAAAGAAAAAATTGAAAGTGGGGAGGATGATTAGTTACTTTGATATAACAGTTTGGTTACCTTGGTGTGAAAGTTTGGTTACAATCATATCCACCGCCACCACTGCCTGAATCTTCATACCCACCTCCATTTTAATCCTTCATTTTGAGAAGCTCTTTGGAGATATACAGTTGGTTGACTATATATATATATATATATATATATATATATATATATATATATATATATAATTCACAATCCCATATACTCCAGAAAATTTGACAGCGATCAGTTTACAGATTAATACCATATCATCATCTAATTCATCACAACCCGCCGCAATTAGAATATGCCAAATCTATCTTCCATCCCGCTATTGCCTCTAGCCACCGCCTTCTTACTCGTCAGAACCCTAGTTCTTCATATCCGTAATCTTGTTGTCTCTTCTTCACTTTAGCCTCCATTGCCTTGTTAGAAAAAATTCCTTTAGAGGAATACAGACCTTTGTTGCCCAAATATATATATATATATATAGAAAGAATACGTTGAATGAAGAAGAAGGGTGATGACTAACTGCAGTTATTATAGATGAGGAGAGATAGAAGAAGCCATGTATATAACTAATCCCTAAATTAAGGAAGTCTAATTGAATACTAATTCCCTAATTAAATTAAGGAATCCTAATTGCACTAGTATTGTAAATAAATATGGAAGTGTATTAGTTGTGTAAAGATTTTATGATGGCACTATTGTTGTAATTATTTTTAAAAATGTAATAAAATATGTAATTCATCATTTAGTATTTAAAGTTGGGCTACTAAGAAATTTGAAGGAAGTGTTGAAGTGAAAAGGAAAGAGTATGTTTGTTTTAAACAACGTAAGGGAATAACAATTGTGGATGTTGAAACTAAAAGGCGCCGGAGATCGATAAAAAAGAGTTGTAAAGCAAAGGTTGCTATGTTGAAAGTAGATTCTAAGACATATGTAGTCACCCAATTTATTGAGGGTCATAGTCACCCTTTGGCAACTCCATCAAAGAAGCATCTATTAAGGTCTCACCGAAGGGTTTCGATTACGCAAAAAAATTTGACTCAACAATTCAATTTCCTTGGAGTACATGCTGGAGGGTTTGAAAACATTGGGTGTACACAAACAAATTTATATAATTATATATGAAAGGGATAGACGTAATGAGTTGAAGGGGCATGCCGGAGAAATGTTTAGTGAATTTTGCAAATTAGAAAATGGCAAGAATCCATCATTTAGTTATAAAATTAAGGTCGATAATGAACAGAGGGTAACACATTATTTTTGGGCTGATGCTACCTCTAGGAGGGCATATAGTTTTTATGGTGATGTAGTCATCTTCGATACGACATACAACACCAATCGCTATGGGCTGATTTTTGCACCACTGATGGGAGTTAACAAACATGGTCAAACCATAATTTTTGCTTGTGCATTCTTAAGTGATGAGAAATCAAATTCATTTGTTTGGCTATTCAACTAATTCTTAGAGCCTAGGCTATGCCAGGTGATGCCCCTAAAATGATCATTATTGATCATGAGATCCTGCGATGTCCAAAGCAATTTTAGAAACTCTTTCAAATACTTTTCATAGATACTGTAATTGACACATATTGACAAAATTTTCTAAAAAACTAGACTCGGTGAAGTATAATGCTCACTATAATGAATTTGCCAATTGTATTTGGAATTCGGAGTCTAAAGAAGAGTTTGATTTGACATGGACGGAGCTTATTGGGAGGAGCAGGTTACATGACAACAAATAGTTACAAACAATGTATGAAATTCGTAAAAATTGGGCGCCTGCATGCTTATTGTAATCATGTTTTCTCAGCCAATATATTAAGTAGCCAACGAGCGGAAAGCTCTCATGCTTTTTTCAAAAGATATATTTCTAAGAATAATTCATTAGTTGATTTCATGATCCAATTTAATAGGGGGGCTAGTACGCCAATGTCAAGAAGAATTGTCACAAAGATTTGATTGAGAAGCCTAGAGTTTGGATGAATCATGACTTCTCGTTCCAAATGGTTGAAATTTATACTCGGGAAATGTTTTATAAATTTGAAGATGAGATATGAGAATGCTTGAATTACCATTTTGAGCTTCTCAAGGAGAGTGACAATCAATGCGTGTTTCAAGTTCATTGAAAAAAAGTGTTCACACGTAGAGTGCGACAACTTATTTATGACAAAGAATTGGATTTTGCTTCATATAGTTGCCACAAGTTTGAGAGTATGGGGGATGGCAAAAGTGAGTTTGAGGCTGCTCGAGTTCATCATCTCTTCTTAGATGTAACTAAAATATTGTATTATAATGATAGATTGTAAAAGTTATTAGTTTAGTAGTTTGGTATAATAATGATCATCATATTTGAGGAGATGAATTATTCAACTATTATATTGTAATGTTGTAATGTGAATGATTTTAAATGATGTATATAATATTTTTTATATTTTATTTTATATTGTATTTGTGTTTGTTCAATAAATGTGCATTATTAATTAATTTTTTTTAAATATAAAAAGGCTATAGCGACGATCATCGACCGTAGCTATAGTGTTCTATAAAACACAAGCCTATATAGCAATTAGTCATGAAAGCATCATTATAGACATCTATAGCTACTGATGGCGTATTTAGAGCAATAACTTTCAGCGACCGTTGGTAAAGAGAAAATACACGATTTTGTCATCAAAAGACCGTCACTAAAACCTTTAGCGATGGCTTCTATGGCGACGGTCTGCGACGGTCGCTAAAACCTTTAGCGACGGTCTTTTGGCCTATAACGACGGTCGGCGACCGTTGCTATAGGTCGATTTTCTGGTAGCGGATACCATGTAGACATGTGCTTGGTTACTTGCTCAATATGCATAATTTTGACGAATTACCACAACAATACATCTCGAAAAGGTGGACTAAGAAGGAAATCTCCATGATAGTGGTCGATAATGAAAGTGGCATAATGATAAATAGTGACAAAGAATATCTAATCAAGTGGAGTATTTTAATTCAATGTTCTTTGGATGTTATTGATAACGCCCTCACAAGCCAAGAAGGAATTAATATTTATAAAGATGTTTTAGCTCGTGCACTTGAATCAATCAATCTTGTTGTAGATAGTGGTAAAAGTTCACAATGTGGAACTGTTACAAGTGTAATCTTCGGGAAGATGAATTGCAATAAAGATCATATGTACAATGAACCAAATCAAGTGAGGGGCAAAAGGATGTGGCAAAAGACTTAAAGGAGGGAAAGAAAGGGCATTAGGGAAGGCAAAGAACTCAAAAGTTAGACATTATCATGGTTGTGGCAAAGTTGGACAATCACATGACAAAAACTTTTCTGATAGTTGCACATCAGTAAGTAATATTTAAGTAATAGTAAAGAAATTTTTCTATCTCAATCTTTAAATGATGTGTTATTTTGGATTTTATGTAGAGATTCTCCTGGCTATGATGGTGAAACATTTTTCAAGTTCAGAGGATGATAGTCATACTTTTTTATTCAATATTATGAGTCATATCAATATATCTAATATACATATATTTTATTTTATTTTCAGGTTTAGGTATTCAAGCTGATGTTGGCTATCCTAATCTTTACTATGGAGGCTATCCTTGTTATGGAGATTAATTATCCCTAAAATCAGTAGCCGCCACAACAACCGCGGGTAGAATATTAAATTTACTCCCATGCTTTATCTTTTATCATTTTCTTGCATCTTTTATCACTTGGGTCTATAAAGAATTCTGCCAATCATTATGATCGTTATAATATTGGATATATGTCTATATGCTACCTCTGGGTTAGTGTTGCTTATGGCAGGTTGAATTTTCTGGACTGTTAGGGTTGCTTAACATAGGGATTTAAACCATGATGAAGGTAATTTTTAAATGACAATTAAAAATAAAAAAAATGATCAATGTAAAGTGTTGTTAAAGTGTGATACATCCCCCTTCCAGTTTAGCTATGATCTTTATTTTAAATGTGTTTACAATAGAACTTCTAAATACAAGTATACTTGTTTTTCTTATATTTCTATGGCAAGGCAATGTTAAAATATAAAGAAAGAGTAAAAGTGTGTAAAGCAGGGTCTCTTTTTTTCATATGTATGAGGTTGAGCAATAGGGACTACCCTTTTTCATGTGTCAGAGGTTGAGCACGATCGACTCTCCTTTTTTCATGTGTAAAGCATGGGATATTTTTTAAAAAAAATTAACTTTTTTTATTTAATTTTTGTTGTGATGTGTTTGAAAGTTCTTTGCGGAGTCTCTTAATTACTAATCATCAATTATCACTGTGGTAATTCTAAATTTACTATTTCAGGGATGAATCATTGGTATGTCAGGGATTAGCACTTAATGATGACTTGCACCGATTACTAGCTAAGAATGAAGCACTTATTTCTAGTATTGCAGAAGTCTACACCTTCAAGCAAGAAGCCAAAAGTATGGAAAGTCCCTAAGAATTCAAGAGTTTGCAAAGAAGCAGTAGTTTTTTCGTGGAATTATACTGACCCTTTTCCCAATTTTTTTATGTAAAAGGCCTTGCACCATTGCCTTAAGTTATCTGGTGTGCATGAGTTCTTCTATTTGAACAACTTATGGGTAATAATGACTTTGGTCATATTGTGGGTGCTAGCTAGAACATGTATACGAATGCTGCAAATCCCAGCTCTGTAAGATGTATTCTGTAAAATATTTTACACAAAAAAAATAAATTAACAAAGCCTAAAATATGTATATTTCATAAAAAAGAAATATCATTTTCATTAGATTGCTCATATATAATATTATAAACTACAAATTATATACCGCATACATAACGTGTTGGTTAGATAATGAAAATTATCAAAATTACAACTGATTTAATAATATTAACAACAACACCGCATACATAACATTAACAATTATGACAAATCGCACAATTAGTTACAGATGACACATTTCAATTTTTACCATCGCCAATTCGCTGGAGTCGTTAGTATTCGTTGGATGAGTTGTTACATTTAAACGCTCGGAAAATAAAAACAATACTAATGAATGTTTCAAGACAAAATTCTTGTTAGCTTTTGTGAGCCTGTTATTGGATCATGCAAGTAGAATTCCTAGAGATAGTGTAAGAACCCAACTTTTTATGAATAAAAATTTAATTTTTTCTAAATATTATTTTAAATAATAAGGTGTTGAATTGATATAATGCTATGGTTATAGATGATATGTGCAAATTTTGCAAAATTAGCAAGTTGTCATAAAATATTCTTTTTGGTGGTGGAATATTCTTTTTATCGGGAATATTAAATGCAGCCATCATTATCATGGACCGGATAACGGAATAATAAGCGTTGATATAAAAGCAATGAAATAACCTTATTATAAAAATAATGGCAAAACTTTTACCTTTAACTGTTGAAATACCCGGTGATAAAGTGCGATGTCTGGCGTGGTTGCACGCGAAGAACACATGGTATTGCATAGTATCTCTGATTATTGATTCTTAGGTAAGAAGTCACTCAGTTTCATTCAATAATTGCCACAGTAGTTGTTGTATAGTATCTCATATTATTGATTCAATTATTGTCACAGTATCATCTACACAATATTTTATATTATTAAATAAATAATTGACACGACACAATTATTCATATTATTAGTTTGCATTATTGGCAATAACTAGAAAGTTCTGTCGATAAAAGGGGTTAGGTAATATAATTGCGCACCAATAAGGATAAATCTTTATCGAAAAGCTCCCTCTTTCCTGTGAATGATCTGATTGTTAATATTATGAGCTTATAATATTAATTGTGAATAATTATTATGTAGTGGATATATATTGGTTCAATTTTGATATAAATGAAGGAATTTAGCATGAGATATTTGCTGAAAGTTTGACATATTTTTTTGTGAAATTACAATTATTTTCTCCTATAAAATATTCATTCAAATATATTATTATATATTATAATTGTTTAAATAATAATATTATTATAATATATATTTAAGCATGTGAGAAAAGCATGGAGGAGAACAAGTTGTTTTGAAATTCCTTTTTCAAATTGGGTGGGCTGAAGTCATTTTTTACAAAACAAATATGTGCACTTCAAGTGGGTGATTCCTCTTGCAAAACAAGTTTTCTTAAGGTATGGGCCCTCAAACAATAAGAAGTAAGAGGCTAGGCAAAGAAGAAATAAAAAAAAGAAAGTTAGGCAGTTTTGTTTAACTTTCTCTCTGAGGTTGCACTATAAAAGAGGGGTAACCCTCCTTCCTAAACACATCAAAAATCTCAAGCATTCCTAGTGCAATATTGTGAGTATTTCTTTTAAGTGTAAGAATATTTTGAGTGTAGCTTTTAATGCAAGATTTTCTCAGGATAATATCTGATATTCCAAGTCAGATCTAGTTTTTCTACTAAGGTAAAGGATATTATTTTTTTCGTAAAGGATATTATTTTATTTCAATACTCGTAAGAAATATCATTTTCTTTCATACTCCATATTATGTAAGTGATATTATTTTATTTCATATTCCTAAATTTAAACTTACTATGGTAAGTATTGCTTCTATAATTCCTGAAATGATTAAAAATTCCTTAAGTTTTGCGCTTCATTCATTTCACTGGAATATTGATTTGAACTCTCTTATTAAATTTTTAATCTTTTTCATGTCGGGTTACTATTCATGGGTACTATTCATACAGTACTATTCATGAGTACTGTTCACGAATTAATTTTTTTTTCCTGTCAAAATTATTTTTGATACATAAATATCATTATTGAATTTTACTCCACAAATAGTTATCATGTTGACAATTTGGACATTTTTGAACTCTGGATAAATTGAATTATAAATCTCTAATATTTATCATTGATCTCACCTGATTAATTCTTTATATCATTGTCATCATCCTCGTGCTTATATTGTGATGAAAGTCATCTTTGGCCCGTAGTGCAAAGATGAACTGTTGATTGGTATGATTATGACCAGAAATTGTGTATTGATATAATCATGACCTGTAATATTACAAAAAAAGTTTTGTGGTGAAAATCCTCTTTGGATCGTAGTGCATAGATGGAAAGTTGTTTGGCATGATCATAACCACTGGTGATACAAACGAATATCCTTGGCACATAGTGCATGAATAATTTGTTGATTTAAAACATTTATTGATTGGTGTTACATGAATAAAATATTGATGATGGACTTTTAAAATCATAGAAGATAGTAAACATCATGCTCTACTTGACTCTTCTAATGGATTATTATTTTCGCTGGAGTTGTTAATCTAAAACTTGTTGTCTATTGTATTCTATCAGATTTTTCACTGTTGAGGAGTAAGGATAATTTATTCTTCATTATCTTAGTCATAATATTCTTTACTAGGCTAGTTAAGCTCACCCTTTTCTTTTTGGTTCCATTGTTCTTCTCAGGAGGCGAGAATGTAGCTGGGACTAGTCGGGAAATGGAGCAATGGTCCAAGATAGTTATTATAGTAGTTCTCACTATTTTGTAAAATAGTGTGACAATAATTGTAATAAAAACTTTATTTGAGTTTGGATATTGTCTACGAGATAATATTTGTATTAAAACTCACAGCGTATGTGTTGTCGTATTTTGCACGACAATTGTATTAATAAAGTTTGTATTTAGTTTCTGTATCATGTATTTGGCGACTAAGAATGAGTTGTATGGACCTATTTTGGGGGCGTCACATAGAGACTTCCAACAAAATAAATAGTCATTTACAAGATCTTTGCAATCTTTACTAGTTGCTTGTGTAGAGTTTGAGGCCTGGAAAAAAAGGGCGAGTGGTCAACTCCTTTAAGGCAAAAAACCCATTCAGGTGGACTTCTTTTTATCATACTTGTAAGACCCTAACTTTTATGAATAAAGATTAATTTTTCTCTAAATCTTATTTTGAATAATAAGGTGTGGATTTGATATAATGTTATAGTTGAGGGTAATATTTACAAATTTTGCAAAGTAAGCAAGTTGTCATAAAATATTCGTTTAGTCGGAGAATATTCGTTTTATCAGGGAATAATAGTACGACGACACAATCATTGGTGGACCCCTGACGGAATTCTTGTCGAGTTAGAAAATGGCGAAAATAACTTTTTATAAAAATAACGACAAAACATTTACGTTAAGCTTGAAATAC